>JALXJV020000002.1:33195715-33462979 GCA_024633595.2 Lepomis macrochirus | reverse complement strand
GCATGGCGAGGTCCGTTCAATCATCGTGAGGGCATTTGGGGTCATGAAAGCACGTTGGCGGGCCACCCCATCTCATCCTCCCACCTCTTCCCCCTCTCTTACCATCCTGGAGAGGGGTGTCAGCAGACCTTTCAGGAGGCAGAAACCTCGCAAAGCAACGGGGTCGGTCTCGCCATCCACCCTTGAAGCACTTCGCCAATCAGCTGCCTCCGGTGTTCACAGACATATTTAACACCTCACTGGAGACATGCCATGTGCCAGCCTGCCTCAAAGCCTCCACCATCATGACTGTCCCAAAAAAAACAAGAACCACGGGACTAAACAAATACAGACCTGACCTCTGTGGTAATGAAGTCTTTTGAGCGCCTAGGGTTGTCCCACCTTAAATCCATCACAGACCCACTCCTGGACCCCCTGCAGGTGGCATACAGAGCCAGGAGGTCTGTAGATGATGCAGTAAACACGGCCCTTCACTAAATGCTCCAGCACCAGGACTCCCCAGGAACGTACGCCGGGATCCTGTTTGTGGATTTCAGGCTTTCAACACCATCATCACGGCCCTGGTGTAGGACAAGCTCTCCCAGCTGGATGTGCCTGACTCCACCTGCAGGTGGATCACAGACTTCCTGACGGACAGGAAGCTCTGACTCCAGGACCATCAGCACTGGTTACCGCTTTCAAACTGAAGTACAGCAGATAAAACTGGACTGGTCATATTTAGATGATGAGCTGTGTTGTGATCAACATGTTGCCAACAGAGAGACATCATGTTGAATAATAATGTTTATTTTCTGTTACAGTCTCATCAGGAAACAGCCTGTCATGTGTTAACATCACATATTGTTCAGAAAATCAGGTGCTGAGCTCTGAAACCTAAATGTGACATCAGACACAAACAGGAACATGAAAAGGGTGATCAATATTTAAATAAGCATATTAAAAACTTCAGCAGACGTAACAAGTTTTAAACTGTGTCTTCTCTTGTTTTATTGTCACACTTGAGAACGGGCACAATCGACCTTGTGCTTCATAGCAGCAAACTTTCTCACGCAACATGTACTATATACATCGGAATCATTTCTATATGACTTTGCTTCTCGCTGTGCTCAGCATCTTCAGCAACTAGCTCACTTCCTCTGGTCTGGTTCTGTGGTGTCTCCGTGGCAAACACGTTACAGAAGAAGTAGGCTACATGCCACTCTGTTTGTCCCATATGCCACACTGACTCTTAAATGTTCAATAAACACGACTGAACTGAAAGATAACATGATACTGAGAGAAAACCAGATCAGCAGATAACTGATAAATGATGAGAAAAGGTTCTCACACTCGAATCAGAAAGACAGTCATCCAGGACAGGGAGGCTTCACTTATGGGCAGACTGGGCTGCTGCTGACTCATCTGCTGTTAGTCTGCTAAAAGGGGGAGGGACAATGATTTAATATGAATATTTTACTAAACTTTTCCCTGCACTGATTAAATGTTGATGAAATGTAGGCTAACACTAGTCTGTAGCTAGCTAGATTATTTCACTGTGGACATTAAGCCAACAGGTTAACACCACTCACAGACTAAAGGCTGCCCACCTTTCATGGGGAAAAACTGACATCCTTGTCTTTCCTCTCTCTCTTTTCTCTCTTTCCTTTTTTAAAAACTAGATTTCTGCAGATTTTTTTTGTATTTCTGCTGCATCTACTAACTGCAATTAAACACGTCACTGATGTGTGAGCTGATGCAGGACCAAACCATTTCATGCAGATACAGGCGGGTCGGTCAATATGGAGGTTTACTTTTACTGCCAAAAACAGGTGACAACAAAGAGATCATTCAGTTTATTAATATATTTGAAATATATTTATAATCCATGATGATGGTTTATATAATGTATAATATAATATTAGTTTATAATTAGTTTTTGGGGCCCCTGTCAATCAGGTGCCCTTGGAGTTGTCTTAACTCCCCCCCCCCATTCGGCACTCTTGTAATGTAGGCTAACTAAAAAGCATGTCATTATTACCAAAATGTTTTGTTTAACTTTTCTTGCAGCTAGGCTAGTAGTCCCAAGTGCTGGACTAATGTTGGTAGCTGCAGTGCAGAGCAGGAGGGAACCATAACAAGAGAGTCCAGAGGGTGAGAGTCTCAGGATCCAGATGAGGGAAACAGGGGAGAGCCCAAATGCAAGACACTAGAGAGCCGACGTCAAGTTCAGGGATCTTAATCCAAACAAAAACAAGTGATACAGTTTACAGGTTGCAAAGACTGGCAAACAGATAGTTTGACATCACACTACACATGACAATGACTAAACAAAGACTAAACAGAAACAGCAAACATTTAACACCAGGGACTAACGAGCAGGCGGGAGAAACACAGGTGAAAGACATGAGGGACTAATGAGAAACAGGAACAAGCTAGACACAAACAACAGACGCTGACTTCTTCAAAATAAACCAGGAAGTAAAGCAGGCAACAACAGACCAGGACCAAACCAAAACGCAGAATACAAACTGGAGCTGGAGCACAGAACAGACTAAAAACAAACCATACAGAAAGACTAGAAACGTAACAGGGAAAACAGACGGAACGAGGATCAAACAGAACACAGAACCAGGAGTAAATACAAAGACATTAACTAAGACACAGAACTAAAATGCAGGACTAAACATAAGATACAAGACAGACAGGTACTACCTGAGCTAAGCAGAACATACAAATGAACAATGGAAAAAACAAGGCAGAGGAAACAAAACCCCACAACAGAAAACATGGACCAACTGCTAAACAGAACGAGGTGGGGAACAGAGACAGGACCAACCAGCAAACAGGAACACACTAAACATGGAACAGATGGAAATAAGGAAAACACCAAAACACAATAGACTAAACAACTAATACTGAGCTGACCGATAAACAAAAAACTCACAGGGAGCTAAACTAAGCACAGCAGGCAGGCACACAGTGTGACAGAGGCCACGTTTACACATAACCGGGTATTTAGAGAAACGGATATTTCCCCCCCTCCGTTTTCAATAATACCATCGTTCACACAACATTGTTTCCAAAAAAGTTGTCGTTTACATCAACCCACATAAATATGCCGCCAAACCTATGGGCGGCAGTGTAGGGAGAAGGATAAAGCCATGCAAGCCAATCAGACCGCAGTTCGCCCAGGTCGGATCCAAAACCGGCGGCGGCCACGTTGCCAGGCAACATATCTACGTCTTGGAGGGGAAGCTGAAGTAAAAATGCTGACCTCCGTGCACTCCTTCGCCTCTGCTCCTCAATATAGTACTATAGTTGTACTTTCAAATGCAAACAGGCCAAAAGGGTTTGCACTAAAGTAAAAATGAGAACTACCTTAACAGCATCCATTATCAGTAACGTTAGCCAAACAAACTGTAAACTTAGGGCTCACATGACGTTAAGCATTTTCTGGCGCATAATGACGTTTGAGAACCTAAAACCCCGTTTCTCCCAGTTTACACGGCAACACATAACCGGCGTTTTCAGAAATCTCCACTTTGCCCGGAGTTTTTAGAAATAATCGTTTTCTGTGATAAAAACGGCGTTTTCGTGTAAATGAGGGCAAAACGCAGAGAAATATCTGCGTTTTCCCATCGTGTAAACGGGGCCAGAGAGGCCTTGCTGAACAGGTCCAGACCAGATCACTGGAATATATTAACTGGGTGGGGGTCCAAAGAACAGACCGGTTGAGCGCTGTCTCCGGTCAAACCCTTCTCACTCCCCGACTCGTCACATATGGACGCATGGTCAAGACCCATTGTCATCAGGTTGTAAAGCACTGGGGATCCCTTTAGCATCATGGTTCAACACATAGGGGGAGACCTGTGGCGTCAGTTTTTGACAATTAAGGCAGGTATATGATATTTAAAAGAAAAGACTGAGTAAGGAGGTTGATGGAGGGCCCGAACCCGGACTTTCAAGCAGGAGAGCAGTGTTCGTGTCTTGACTTTGTTTCTGTGGTCTTCAGCACCTTGCTAACTTCCTCTGGTCTGGTTCTGTGGTGTCTCTGCAGCAAACAGGAAACACATTACAGAAGACATAAGCTGCATGCCACTCTGTTTCTCCCATATGCCACACTGACTCTTGGACTGAAAGATATAAACATGATACTGAGAGAAAACCAGTCAGTCAGCAGATAATAATAAATGAATCAGAGAGACAGATCACTCCAATAAAGTCTAGAGGAAGAGAAGTTTTACTGAAACAGTAGCCGTTATGTGTTTTCTCACTTGAGGTAGTTTGTCAAAAAACTGTTAATATGCTAAATGGAAACACTTTTGCCAAATAAGTTCTGACGCAGCGTTGACATTTCAAAATACGCATGACCATTGGATGGAAACATGGCTAGGTTAGCAGTGGCTAGCAGTTATTGATCAGGAGGAGGAAACATGATCAAAGATGGCTCCTCTGAGAGACACAAGATCCTAAATGACAGTCGAGTGGAGACTCTGCTCAGGAGACAATCTGTGACTGAAGGAACAGGAAGGTTTTAACTTGGACTGAGGATATAAAAGGAGTTCACATGCAGCTGCTCTGCAGAGACTGAGCTCTGTGATCATTAGAGGAAGAAAAGCCTCATCATCATACAGAACATTTGAGTCTGATGTGTTGCTGCTGGGACTTTTGTTATTTTCCCGTCCGATCTCTCAACATGGCGCCGATCAAACCGAAGAGGCCGACTGTTAGTAAGAAGTCCAAAAAGGGAGCTGGATGGAAGTTCACCTTGGACCTGACCCACCCTGTGGAGGATGGGATCCTGAACTCTGCAAACTTTGAAACCTTCCTCAAGGAGAGGATAAAGGTCAACGGAAAGACGGGGAACCTGGGAAACATCGTCCAGGTCGGCCGCATGAAGAACAAGATCAACGTCTCGTCTGAGAAGCAGTTCTCCAAAAGGTACCTGAAGTACCTAACGAAGAAGTACCTGAAGAAGAACAACCTCCGTGACTGGCTGAGAGTCGTGGCGTCTGACAAGGAGACGTACGAACTGCGGAGTCCTGAAAGGCACTTGGGAAGTGGCCTATAAATACCGTAAGAGGACTGTAGAGTCTTTGAGGGACGACTGGGGATCCAAATAAATTCCGTGTAAAACTGGACGGCGGAGTCCAACCGGATACCGTAAAATTTCGTGAGAAAAGAGCAATGTATGATTGATGGGCAAAGAAGTTCCACTAGGAGCCTATTTCCATGTAAAGCAGTGGGGATGTAAACAGTAAAACTGACGTGGATGCAGAGGCAAGAATTCTCCACTCGTGAGAGTTGAAGTGAGAATTACCACGACAGGTGTTTTTATTACTGTCCCGCTGGGTAAATCACCAACGGTAGAACACCCTAGGTGTTGAAACGTTGGACTAAATTTTACAAAAAGGGACAAGGGGAAAATAGACCTTTAACTAAGGAAGATTTAACGTGCAAAGACTGGAAGTATGTTGAAAACCTAGATCGAAAACATGTAGAGCATCTTGACAAATGGATAAATGACTATGGGTTTGAGGGACGCCTCAACACCTAAAAATTAGTTGAATTACAAGATGCAATAATAAAGAATAAACAGAATGACTCTGAAAATAAGAATATGAATAATAAAAGCCGGTTATTATTGTTGTTATATTATTGTTATATAATATTATACTATGTTATTATTGAGCAGGTTGGAATAGTATTGATTTTTGGAAGCAAGTAGCAAGTAACAAGTAAACGAGAAGAGGGAAGTAGACGAGCTAAAGAAAAAGAAAATAATGATAAAAAAGGAAGCGAGCACGTGCTGTTTCACAGACAAGAGGATGATGAAACAGGCCCTGTGCGTAGACGTAGACCGCAGAGAGAGGAGGAAGGAGATGAGTATGAGGTAGAAGGAGCAGCAGCAGCACAGGCTGGACCAGCTCCAACATTATACCCCAACCTACAAACAGAACTGCCACCTAAATATGATGAACCTGCCCATAGACATACTAGAGTAGCTGGACCAGTTGATTTCATTTGGTCAAAGCAAATGGGGAAAGTCATGTTTCCAATACCATCAGCACCAACAATGTTAAAAATGAGTCCAGACCCAGCTGATGTACTTCCAATGATAGAAGTGGCAAATCCCAATGTAGGAGAAGGTGTAAATGAGCCCACTATCCTAGTCTATAGGACATGGACAATGAAAGATGTAAAAAGGCCATAGAAGGTGTAACCTCCCATAAAGTTGATGTAAATCAGTTCATACAGGACATAGAGAGTTTAAGACAGTCATACCACTTAAATGGAAATGAAATGCAACAAGTGTGGATGACTGCTCTAAGGACAGACTGGCATCTGGTTCGGGGAAGCTGGAGTCCAGTAGATGACAATGGAGTCTTGGCTCATGACTCACAGGATTTGACAACTAGAGTCAGAGCTGTACATGACAATATTATTCTAAAATTCAAACGAAGAGCAAATTATACTGAGATAGGAAGAACAAAACAGAAAGATGATGAGCCCTTTGAGGAATATAGGGTGAGAATGACTACTGTGTTTAAAACACATAGTGGCCTGGAAGATGATAATGATGAGGATGGAGCGTTTAGACAACAACTAAAAAACGCCTTACATGCAAACTCAAAAGATGCAATCAGACAATGGGTTAATAGACATTACATAGGACTGACAACAGGGAAGTTGGAGGACTATGTAAGTCATGCCCTCCATGCTGAAAAAGTGGTAAATGAAAAAAAGGGTAAAAAAAAACTGTTGAAAGCTTTGTCCTAGAGAAGGACACAGAAATTTTCTACCAGATACATGGTGGAAAAGGGGGATTTAGAGGCAGAGGACAAGGTCGCAAAGGACAGAGGGGTAGGAGAAGAGGAAACTATAGGAGTAACATGACAGGATGTTGGAATTGTGGAAAGGAGGGACACTTTGCGCGAGACTGCCCGGAGAAAAAGGATGTATCTGCATGACTAGGGTCAGAAAATAAATCAAACATAACTCCTGAGTCAACGGAACCTATTGAAATAAATGATGAGGAAGTAATGATAAATTACCAAGATCTCTTAGCAATGGATAGTGTTAAACCTGAAGTAACGGTGTTAGTAAATGGAAAATCCATTACCTTTTTGTGTGATTCTGGAGCATGCAGGACCACCTGTAATGAACCAATACCAAATTCTAAACATAGTGGCCAGCAAATTGTGGTGCGATCAGCCAGTGGAAAACTGACTGAGGTACTGAGGGTCTGTCGTGCCAGATGTCCATCTTAATGTTTCGACAATGCCCAGTAAATTTGTTAGGACGAGATGGTCTTTTATTGTTAGGATTAGCACTAATACCATCAGATGAGGGACAGATAAAGAGAAAAGCTGAACTGCTGCAAAGGGACATATGTGTCCTCCAAGGGATAAGAGAACCAACATACTACTATTCCCTTGACATCCCAGACAAGTCACCACAAAAAAAACCTGCCACAGCTTTGTTAAATGAAGGAAGAAATGCAATATCTAAAATAGTAATAATCTAAAATACAAAGTGAAATGTCAGTGGATGATTTGCATATCACAATGTGGTACAAAAACACAGCAGGCCCAGATAGAGACTATGAGAAAAGCCTGACACAAGTTACACCTACTAAAATTACCATCAATTATATTTATTCTGATGCAGATTGCACATCAGTTGCAGGAGTGACTCTAGATGATAAAATCATGCAGTTGTACAGAATGAGAGTTCCACCACACATTTCTCTGTATAAAAGCAAAAACGTGCAGTGGCAAGATTTGGGTAAAGTGGTGCAACAGGGAAAGAATGCTACTGATTGGGTAGCGACATCCGTAAACACATGGGCAAGTGCTAGTACTGGACTGACAAAAAGGCTTTTTTTTGGTCAGCCCAAGTACAGGAGGGAATACACCTCCACAGTTCAAACACATGAGAACTAATGGTGTTAACACAGGAAGATGAGGATTTGTTACAAGACTTCTTCTGGGATGAAGAAGTGTGGTCTAAGGGACCTAGTGATGTAGGCCTACTAAAAGGAGCAGTATCTGTAAAAATAAGACCAAAATCAGATTATAGGCCTCGCATAAGACAATACCATTAAAACAGGATGCACAAGAAGGAATAAAACCAGTAATAGAAGATTTACTTAAAGCAGGAGTAATAATAAGATGTGAAGACTCTCCTTGTAATATTCCAATCTTCTGCTAAAGTCCAACTATTTATTCCCAAGTTATGAGTGCTAGTATGGCTAAATTTCAACCTCTTGGTAATAGTCAAATTTTACTTTATGTAGATGATGTTTTCTTAGCATCTCCAGATGAAGAAACTTGTAAAACAGATACAATAGCACTACTACAGCATTTGTCAAAGTAAGGTCACAAAGTGAGCAAAAATAAACTTCAGCTGTGTAAAAGGGAAGTGAAATATTTAGGCCATAATTTAAGTGCAGGAGGAAAAACTCTCCTTGAAGACAGAAAAGTAGCTGTCCTTTAAGCACCCAAACCATAGACTAAGAAACAACTGATGTCTTTTCTAGGTTTAACTAATTACTGTAGAACCTGGGTACCAAATTATGCAGAAATAACATCACCTTTAAGCAAGATAATGTATGAAGATCTTAAAATTAATTCACCATTAAAATGGACAGAGGAAGCTGAAGAAACTTTTTGAAAAATAAAACAAGTTTTGATTTCTAGCGCAGCTCTTGCGCTACCTGACTGTAGTGAACCCTTTATTCAGATGGTTGATTGTAAAGGATACTTTATGACGTCAGTTCTAACTCAACAATATGGAGACAAAATGAGACCTATTGCATACTTCTCTTCCAAACTAGACAGTGTGGCATGAGCTCTGCCACATTGTGTGCGTGCTGTAATAGCTGCCTAAATGGCTGTAGAAGTAAGCGCTGCAGTTGTACTCTTTCACCTCTTGACCTTCCACACACGCAGTCTCAGCTTTACTTCTCCAAACGAACATGACATTTTTGTCACCCGCTCGACATTTGTCTTGCATGTCAGTGTTGCTATCACAACCGCATATAACTATAGAAAGATGTACTACGCTAAACCCCGCAACACTTCTACCGACAGCAGATGACGGAGAGGAGCATGATTGTCAAAAGCTGGCTGAAGAGACAGCTAAAAGTAGATCTGACTCGAAAGATCAACCCCTCTGCGAAGGGGAAGTTATTTTTGTAGTCTAGAAAGTATTGAAAAGATATGCTGTGGTCACAAAAACCACAGTATTAAAAGCAAATCAATTGCCTTCTAACTTCTCGGCACAAGCAGCTGAGTTAGTTGCGCTTACTGAGGCATGTAAATTAATGCAAGGAAAGAAGGTAACTATATATACAGACAGTCAATATGCATATGCCTTAAAGAAATGCAACAACAAAGTCCCCAAGTTGAGAAAGATGTCTGGTTACGTAATGGTGCACTGGATTTGATTTATCTGGATTTGAATCAGCACTCTGTTGGTGGTGTACAATTAATAAAAATGTAGACAGAATAAATTACATCCACTACAACGTTCAGAAACTAGGAAATTGGACCCAAAGCGGTTTTGATGCCATTCATGACCAACTTGCTGCCATCTCCCTTATGGCGTTCCAGAACCGAATAGCCATAGATATGGTATTAGCAGAGCAAGGAGGTGTTTGTGCAATGTTCGGAGAACAATGCTGTACATTCATTCCTAACAATACAGCTTCGGATGGTAGTCTCACTAAAGCCATTGTGGGACTCCGATCCCTTAACGGGAAAATGAAAGAGCACTCAGGAATAGATAATTCACTGTGGGGCTCATGGTCAAATGTGTTTGGTCGATGGGAAGCTCTGATAACCTCCGCTTTGGTGTCTATAACTGTGTTTGCAACTATTCTGACCTTGTGTGGTTGTTGTTTTATTCCTTGTCTTAGGACACTGGTACACCGTATAATTACCACAGCTACATCACCTATGGAGCACAGAGTGGCTCAGTTGTATCCTTTGTTGAATGAAATGGATCAATTCAATGATGATGACGCTGATAGTGAAGACAATGATCCATTATGTCAAATACCAGATTTGTTCCCTTATCCAGGAGATTATGAACGAGTCTCCTCTAACCTGTAACGTTGAACTCTGAGTGTAAGCATATTGGAGCTTATAAAAATGATCTTGCAGTCGAAAATCTTAACAGAAGTGACTGACTTAAGTGAAATGAGAATTTGAGCAAATATGCGATAAACAGGAGGGAAATGTTGGAATCATCATGTCTATAAGTTATCTCATATTTACTCAGTACATTGAAATACATTTATGAAATATAAAGCATTTACTAATGTGAGCTTTTGAGTTTGTTACACAGGAAATCTGCAGTGGATGGGTGTCAGACAAGAGTCATGAAGCAGACACCCGAAGAAGCAGCTACTTTGATATGCAGCTATGATAACATAAATAGTTCCTGGAAACTTCTCTATAGCAACATATGTTAATCTAACTATGTCACAAGTTCATGTTGCTGCTCTGAACATAATAAAAAGAGAGGAAGCGGCAGAGATACTCAGAGCGGTTGGAGGATGTAACTGAGTACATCTCTGTCCGTTCTCCTCGCGAGTAAAAAGCTATTAACTCTCTTGTCTTTCTTCCTTGTTTGATATTTTAGGTGTCCTAACCTGACATAAACCATCATCGTGTCCACAACCACAAACACAAAGCAGGCAGCCACCACTACTCAATGTGCATCTTTGCACTGCAACGGATGGAGATAATGTTTCATGCCGAGTGTTGAGTTCAGCCAGACAGAAACAGAAGATTGATCTGAACTTTCAATTTGCTTTTGATTTAAACTTCAGTCTCTTCAGATATACATGAATAAAACAGCAGCAGTCTGTTAGCATGTTAGTTTCTACCCACCAACTAACCCACATTCAGACTGAGAGGTGGGGGTTGGTGAAGTTAAATGAGCCCAGAGCTGCTTCATACCACAATTTATTCTCTGACACATTTTGTCTCAGCTACAGTTACACACAACAATAGTCACAGTTATCAGGTTTTATTGTCTCTTGGTTACATCTGAAAAATGAACAAGATGGCGAACAAACAAGGCAAAATTCATCTACAAACATACGTTTCTAAAAGTTTTTTCACTTAAATAAGTTAGCAAGAACTAAACACTTCACTTAACAACTATCTTATTAGTCCATGACTGTAACCAAGTTTGTTTAGTATGATTTCTGAGGCTTCTGCAAACCATTTGCCTTTTCAACAGCTAGCTAGCAGACGCTAAGGCTAGTGAGTGAGCGCCAGAGGAGACGCAAGATGTCACTGCTGTAATTGCTGCCCTAGAAGGCTGAACCGAAACCAGTGTTCATAAAGATGCCTTCACTCAAAGGTACTGCATTCTGAGGCCACCTGTCTATTAGGTAGTTTTACAAATGTTCCGTATTTGTATTGAGCCTTTTGACCACTCAAAGCGCTTTTACACCACATTGCATTCACCATTCACACACTGAGCATTAAGTGCTCAAACAGAAACTAACATTCACACACTGGTGGAGCAGCCATCAGGGGCAATTCTGGGTTCAGTATCTTGCCCAAGGACACTTCGACATGCAGCTTGGAGGAGCCAGGGATTGAACCGCCAACCTTCCAATTAATGAGCAACCCGTTCTACCTCCTGAGCCACAGCAGCTGTAGTTAATAAAAAAACAACTCTGTCAGTAGCATCGTGTTTCTGCTTAAATTACCCAATCAGAGAGCCGAGCGTGAGCGGCTGCATCATCGTTTCTAAAGTCCTTTGTTTTTGCTCGTCTTCACTAAAACAACCTCCAACGTTTAGAAACGCAAAACGGGGTCGGCAGCGTTTCCAAACTCGTTTTGGGTTTTTGCCGTTTTAGTCTGGACAGGAGGTGCAAACGTAGCAAAAGGGCTCAGTTTTAAAACCAAAATGCAGCAGTGTGGATGGGGCCTCAGATTTCTATTCACCATGGTACACTACTACCTCCCATTTATTCTTTCACAGCGTCACTCCCGTACTTGTGTACATTTATCGACCTATCTGAGGTTTGTGTCAGTCTGAGTGTGTAGTGTGAATGTTTGGTAGCTGGGTGGGTACTTTATGTTGTTAGTGTGTAAGTAAACAGGCTGTGAACATTATTACTGCCCCTCACCGCTTTCACCACATCTTATACCACCCTGTAACCTTGTTCAGGCCTATGCAAAAATTTCAATAAAGAAATTTGGAATAAAATATATGTTGTAGACGTTATTGAAAGTGTGACAGCCCGAGGGCCTCGACCAGGTAGTTTGTGTGTGTGTGTGTGTCTCTGTCTGTGTTTTGTTGCAGGGTGAACTTCCTGGTGGAGCTGAGGCCATCAGGCAGGTCAGAGGCAGCTGGCTACTGTCTCCAGATTGCATAAAGCCCGTCCCTTCCTGATTGTTGTGGCCTTGACTGTTTGCTTTTTCCTGGGGATGCTGGGGACGTGTCCAGAATGCAGGAAATTAAGTGTTTAATGGTAAAATGTTCTGGGGGAGAAACCATCAGACCTCCCAATCATATGTTGTCACATCTCGTGGACTATGTTTTACATCACACCCTTAATCTGAGCCCTTAAAAGTCCCCAACACTTTTCAACACAAAGTGACGCCCTTGGGTGTGTGTCATGCCGTAGTGACAATGATGATGATCAGTTTGATTAAGGTCAATGATAATAACATCACCATAACGTTGTTATATGACATTGTTTTTGTAGCTAACACAGTTTCCTAATGCAGTCTTATCTTTTATCTTATCTATTTTGTCAGCATTGCGTTGGCTAATCCCACGCTGCTGTGAAAATTACCTGTAGGCTACTCGTATTTGTGTTGTGTACTCCATGGCCACCTCTGATCACCATGGAGTCAGTAAATTAGTGTGAATGAGTACACTTATCCACGGCACAGACCACTCAGCTGGATTGGGGGAATATTACAGTAGGTACTGCAGAAAACAGGAACCTCACCTTCACCTGCAGGGTTCACTGGGTAAACATTCAGGTTCTTCTGGGAAAAGACTCATAACTTGGCTGCTGAACTGTGTTCGAGTCACATGAAGACAAATGTAACGACAGCAGACACGCCCTCATGCAGTCCACATGAAAAAGTCTCCAGCGTGATGAACAAAGATCTGATTTCTGCTGCTTCACATCTAAAGGTTCAGTCCAAATAGTCACAGTGAGAGGACTGTGTGCTTTTAATTTGAAGGAGAGACAATTTGGTGCTTTTAATTTGCAGGAGATTAGAAAGGAGGAGTTAGTGAGTGTCAGACTGCAGCTAAAAAGTGGTTTTAAGCATATTTAATGTGGCTGTGACTCAGATCTGCTGTTCTTTTGTTGAGCTGTAATGAAGAGTTCACTAAGAGAGTCTTTCTCTGTCACACTTGTCACAACTGACCTTCAACAGAGTTTTAAGGCTGAGAGCAGATTCCTCTCTGGCCCTCTGTTGTTCTTTGTATCTTGCTGTGTTTTGTCCCTTTTAAATCCAGGTAACTGGTGGGTGGAGTTGATACCTAGCGTGAGATGCAACACACCTGAGCAGGCGAGGCTCAGGTGGCTGCTTGATGGTTTGTCTCTATCTTCTTCTGGACTGCTGACTGATTCTGTTCACTCCACTCACACATACACTGCATATATGCAGATCTGACAGACACACAATTGTATATTTTGCTTAATTTACTTATTAAAATATCTAGTATTATTTTCAGAGTGTGTGGTTTCCCTCTTTTGTCACTAACTGTTGAGCCAGGTTGTGACAGCAGTCTGATTTTATACACGAAGCAGGTCATGTCTCGCCTCTGCCTCATAACAGCAAACTATCTCATACAACATCTACTGGACATACAGGATTCACTTGTTTTTCAACTCTAGTCTGCGTCTGTAGCTTCTAGATCTTCCTCTGGTCTGGTTCTGTGGTGTCTCTGTATCAAACAGGAAACATGTGACAGAAGAAGTTCATGGAAAACTATTTCTTGCACTGGACTGAAAGATTTCAAATGTAAATGCTTTGTATTTGTAAAGACCCTTTCTAGTCTTTTCACCCACTCAAAGCGCTTTGACTCTGACTCTGCTCAGGAGACAATCTGTGACTGAAGGAACAGGAAGGTTTTATCTTGGATTGAGGATATGAAAGTTAAAATTTTGACTTTGCTGTGTAGAGACTGAGCTCTGTGATCAATCAAAGGGAAGAAAAGCCTCCATGTGAACATCTGCAGTCAGAGTACCAACAGGAAACAGCACAAACATTGTTCTCATGCTAGTTTCTACCCACCAACACGAAAGAGGAAGAACTGAACCCACATCGTGAGACTGACTGAACCCACATCATGTGTCTGACTGAGATGTGGGTGCAAGATGGTGAAGCTAAAATGAGCTTAGAGCTGCTTTGTTCACACCTCTAAAAGTCCCCCCATGTTGTTCTCTGATCACAGGGACGGAGCGAGACAGACATATAGAGCCAAACTGACCTCACTTTCTCAGCTACAGAGTTACAGTTTTTATCATTTTTATTGACTCTTGTTTTCATCTGATCTAGAAGCAGGACACTGTTCAAAAGTCTGTTTTTCTATTGGTATGAAGAGAGAAGATTTATTTATCTATTTCTATATTCAGACATGGATCATCTTATTCTGTAGCACTTTAGCACTCGTCTCTCTTTTCAATCCTCTGTTTTTACAAGTCCAAAACATTTTAGTATTTTATGTATTTTGGTATCTGTGTCAGTCCTGTGTCTGTCTTGCTGCTGAACCAATTGCCCTATGGGGACAAATAAAGTTTAAGTAAGTAAGAAGTGAGGCTGGACTGTGAGCTAGAGCTGTTCTTGATTCCCGATCAGACCAGATCAGCATCAACAGCTCTGATGGTTTCTGGTGAAAAACTGGTGGCAAATGATGATAATCTGACATTTGTGGGTTAATTCAGTGAAGCTTTATTGGCAAGAAAACAGATTTACACTGAAATACATTGAAATAAAAACATGTACACAGTATTAACAAGTTACTCTGCAGATTAGTATTATACAACAACATGAAGCATTTATATAGATTTATCTGGCAACATTATGTAAAGTAGTTAATTATTGTCTACTTTGACTTTATCAACATTTTGAAAGCAGTTAATGCACTAGTTTTATATTGTGGTAAAATGAGTTTAAAGGCGAAGATCTGGAAAAACAGTGCACGGCTGCCAGAAACAGACACCGACACAGTTCAGGTGTGTTGTGGATTACAGTAGTAGAGTTTACAGTAGCCTACTGGAGACACAAGGGTCAAATTCAAGACTCCAGCGTACCTTCTTTTCCAGGCGTTTAATACAAAGTCAGCAAATTTAAACACGTGCAAAATAAAGAACTGTTCACATTTCTGATCAATAGCTACATGTAGCTACATAGAGGCTGCGTTCAGACTGCAGGTCTTCATGCTCAATTCTGATTGTTTTCTCAGATCCATCAATGTCACACGCAGCACGATGTTGCAGGCCACTGAAGTAAACAAGGAGCAACAGAGGTTAGCTCCAGTTAGCTCACAGAAGACTCCTGTTTTTCAGTGTCCTCTTACGGGTCACATTTCTCGAATCATTTTCCCAATAAGTGTTCACAACTTTCTTTTAGTTTCATTACGGTTTCTTGCTCTGCACAACACAACTGTCCCACAGCGCTCTCCCTCTCTCTCCCTCCACTGTGTTCGCTCGGACAAATAGCATCCACGTAAATCAGAAGAGAGCTCAGTTCAGGTTTTTCAGGGAATTTATGAGCCGTTGATAGCGAGGTAGAGGATTAAGAGAGCTACATGTTTAATAATTAGCTTTTTCATTCCGTCCACAGCAGAACAGCTGCTCTACACTGATGTTGCATCAAATCAATCAATTTAAAAAGATCTGATCTGTATTGGATCTGGACCACACATGAAAGTGACCCAATTCTGAACTGGAAAAGATCAAATTTCATGTGACTTGGCCCGTTCACACTTTCATAAAAAAATCAGATCGGATTTCATCACATTTGCCTGCAGTCTGAACGTAAACCTTACAGTACGTACACGGATGGACAAAGATACATCAAACTACAGCAGCGACACCATGCATCAAAACAAACTACTTTATTTTTGTGTTTAATAAAAATACTTTCCGAATCACAGTGTCAATTAAGTAACTAAACCAAATTCCTAAATAAAGAGGTCTTTCCTAATCTATACATATTGTTTAACAGTTGTAGCAGTTGGCTGTTTTAAAGGAGGGAGGATTTTATCAGCAACTCATCACACCTTGCGTTCAGAATTTCTAAAGTGAGTAAGAGATACTCAGAGATCTTACTGTTGCTCACAGCATTCATGTATTTACCCAAAAGGAAACCATTTATGTTCATATTAAGCTCATTTTTAATGATTGTAAGGTAACGTGAATTTGACTAACCTCACACAGTGCTCCCACTACCCTCCCTCGCTGTTTTCTCCATCTGTCTGCCTAATTAAGCAATAGCTCCCGACAGGTGGGGTACACGCTTATTATATCACAGTTAAGGGCCGTCACGTGGTAATCAATGATTTATCTCTCTCTCATTATTTATTTATCTCTGCCAGTAAAATACCGATCTGTATCAGATTGGTTTTACACATTTGTGAATTGTATTATGTTTTGGTAATTAATGAGTTACTTGCGCTGAGACATTTAGATATTCACTTTTCAATGCTATCCGCACTATTTTCAATAAAGTGGATAATTTTTAATGTGGTGGAGTTCACAGAAAAGACCACTTCATATGCACACATGACACTATTCCTGTAGGCCAGAACAATAGTATGCCCACTCTCAACATTGACTGTGATCATCATTTTATATATGTAAGATATTATGTACCAACTTTATGTAATCAGACCATTGAGTTGAATATTTGTTTGCAAGAGAGATCTAAATATTGCAGATACAAAGAAACACAAACATTGTCAGACATTACAAACGGACATACAGCATCAGAAACAGTCACAGACATCACTACATAGTGAAGAAGTTAAACGATGGTCTTATGGCGATGGTGGTGGAAAGCATTGCTCTAAAATCTTCCACAGGTTTCTATTCCCATCATTTTCATCCTCACTGAACCAGTTAGCCCCGGTGTACCAAGCATCTGCATGTATCTCTGTTTCCTTTCATTTGTCCTCGTCGCTGTGTTACCTTTTGTCACAGCCAACTCTAGTGCTGACTATCGGACAGTGACATCCTCCTTTATCTGTATCGTTAATGTTTACAAACTAGCTATAATTCTGTTGAACTTGATTGTTCATACTGTGATTTTATGTTTGCCTAATCTTTACATTTTTCTATTCTAATTCACGTCTTTCTGTCCTGGTACAGACAAACAGGTCAAATGGACATCAGCTGAGGGGACAGACCATTATTCCCCATTATTCCTATGTATTTTTCAAAAGGTCACAGAGAACCTTGCTTATAACGTTGCCACTAGAGTGGTGCTTTCACATGACAAACCGTTTGTTGTTGTCAACAATAATTAAAACAAGATTCCTTACTGACCAACTTGGTAAAAAAAAGAAGTTTACTTATTCAAGTTATACTTTACCTGCGATGGACTGGCGACCTGTCCAGGGTGTACCCCGCCTTTCGCCCTATGCCAGCTGGGATAGGTTCCAGCCCCCCCTGCGACCCTGTACGCAGGATAAGCGGTTGACGATGGATGGATGGATGGATGGAAGTTATACTTTACCTAAAGTGGCCCACGTCTGTTTTTATCATATTAGGGCCACACATGCAATGTCAAATGTAGGCCACATTAGGCTCACACCTTAATTGGCCAGTGCTGCCTTTGCCGTAAATTTCCTTAACTATTTGGCCCACATTTACTACAACACATGTGGGCCAGCTTAGGCTCACCTTTGTGCTGCATCATTGGCTGAAGTGGCCCACAGTTGTTTGCTATCCCCACTCTCATGCACCACCATGCACCTGGAACTTCTTTGAGGTTGGAAGTCGGAAGTTTCAACTAGGAAATATCCCAGTTCTGACCAGTCAACGCCATAAGTGTGTTGCTTAGGGACACATTGGTGGATGTGTCTCAGTGGGAAACTACAAAACTGTGTCTTTAGACACACATGAAGATCAGCAGTCTGTCTCATGTCAGTTTCTACTAGCCAACAGTAAGGAGGAAGAACTGAACCCTCATCCACACTCGGACTGAGTTGTGGGCGATGGTGAAGTTTAAATGAGCTCAGAGCTGCTTCATGCCAAACTCTGCCCTCTAAAGGTCCCACCATTTTGTTCTCTGAATGCAGAGACAGGAATGAATGCAGACATTTTGAGCAATCAGTTTTCACTTTTGTTTCTCAGCTACAGAGATACAGTTAGAAAATTGATAATCATCATTAAAAATTATATTTTAATGTGTATGTTTCCATTTCCCTTTGTTGCTTTTATGTTTAATGTAAAGCACTTTGACTTGCCTTGTTGTTGAAATGTGCTATACAAATAAACTTGCTTTGCCTTACATCTGCTCTAGGAGCAGGAAGCTGTTCAAAGGTAAACCAATAACTGATATAAAGTCTGTCTGTTAGAATGTAAATGAAAAGTCAGACTGGACAGTCAGCTTCCTGGTTTTTAAGTGAAGACATAATGCTCGCTGTCTGTAACCTGAAAGCTGGACGGCTGCCTGGAAGCTCAGTGGCTGAGCTGCTTTTGATTCCAGCTCAGATCAGAGCAACATTAACAGGATCAACAGCTGATTGCTTCTGTGACATAAAAACATGTAGCTGACAGATTAGTTACAGGTTACTCTGCAGATTTAAACTGAACATACCTACATGCAACACGCTGATCCCTCCCAACAGTATGTAAAGTAGTGAAAATTAGATAATAATTGTGTACTTTGACTCAAGTAACATTTTGATAGCAGGAGTTTTACTTAACACAGTGTTAAATATTGTTTTAATATTTTGTTTAAAGTATGGAAATATCTGCCAACAGTGGACGCTGCCAGAAACCGACACATCCCAGCCTCAA
Organism: Lepomis macrochirus; assembly: GCA_024633595.2. Classification (NCBI taxonomy): domain Eukaryota; kingdom Metazoa; phylum Chordata; class Actinopteri; order Centrarchiformes; family Centrarchidae; genus Lepomis; species Lepomis macrochirus. The sequence continues at coordinate 33,443,976 of JALXJV020000002.1, read as the reverse complement.
ATCTCTGCAGCAGAGATCAGTTCAGCATCAGAAAGTTGGTTACAGGAGAAAGATCATTAACAAACATTACAAGTATCAAACATCAAATAATTTTAAATGACAAATGACAAACAATTATCAAAATATATCACTATAGTTGTGTGTCTGTTCATTGTCGTGGAAATTTAGATTCCTGGTGAGAGATTAGGCAAATAATGGAGTTACAACCAACCGTTGTCTTTGAAGAATTTATTTAACAAAAGAGAAGAACAGAGAAGTACTACAACAGAATCAGCTGGACCAGAGGTTCTGTCTCCTAAGACAGTCAGTAACGTCTGGCCCAGAACAAAGGGATGCATAGTCATTTACACAGTCTGAGTATCTATGTTTTGGGGAACAAAAAGATCCTCTGCCTGCTGTGCCTGGTCCCAGACAAAACAGGAGAGGAACAGAAAAACAACTCCACCTCCTTGACTTAAACCCTACACATGTGGACAGACTAGCAGAATAAGAATAATAATAAAAGGAACACGTTGAAGCTTAAACAATGTATAAGACATAATAATAGGAAAAGGAAAAATAGCACTATTATAAGTACTTGCATAAATGGATAATACGTGTAAGAAGAAAACAATTTAATAATTTCAGCTCTAAATTTGCATTAAAAGTGAGCTGAGTTTCGTGAGTCTGAGTCTGCGGCTGAACATTAAAGAAGGATTATGTGACTGTGTGAACTCTGCTGTCTGTCAGAGTCTCTTTCTAACGGATCAGAAAACATCAACAGCTGAAGTCAATGTGATAATAAACATGTGGATTACCAGACCTTTGTGCTTTTTTATTCCCCCAAATACTCAAAGTTAGTGAAAATATAACATGAAGATGTTACAACAAATTATACAGAACCAGAAAACACACGCAGACAGAAATTCATACGTGTCCATTCAGTTGAACAGCTCTCCTTCAGCAGCAAGTGACAGATGACAGACGAGGTTCACTGAAGTGGTATCTGTTATTTTACTTTATTACATCTTTATCTTGGCCGTTCACTATAAACTTGACCGAAAAGTCACTGGACTGAAGTGAGTCCACTTCAGTCCAGTATCCGTATCATTGTCTACATTTCACAGACAGACCACAGTCAGTGAACTCAGAGTTCCTGAGCAGTTCTCAGAGAAGACGATGAAAAATGTCCTCATGCAGGAAAACAGAGCTGCAGAGCTGAAGAGAATCCAAACAGGATCTTTTCCCCTCTGATGCAGGTCAGTGAGTGAGCAACAGCGACAGAGCTCTTTAGGGTCGGACTGGGAACAAAGTCTTGCTCCATCCATCCAGAACAAACTGTTACTGTTATTACCGCAGCTAGCAGGATGTTGAGCGGCACTGACCCCAAATTTATTTTTATTTCTCTCTCTGTGTTTTGCCTTTTTTAGTTCTTTACCCATTTAAATTGTATTTACATGGATGGACGGATCCACTTCAAGGGGTGGGGGGAGGTGCCGACGGTCTGTCCCACTTCCTGTAATTGACGATCAGCTGGCTGTTCCAGCATCAGGTCATATTGTTTGTCCCACAGAGCTGCTGCTCAGTCAGCCCATCTGGCATTAACCTGCCTCCAGGTGAAACCAGACGTGTGTCAACAGCTCAGCTTTATTTTACAGGAGGAACGTGTTTCTTCTGTCCAGCAGCACGTTCAGTCCACCAATCAGCAGCCAGAGAGTAACGACCAATCACTGCTCCCCACAGTAACCAGAGTCACTTCAGTCTGGATCCTCTCTTCATAAAAAGACTTGAAATCATTCAAAAACATGTTGATGATCTGACTGCAGCTGGAAAACAGTCCCAGCTGATGATCCAGCTACAGTCAGTCACATCTACCTCCACCTTTTAGATACGTCTGGATTTATTTCATGGGAGACACATGAGGCAGATTTACTCACTAATTCTCTTCTGCTGGCTCTGCTGCCTGCATCGGCTCATTTTCAGGAGCAGCAGGTTGGTCTGAGTTATTGTGTTTGCATACTCCACAAGTCGTAAAGATCTTCTTTATTAAACCAACAACAATAACAGCAACAACAACAGTAGAGTCACACAAACTTTCAGTCCAACATTTCTCTCCTTGTCTCCTCCCTCCTGGTCTCCTCCGTCCTTGTCTCCTCCCTCCTTGTGTCCAGCTGTGTGACCTGCAGACCAGAAACAGGTGTGAGGTATCAGCTGTCAGCAGGTGAACAGAATGTCAGACATTATCTACTGCACTTTGATCACATGACTCGTAGCAGCTGTTTCCTCTAAAGTCTCATCAGCAACATCTTTCTAAAACACAAACATCTGATCTGTGATGTTTCTCAGCTCAACTACCAGGAAGCAGCTTTTACGACGAAGCAAGTTCAACATACTCAGGATGTCTTTTTGTTTTCTGGCTTCACTGACACTAAGAACCACGATCAGGCTAAACGGTCACATGATGCTGGTCCTCACCACAGGGTTTCCAAATCCAGCCATGAGTTTGTTCACATTAAAGAGGCGAGGCAAGTCTACTGGCAGCAGATTTCACAAACGAAGAGCAAACTGTAATATTAAGACAAATAAGCAGAGCTGTAGCTGCCATGTGCAGCTAGGTTATCAGGCTGATAATGTGAATGTAGCTTTGTGATTTTTTGCTTTCAGCTCTGTGTCAGTATTTATGCATTTAAAGCTGCTGGCACTGAATAAGTGGCTGTTCAATTCTTCCAGTCGCTTGATTCATTAAAACGCTCATAAATGCTCCAAACATGGTTCTAAATGAACTTCATGAAGCTCATTTAGAACAATGCAAGCTAAAATTAAAATAAATGAATTCATAAACTTAATTTCAATAAGCCTGCCAAACTAGTTCATAATGTTCACCCTCACATATAAAGAAACAAGACAACCCATTTGTAGGAGCCTAAATGCAGTTAATTATAAACAATTTTAATTTGTGTCAGTTACATTATTCATTTATGTAGGGGGAATTGAAACTTAAATGTGTGTGGATAATTTAGAGTGCTTTTGTGTTGCCGGTAATATTTGGGGAATAGACTGCTATTGCCTTAAAAACGTATGCACCTTTAATTGCGGGGAAGTTATCTGACAGGTGCTTTGTGGGGTGGCATGAGTGGACAGTCAGGCCAGCAGAGAGTGGAGCCAGACAGTTTTTTGACCTCTCTCTCTTTCCTTCTTTTCTCCCTCCCCTTTTTGTCGTTAATCATTTTTTTTTATTGTTCTGTTTGTCTGTCTTGTGCTGATTTTTACTAACCAAGTAAACAGATTCATTAAGAAGACGAGTGGTCCTGTGGATTTATTGGTCTGGATGTGGAACGAAGGGAGTGGATGGGAGCGTCAAGCTAAGGCTTCATTCAGTGGAAACCTACACCATTCATTTTAAGGGTGACGACAGGATGTGTGAAACGGACTTGGGAGCAAATAAAAAATATAAAAACACAATTTAAAGCTGTGAGTAGGCTTAATGTCACATATCAAAAGTACAACAAGCAGCATACAAGGCTTTAGTGCTTCAATCAGTTTCTGTAGGATGATATCTAAAGTTTCACAGCAGCAAATACGAAAGCAGCCAATAAAACAGTCTGTGGGGTTTCCTACAGATGGTGATTCAGTATTCCAGAGAGCTGATTGGTCAGTAGGTGTTTTTACAGAGCTGATCTCTTATCTGGAACATAACCTGCTCAAATCCTGCTTGGTAGTACAGGCCTGAAGCAGCTTTAACTGAGCGACAAAGAGACACTCTGAGCTCTACACACTCAACTGGGTCAGTAAATTCAATTCAATTCAATTTTGCTTTATTGGCATAACTGTTGAACAATATTGCCAAAGCATCACACATATAACATAACAATCATCCCAATACATATAAAACATCAATCACCCCCATACATTTCATTAAAGAATTCTAGCATAAACTAATCAAAGTATCTGTGTTTGTGTTAAAAAAAAAAAAATGTATATATCAAAAAATAAAATAAATAAATAAAACAGTGTGTGTTATAAATACTAAAAATAGAATAAACAAAACAGTAGGTGTGCGTGTTACAAAAAACAAAACAGAAACAAAAAACTAGTAACATAAAAAAAATTTGTGTGTGTATATATATCATATAAAGTATATATATATTATAAAGTTAAAGCAAAATAAATAAATAAAACGGTAAGCGTGTGTGTGTTAAAAATAAAAATATCTAAAAAAGAATTAAATTAAAATAAATAAATGAAACAGTAGAATGTGTGTGTGTGTATAGAAAAAATCAAGTATAAAATGTAAAACAGTCACTGTCAGCCTGATGATGATGATAATGAGCAGGAAGTGTGTCTCTCTTACTGTCTCTTCAGTTGTTTCCTTCTGTTCTGTCCTCTGCATTTTTTAAAGACCATTGTTCCAACAACAAGAAGCACAGCAAAACCTGTCAGACCGACTATCAGTCTAATCTTTTCCTCCCAGATGTTTCCAGCTGTGTGAGCTGCAGAGCAGAAACAGGTGTGAGGTATCAGCTGTCAGCAGGTGAACAGAATGTCAGACATTATCTACTGCACTTTGATCACATGACTCGTAGCAGCTGTTTCCTCTAAAGTCTCATCAGTAACATCTTTCTAAAACACAAACATCTGATCTGTGATGTTTCTCAGCTCAACTACCAGGAAGCAGCTTCACCTGAGAGACAAAGAGACACTCTGAGCTCTACACGCTGACCTGAGAGACAAAGAGACACTCTGAGCTCTACGCTGACCTGAGAGACAAAGAGACACTCTGAGCTCTACGCTGACCTGAGAGACAAAGAGACACTCTGAGCTCTGCAGCTGACCTGAGAGACAAAGAGACGCTCTGAGCTCTACACACTGACCTGAGAGACAAAGAGACGCTCTGAGCTCTACACGCTGACCTGAGAGACAAAGAGACACTCTGAGCTCTACGGCTGACCTGAGAGACAAAGAGACACTCTGAGCTCTACACGCTGACCTGAGAGACAAAGAGACGCTCTGAGCTCTCACGCTGACCTGAGAGACAAAGAGGCGCTCTGAGCTCTACACGCTGACCTGAGAGACAAAGAGACACTCTGAGCTCTACACGCTGACCTGAGAGACAAAGAGACGCTCTGAGCTCTCAGCGCTGACCTGAGAGACAAAGAGACGCTCTGAGCTCTACACGCTGACCTGAGAGACAAAGAGACACTCTGAGCTCTGCACGCTGACCTGAGAGACAAAGAGACACTCTGAGCTCTAGCGCTGACCTGAGAGACAAAGAGACACTCTGAGCTCTACACGCTGACCTGAGAGACAAAGAGACACTCTGAGCTCTACACGCTGACCTGAGAGACAAAGAGACGCTCTGAGCTCTACACGCTGACCTGAGAGACAAAGAGACACTCTGAGCTCTACGCTGACCTGAGAGACAAAGAGACACTGAGCTCTACACGCTGACCTGAGAGACAAAGAGACACTCTGAGAGACAAAGAGACACTCTGAGCTCTACACGCTGACCTGAGAGACAAAGAGACGCTCTGAGCTCTACACGCTGACCTGAGAGACAAAGAGACACTCTGAGCTCTACACGCTGACCTGAGAGACAAAGAGACACTCTGAGAGACAAAGAGACACTCTGAGCTCTACACGCTGACCTGAGAGACAAAGAGACGCTCTGAGCTCTACACGCTGACCTGAGAGACAAGGAGACACTCTGAGCTCTACACGCTGACCTGAGAGACAAAGAGACTCTCTGAGCTCTACGCACTAACCTGTCACTGTCAGCTTGATGGTGTTGATGAGTTTAGGTTGGCCTGGATTGTTTCCTTCTTTAACCCAACACTCATATGTTCCAGTGTCGTTGGTTTTGACGTTCTTCAGAATCACAGAAGCGTCCTTCATCTCTGGATCGTGAAGCTCCACTCGACCACGAAAAGATTCATTCTGGAAGTTTTCATATGAGCGATTGTCTTTGAAGAGGAAGACATAATCTTCATCTGGCTTCAGGTCAGCTCTGGTCCACTTTATCACTGTGATGTCAGCATCTCCGTGACCCCGACACTGAAGAGTGGTGTTGTCTCCAGCCGTCACCTTCACCTCCAGTGTCTCTGAGCAGAAAGAGAAAAGCCTCCAGTCAGGACTTGTCATGTTTCCTGCTGTTCAAACATCTTTTGATGGAAGCAGCAGAGATCAGGTCTCTATAAAACAGCACATGTGAACTCAGCAGCATTTCAAACCCTGTTCTCAGACAACTTGAGTCCCAGCTGCAGAAAGGAGAGACTAACTCCTCTGCTGCAGCTGCATGCTGACTTCATGTTGCTCATTTCTACAGCTGTCAGTCAAGTCGTCCTCCACACCATCAGACAGGAGACATTTTACTTTCATCTGCTTTCTGCTTGTTTGGACATTATTGATTATTGATATTATTTCCCATCTGAATACAGACATCAGCATTTCTGAGCCTGAACAAACAGCTGAAATATTAAACATGTGAAGTTTATTATTTCCTAGAAGCTTTGAATCTTTGTCCTTGTTTTCCAAATGTGTCCCCAGTCTGCCCGTCCTCTACGCAAACTGTGTCTGAACTACTTCTACTGAGGAAAGAGTCCCTACAGGATGAAACTGCTTTACTTCTCAGAGAGACGAATAAAGCTGCTGGATCTGCATGGACAGACACCACGAGAGGGGAGAGGACACATGCTGGTCTCTGCTGTCCATCCGTCCACACAGTAAACTACAGTGCTGGACAGGAACAGAGGTCAGAGGGGGAGACTCTGTTCACAAGTCAGGTCAGAATAAACTTTAGGAGGTTACAAACACATCCAGCATCAAATTCTCCCAAGTACATGTATATTCTTATAAAAACATAAACCTGAGAGAAAAGTCTGCTAAAGAAATCGTTCGCACAAAAACACATAAAGAACGGGAAAAATAAGAAGACGAGCAGAGACAATGGTGAAGAAGTATATTTTTCGTTTAGTTCTTGCAGCAGTTTGCAGAGCAGTGACAAGGATCAGAGGAGTTTCATTCAGACGTTGAAGAGGATCATCTACACAAGGGGTCCTAGACTACTTTGTTCAAATCCCCAAGGAGGCTGTTCACAGAGGAGTACTGTTTTAACAGTTATGATCGGCTGGAAATATAAACCAACCATTTTTTATCCTGTGTGCTATTAGTCTACTTGCAACATTATTGTGCAGGTGACACCTGTAGTTACAGGCAGGTGTGCAGCCTGTGTCCTGCAGCTCTTTATCTTCACTGTGTCTGCTGCTCCTGACTGTTAAATCTCTGCAATATCTCAAACTCCTCCGCTGTCATAAAACTGTTGGAAACGACCGTTGTCCTGTTTTGTAGACGCATTTTAAATAAACGATAGCGGTCAGCGCTGATCTCACTCACAAACATTGCATTTCCTGTGACTACTTCAAAATAAAAGTCAACTTCTGTTTCGCCAGTTAAATGTTTTTAATATCAAGCTGCAGCAGCAGGAAATGTTCAGTTTGCAGTAGCAGCTTGATGTAACATTGTACCGGGAATTTCGTTTCTAATACTGCAAATATATTAATACTCCAATACTTTCAACATTGCTGGCAGGATGGGAAGCTTTAGTGGACCTCATGTGGGCCGCGGGCCGCCAGTTGATGATCACTGGTCTTCACAATAAGGATCAATTTGAAAATGTTTCAGTGGATTTATTTTATAAAAATCTTGTTTGCATTATCATTGTATTGCACTTCTAAGCTAAATGTGACCATCTTAGCTAAAATATGCTGCTTCTGCTGATTTGTGTATCAGCAAGTTAATCATGAACAAACTGAAGGTTACTCTGTGTAAAAGTTTGGGTAAAATTGAGATTCATCATAAATAGTGTAGGCATTTAGGCTGTTCTCCTTGATCTCCTTTTGACAACTAAACTATTTCACCTTTATTCACAATTTGAAAACTCTCTCAGGTGATGATGATTCCATATTTCATTTCATTTTATTTATTTAGATCCTGTATATTTATACTGAATATAAAATTGCTGGAATTTTCTGTGGAGTTTTGCAATAGAAGAGAGAGTTGTAGATTAAATAGATTTGAAGGATTACAGGAAATCAGAGACCACTAGCGGTGCGGTTTTATCCGCAGGAAATCAAAGCCCACATATTTACACAGACCTGCCCCATCAATGTTCTGTCAGAGCGCAGGGCTCAATGTAAGGCGGAGCTGGGACTGGAGCATTTTAAAGTACGCATAGTGCAACCCCTATCTGAAGTATGGACACCTTATGTGTATAGCTTATCTATATTTGAATAATAGCACCTGAAATATAAGCTAGTAGCGGGAGCAGCCGAATAACAACCGGCAATGTCAAAAGTGTGGAAGTGCAGCATGAACATATTGAGTGGACAGTAGTGCATAATGTGAGATATGAAGGCTACATAAAATGTCTGACATAAAGGAAACAGTGTCCACTTTGACTGCGTTTGAGCACCGAGCATCACCGCTGAGAGAGTCCTCCTCTCATCAGAGCCTCGCGCTCTGACAGAACACGGTGCGCCCGCTGAGTGCGTGCACCTGCATCTGTTTCTCATTAGCTAGTTTTCTCGAGTTAATATAACATTAATCGCCTTACATCGGGTTATTACATCTTACATATTTTATTATTATTTCGGCTGCTTAAATTTATATTTTTATGTTTGTAAATGAGCAAGAACAAAGTAGGACACCGGGTACAGTTGTTGCACTTTTTGCTTTTTTCCATTACCACACCAAAAGACTGGAAATAAGTAATTTTTCATGATATTTCCTGGACTTGTTTAATAAAAGTCTTAGCTCATAAACACAAGAAGCGTTTCTGAGACACCTGTCCCTTCTGCTGTAAAGCTGCCTAACCAATTTATCGCAAATGTAAAATAGCTTTAAAAATGAGGATTCAATTGTTTTTATTTCCCTTCAGGATTTATTTGATTATTTGTCTAGTTAAAATAAGTTAATTTGTAAAACTTTGTATGATAATGGCAAACAGCAATAAAAAATACGGCTCAGTTAATCATTTTAATATTAACAGTTAAAAATAACAGAAAATAGACGAAAATCAGAACAAAACGTTGAATAATTGCAAACTTAACTATTCATTTGTAATGGTCGTGCATCTGAGCAGCACGGGCCTCGGACATTTCTTTAGATTTTAAGATCACCATGCATGAAACAAAGTCATGCAATATATGTCAGTTTTAGAGCACAGATTAAGTTTTACTAAACTGTAAATTAGCTTTAACAGTCATGTAAGGATGAGAAGTTCTTCGATGTGGAAGGGACGTGGTGAACTGAAAAAGTTTCCACAGAAAAAAAAAACTTTCGCTGATATCTTCGGACTGGAGACGCACATACATCCAAATGTCCCTCAATCAATAATATGCATGTGTAAAACTAAAATCAGTCTAAGGAGTTCCAACTGTACTCAGTCTACCCAGAGCGGCAACAACATTTGTCAAAATACGGAAAACTCCTGTTGGCTCACCGCCGAGTGTGTCCTCCCCGCAGATCAGCTGTTCTACCATCTGTGTTTTATGCTGTTGTATAAAACAAAAACTTTCTTCCTCTTGATACCAAAGCACATGGCGCACACACTCGCTCCTCTTACCTTGACACAGAACAAAGATCCATGAAGTTGCGAACAAAGTAACGAACAGCGCTGATGACAGAGTTAACATGACAGCAGAGATGCAGCAGCTGATGGAGCTGAGACCAGACTGAGTTCTTCTTCCTGCTCTGTAGCTGTAGTTTGGTCAAAGCAAATGATTGGCTTTGTAGCGAGAGGGACGGCATAACCGACCTCTTTGGTGTTACTGGATTCCCCATAGTGTTTTTTTAATTTTTATATAGGTCATAAGCTATAAAATGTTCAACAATATTTGGCACAATGAACGGTGGCAACGGCATTGTTGCTTACAAGAAACAAAGCACACAGGAGAGAAGATAATGACAATGAAAGACAAAACAAAAACGAAAATAAACAGACCACAAAGTAGTGATAAAGGGACTTCAGTTAATTTTAAGGCATCAACAAAATTAAACAGTATTTACGCTGTTTTCTATTCCATAGAGGGATTTGTATTACAATGGAAATTATTTCTAAATAAAAGTAGTTTTATACATTTACATTCTTGGATGAGATACCAAGATAATTAAAGTAGGTTATTTAAAAGCAGTTCATAGTTGTTTCTCTTCATTAACTCCAAATGTGATGTTATGTAGTGAAACTGAAGGGAGACTGAAGAGTAGGCTCCAGCCAATCATGTGACAGCAGAACGTCTTAAGCTGATGACACACGGGGCAACTTTTAAAGCAACGGTGCTGGGGAGTGTTGCAGATTGGTGTTGGGGGGGCGGGGAGATACCTTTAAGAAATCTGTACATAGTTTCTTCAAAGTAGACTGAAGATGTGAGAAGCAGATTTCAGCTAGACTGCTTTGAATATAAAGTGAGAGTAGAGATCAACACTTTGTTTTCCTAGTCTTAGGCTGATGATACACGGGGCAACTTTTTGAGCAATGCTGCTGGGCAATCTTGCTAGAGGCAAGTCCGACTATGTTTTGAATGGATAGCGTCGGTGCGGGGCGGGTGGGGGAGTGGTGGGGGAAGGGGATTACGGTAGTAATCTTTACTCATTACCATTGACGACAACGTTGCCCTGCACGATTGCTCTAAAAGTTGCTCTGTATCATCAGCCTTACTGGAGAACTGGTGACCAGCGAACATAAATGAAGGAAGATGAGGGGGGTTGAACATATAGAGCAGTTATTGCCATCAGAAAGAAAGCAGATGGGACGCTTTGGCCAACTTTATCATAATGTTGATGGTTGAACTGAAAACAAAATTTTGTACCAAATTCTTCACCAGATAAAACATTTCCTTATGTGTCTAGTAAATGGTTGCCAGACCAAATGTTGTTTTCCTTCCATTCACTGAAATACAGGGACTTATTTCTAAAGAGAACAAATCTGCATTTCCACATGGGAACATCAGGAGGCGTAAAAATGTGTTGGCACAGTAATTTCCAATACAACAGCACTTGTGAATATCAAAAAAGCTTTTATTGCCAAGTAGGCCTAGTTTGTACATGTAAGAGGAATTTGTTTTTAATATTAACATTTTAACATTAAATCACAGCGTAAAAGGAAACAAAGACACCAAAAACTGCCACTGTTTGCTATAAAGGTTCTCCATGTACACAGTCAAAGTTTGTGGCTTGTAGCCCAACATCTTCATAGTCTTTCACTACAGTTCAGATAATGAGCTTTTCTTTTCCAGAGGTAATCAAAGTTTATTGTATTGATGGTTTTTGTTGGGAATAGACACAGAATAGGCTGAGTAAATACATCTACAAAGATCTCTATTTAACCATCTGCCTAATCTTGATTTACATTTATTCATTTTTTCCGTATATTTAAGGTTTCACTTAACTTAGTATCTTTGGTAATATGTGTACCTGAGTATTTGACTGCAGTTTAAACAAGGATACAAGTTGCTGCCTCAAGGTGTCAGTCATGTATATAATACAAATACTCAACCAGTTCAGTTGTAACCCAGATGCTTTTGAGAATGAGGCTATAATTTCACTTGCCTTTGGGACCTGCTCAACATTTTTAAGAAACAAGATTGTGTCTTCAGCCAACTGATGTTATTGTGTTTTGTACCTTTCATAAATCCTGACTATCACTTATTATTTGAGTGAGATCCTCTTTTAGACTATTTGAGAATATGTTATCAATTTGTAGTCATTGTTTAAACGTATTACTACCTTCAGTTGTCCAGGATTTTGGGATCTTTGTCTGGTTTTGAGAACATTTACACCTTACCTCAAGGTCTGTGGAAGTGACAGGTTGGTTATTACTTCATTAAGTGTTTTAAAAATGTAATAAAAGTGCTTTGATATGGTCCCAGAAATGTTTATGAAAGTTGCCTGTCAGGCCGTCTGGGCCAGGGGACGGTCAGAAGTCAAACACTGACTGGCCTTCTCAAGCTCATTATATGTGATCGCTGCCTCACAGCTACTTTTGATGCCCTAATTTATTTGAGGAATAAAACAAAACCAGTAATGAAAATAACAAAACCCAAAAGTAATTTTTCTACAAATACAAATGAAACAAAACTAATAAATACATATTAGACAAATATTTTGTAATTCTGGGCACCTGTAAAACATGAGTCCATTTCTGAGGCCAACTATGCAGCGTCCAAGTAGAGACCTGCAGCCACATGTCCATATTCTTGACAGCAGAAGCACTTTCATACATCCTCACCCTGTAACATAATATAATAATAATATAATAACATATATAATCTAAAGGTCAGACACCTCAAAATGTTTCCCTCTCTCTTTCCCCTTGTGGAAATCATTTCAGTCTTCTTGCTTCACAAACATTTTAATACTCAGAAATGCCTGTATCTTTTTGTCGCTTGTCTTGTTATCTTGATCGACCGCACATCTCCAAGTTTTATTCTGACAAACTTCCGTGCGTCTCACGTCCATCATACCATCTCGATACATCTCATCTGTCCTTTCCGTCTGCCTGCATTATTTGAAACACTCCCTTCTTCCTTTTCTTTTTCACCAATCCTCTCGTGTCCTCTTCCTTTCCTGCTTCGCTCTCCACACACTCCTCTGACTACATTTTCCACTCCCAGAGCAGAAAGAGCCTACAGTGATCAGTCTCTGGGTGGGTCTGGTATAACCAAAGATACTAAGTTAAGTCAAACCTTAAATGAATACATCAAATCGCTTCTATATAACCAAACTGGAAAGCCTTTTAATATGTATTTGCAGCCTATTCTGTGTCTATTCCCAACAAAGCTACTAAAACCATCAATAAAATAAACTTTGATTACATCTGGAAAAGAAAACGTCATTATCTGAAAAAAGCGACTGTAGTGAAAGACTATGAAGATGGTGGGCTACAAGCCACTTTGATGGTACACATGCAGATCCTTTCTAGCAAACAGTGGCAGTTTTTGGTGTCTTAAGGGAATTGTTAAGAAGGATTTGAGTTATTGATTTAATTTTACACTGTGACTTTGATTTTCCAAAACTATCTATAAAACTGTCTACATTACATTCGCAAGTGCTGTTGTATTGAAAATTACTGTACAAACACAATTTGTGTTTGTACAGTAATGTGTATAGATTTATTCTCTTTAGAAATAAGTCCCTGTATTTCAGTGAATGGAAGGAAAACAACATTTGTTCTGTCAACCATAGACACATATGGAAATGTTTTATCTGGTGAAGAATTTGATGCAAATTTTCAGTGCAACCATCAACACCATGATAGGGTTGTAGACATAATATCACATTTTGGAGTTATAATGAAGAGCAAAAACTATGAACTGCTTTTAAATAGCCTGCTTTAATTATCATGGGGACATTTTCATCCACGGTTGTAAATGTATAAAAAGTACAGCCTTTATTCTTTATAAATAATTTGCATTGTTATACAAATCCCTGTATGAAGAAGAACAGCGTAATACTGCTTAATTTTATTGATGCCTTAAAAATCCTTTACAACTGTTTTGTTTGTTTATTTTAGTTTTTGTTTTATCTATCTTTGTCATTATATTCACTTATGTGTGCTTTGTTTCTTGTAAGCACCAATACCGTTGCAACCGTTCACTGTGCCAAATATTGTTGAACATTTTATAGCCTATTAAAAATAACTCTATGGAATCCAGTAACACCAAAGAGGCCGGTTATGCCGTCCCTCTAGCTAGAAAGCCAATCTGATCTGCTCTGACCAAATCTTTGGCTTTGACCAAACTACAGCTACAACTCAGCTAGAACTCAGTCTGGTCTCAGCTCCATCAGCCGCTGCATCTCTGCTGTCATGTTCACTCTAACATCAGCGCTGTTCCTTACTTTGTTCGCAACTTCATGGATCTTTGTTCTGTGTCAAGGTAAGAGGAGTGAGTGTCTGCGCGATGTGCTTTGGTATAAAGAGGAAGAAAGTTTTGTTTCATTTATACAACAGCATAAAACACAGATATCAAAAGACGAGCGTAGAACAGCTGATCTGCGGGAGTTTTCGCCTGTTTGGACAAATATTGTTACCACTCTGGGTAGACATAGAATAGTTTAAAACTTCAGTGCGAAACAAGCCAAATCTGTGAATTTGTTTTAACTTTTTCACTTCACTACGTCCCTTCCGAGCTTCTCATTGTAAGATTACAAATTAATCGTTAATATTGCTGTTTGCATTTGATCAACGTTTTTTTTTCTGGTTTAAAAAAAACTTTTTAACTGTTACTCAACTAAGCTGTTATTTCTGTTATTTGTAACTGTTACCATTAAAATGATGAACTTAAATGTACATTTTTTTTATTGGTGTTTGCCATTAACTACTTTTAACAAAACGAATAATCAAATAACTACCGGATGAAGACAGTTCAATTCTCATTTTAAAGGTATCTTACATTTGCAATAAATTGGTTAGGCAGCTTTACAGCAGAACGGACAGGTGTCTAAGGTAGGTCTGCAAAACGCGTCTTGTGTTTATGATCTAATTGTTACAAATATGAACTAATTTTGAATGTTATTGATTATTCATATTTTATTAAACAAGTAAAGAAATATCATAAAAAATCACTTATTTTCAATTTATGGTTTTGGTGTGGTAGGCTAAAAGCAAAAAGTGCACCAACTGTACCCAGTCTACGTTCTTCTTTAAATATGAGTCATACAGCCGAAATAGTTATGAAAGATGTAATGACCTGATGTAAAGCTATTAACGTTATATTAACTCGACAAAACTAGCTAATGAGAAATAGATGCAGGTGCATGCACTCAGCTGGCGCACCGTGTTGTCAGAGCGCGAGACTCTGATGAGAGGAGGACTCTCAGCGGTGATGCTCGGTGCTCAAATGCAGTTTGTCGTGGAAATTATATTCCTGGTGAGGGGTTGAGCAAAGATTTGAGTTACAACATACGGTTATCTTTGAAGAATTTATTTAACAAAAGAGAATAAACAGAGACCTGCCGCCTATGGAGGCATCGGGCGTCTGGCCCTGAGCAAAGGGATGCATTATCATTTACACAGTCTAAGTTTCAATGTTTTGGGGAACAGAGATCTTTTCTCAGCCTTGAATGAACATTCCAGGAGAGGAGAGGAACAACAAGAGGGAGAACACCAAAACAATCTCACAGCTCTAACTTGAAGTAAATGCGGACAGACTAACATAAGGAGTATAGGAGATATATATATATATATATATATATATATATATATATATATATATATATATATATATATATATATATACTATTATTGTTATATATATATATAAACAATAATAGTAATAATAATGATAATATTAAAAGATCATACATAAAAGGTTAAATGTAAGAGGACACAATTTTCTGCCATAACACAGGCCAAGTGGACACTGTTTCCTTCAAGTCAGACATTTAATGTAGCCTTCATATCTCACATTATGCACTACCGTCCACTCAATATACTTCCACACTTTTGTACATAGCCTGTTATTAGGCTGCTCCCGCTTCTGGCTTATTTTCAGGTGCTGTTATTTAGATCGGCTATTAGGCCATCTCTTCACCGGGCCCGGTGTCGTGCCGAAAAGTGATCGTCTGCCGAAAAATGATTACCGGTAGGCCTATGTGTAATACCTTGTTTAAATTTGGAAAATGGGCTGTAGCCAAATTAACATTACTTACTGCAAACTTAGATATAAAATGAAGACAATTTTGCAATTATAATTATGACTCTGCATTATTTTACTTGCTGTGTAGGCCTACCAACCAATTCAGGCCTTTTTTACCTGTTCAAATACCTTTTAAATGGCCAATAATACTCATAAAATGCAGTATTTCAATTGCCAGAAAGTGATTGAAGCCTTTTGTTATTGACTGAAAGGTTATTTCTGCCCTGAAATTAGTTAATTTCATTCAGAAGAGTTATAGTTGACAGATTACAGCTCACCTTGTAGTTTTTACCTTTTAAAATGTCTTTAAATGGCCAGTACAACTCATAAAATGCAGTAGGCTATTTCACTTGCCAGAAAGTGATTAAAGACACCTGGAAATACAGCTCCAGCAGACGGTAATCATTTTTCGGCAGATGATCACTTTTCGGCACCGCGAGGGGGCAGGAGGACTCAGTTATATTTTCTGCCATTCATTCTGCATCTGACAGCGATCCACTTACACAGAATAGGCTACACATGCACAAACGCTGAATTCATTTTCAACTGTCAACAGAAACAGCTAGGCTGAACACAGTGAAAACTTTCAGGGAGGCATGATTATCAAAACGAACGATGCAGCACCCGCATTTTCCACCCAAACAATTACAGAAATTGGCCTAGCAGGCTGAAAACCTACGGTTTGTTATGGTTTTGGACAGAACGGACCCAAACGCAACGCTTCTGACTTCAAAGATAATTATTTAGTTGAAAAAAAGGGATGTTGAGGGCAGTGATGGTTCTAGACCAATTGTATTGAGGGGGCCAGACTGGGGCCAGTTGTCTTGCCAGAGGGGCCCATTCAATCGGAGACAAATGAGACAAAGGAAAAGTTCAAGCTTTCAAAATGTCCCGTTTAGTATATAATGTAATGTTTTAGTATGTTTCAGTAACTTACAGTTATTTGTTTCAGTAACAGGATCTTTTCAGTAACTTAGTTATATATTTATTAAATTACACAAAACTAAACATTCCTGTCAGACCAGTAGGCTACTGTTATGGCTTTTTTTGTATGAAAAGTGCTGTTTAAATTTAATGCATTATTAAAGTGTTATGATAATAATTTACCCTTTAAGGAGAGGGACTCAGAACAATTTCCAGCAATATCCAAAGGCTGTCCAGTGCAGTGGAAACATGGATTACAAGGACAAAATACTGTCTACAATGCTGCATTCAGTTTAATTTTGACGCAAGAAGATACATCACTATGATTACTGTAGACCAGGGCTGTTCAATTATAAATTTAATTGGGACGGATTTTAAAACCTGGACACAGAGATGGGACGGACATTTTCTCAGGAGTTGGGATCATTAAGATTTTATTGACACACTTGTATTGGTAATCCTTATTGGTTCAGTTCTTTACTGATGCTGTTATCGTCCTATTTATTACTAAATAATTAAATATATAATTTAATTTTTTTGTTGTTTCTAGAGCAGCAACAGGATTTACAGCAGCAAAGTCACTAATATCTCACTGGAAACAAGTTTAACATGTCAGTAAAATAAATATTACATATTCCTGACATCAACATACTGTGTTTAGAAATTATGAACAGCTTAGTCCCTCCTGTCCTCCTCCTCCCGCTGCTGCTGGTTTGTCTCAGCCACCAGCTGAGTTTATAATGTGCCATATTTTAATGTGCAGGCAAACTAAGCTGAACAGTTACTAAAGACAGGCAGCTTTGACTTCAGCTTGTTTTTAACAATAAGCTATTAGCTGAACCAGCGCTGTGTCTGTAAAACCTAAAGACAGCTGCTGCGGTAAAATAGTGGCCTTTTACTGGCAAAGGTTTTATAGAACCACATACAGTACACTAACGAGAGGAGAAGTCATCAATATCGTAATGTCCACTGATCAGCTGGCTGACTTCGTTCCGTGTGCGCGCGCGTATGTGGAGGCGCTCTGCAGACACACAGAGGAGCGGAGAGGCTGCAGGTCCGACAGGAAGTGTTGAGCCTTGATTGGCGGTGATCGGTGCAGCGCACGTGAAACTCCACAGAGAGGGGCTGGTGGTCAGGCGAGGAGCGAAGGGGAACCGGGGAGCGCTGTGGAGGTGATGTGAAGGGGGAAGGCAGATAGGCGAGCCCAGCTGTCCGACAGTCAGAGGTGAGTGGTCCAAGTCTGGAGCGACGACGATTAAGCGGGGATGGAGTGGAGAGCCGGGGTTGAAATACTGGTACAGATTAGGCTGATAGCTGGCAGGTGAGAGGGAGAGCACACACAGGCGGAAAGGGGAGGAGACACAGGGGAAAACAGGATGCGAAAAAAGGAGGAAAAACATTATCATTGTTATTATTAACTATTATTGTCAATTATCATAAAGACCATTGGCCCTGTCTTGCACCCAGGACAAATAGCGCAAGTGTCTAGTTTCTAACCGGCGCAGTCGACATTGCAGGCCAAGCGACCAAGTTATAGCAAATGCACTTGCGCCCATCTGTGAGTCCATGGGAGTGTTGAATGAGGTGTGGTCAGGCACATTGTTGGCGCGTCGCTATTGAGGCAGCAAAAAGTGATTGCACCATTGACCCCTGCCCACCCCAAAAACCACTTCTAAAGTCAATGGCACAGTATTTCACTGTTTTTATTATTTTAGTTGCGCATTAGACACCGTGCGCATTTACCCACAAGGCACAGCAGCGTAACTTCATTGATTATTAAAGTCCCCCCTGACAGCTGACAGGACCGGTCGGGATCTAATGTTAACTAATGTTCTGTGTTCTTTAGAAACCCAAAAGCTCTCACACAGACCAGGTTCATACAGAGAAACACTAACACTACAGAAATACGACAGAAGCACGGCTGAAACTGACACATGCAGGGAGACAGAAAATCGCAGACAGTGTGAAAACTTAAATGAACAGGTGTAGTCTATAATAATGCGTTGATAAAAAAATATCAGCCTTATGTCTGGCGATTCCACATTAAAAGACTTGACCGTTCTCCCTCACTTTAAAAAACTTGTCGCCAATTCAAAAATAAGATTAATTTATTTAACACACTCAAAAGTGTCCAAACATTGTTCTAAATTAACTTCATAAAGCAGTGAAACGAAATGCCATAAAATGCCATAAAATGAGCTCAAAAAATGTTTGAAAGACTGAATCTGAACATTTAAGCTGCTGAAAACTCACCCCCACGTCCCACCTTTTGCGTCCACATCGCAAAAGGTGGGACGGAATATGACTTTGTAGTCGCCTTAGAAAGCTATACTAACCTAAATAGATAGACTACGTTCATATTAAAATTTAGTATTTCAATATCCCTACCAAACTGCTCACAATATTCAGCCTATAAAATCCATTTATTTTGACGGCTGCGTCAGGCTGCGTGAAACGGACTGGGAGCAAATAAAAATATTAAACACATTTAAAGGCAGTATGAAGATTCTCAGTCATCCAGGTCATAGTTATCCAACGAAGGATAAAGTCAAGGGCAACTTGGTTGAAGATACTTGAAGACGTTTCGTCCCTCATCTGAAGTTCCAAACACCTGCTTCAATCGTCCGGACAGTGACTCCTGACGTTTAAACTTCACCAGCTTCTAAACTGTAAAACTTTGACATTTAAAACTTCAGGATGTGTTAAAGTAGCCTACTAACTAATCTTTTATGTGATCATGAACATGGCACATGGAACAATAAACACAACTCGTCATTCAAAAAAAGGTCGCTTGAGTGAATTTTCTTTCCGTGATTGAAAACGGCTTCTTTCATATAACTCCGTGAAAGTGTAACGGATCCACCTGATTTCCCCTGTTCTGTTAAGTACTTCTGTATGTGCGGTAGTTTGGCATGTCAGACTTGTATGGACTCCGAGAAAATCGCTGTGTTTCATTCGTCCCGCATTTCAATTGTCCCGGCTCTCCCTACGACCCTTTTGAACCATGCGCCCGGTGCAGTTTTTCTGCCCTCAAACTAGCCAAATTGTCAACTGTGCCTATGCACTTCAAGCTGTGAAAGGCCCGGTAGGCACCACATACTTCAGATAGGGGTTGCACTATACGCACTTCAAAATGATGCAGTACAGCTCCGTATACCCTGCGCTCTGACAGAACCTATGGGGCAGGTCTGTGTAAATATCTGGGTTTAACAGTCTCTGATTTTCTGTAATCCTTCAAATGTATTTTTAAAAAATCCTAAATTTACAATGTTTACAGAATGTGCATCAACTCACACCGAACAAGAATGTGAAGGATGTGTGAGGCGCTGGCAGCTCTTTTTTCAACTAATCTTCTCTGCATCTATTCCACTTTTTCACATGTGCTACCTGTCCTGTCCATCCCAAATCACACCTGAGCTGTGTGGGTGTGTGTGTGCGTGTGTGCGTGGGGGGGGGAGGGTTAACTCTCCAACACTCCACAGAAAATTCCAGCAAATTTATTTTCAGTATAAATATACAGGATATAAATAAATAAAATGAAGTAAATATTGAATCATCATCGCCTGAGAGTTTTCAAATTCTGAATAGAGGTGAAGAAATAGTTTTAGTTGTCAAGAGGAAATCACGGAGAACAGCCTAAATGCCTACACTATTTATAATGAATCTCAATTTTAACCAAACTTTTACAGAGTAACTTTCAGCATATTTTAGCCAAGATGGTCACATTTAGCTTAGCACGAACAAGTGCTATACAATGATAATGCAAACAAGAGTTTTATAAAATAAATCCACTTAAACATTTTTAAATTGATCCTTGTGAAGACCAGTGATCATCAACTTGCGGCCTGCGGCCCACATGAGGTCCACTAAAGCTTCCCATCCTGCCAGCAATGTTGAAAGTATTGCAGTATTAATATGTTTGCAGTCTTTGAAACGAAATTGCCGGTACAATATTACGTTAAGCTGCTACTGCAAACTGAACATTTCCTGCTGCCGCAGCTTGATATTAAGAAAATTTAACTGACGAAACAGAAGTTGACTTTTATTTTGAAGTAGTCACAGGAAATGCAATGTTTGTGAGTGAGATCAGCGCCGACCGCTATCGTTTATCAAAAATGCGGCTACAAAACAGGACAACGTCGTTTCCAACAGTTTTCTGACAGCGGAGGAGTTTGAGATATTGCAGAGATTTAACAGTCAGGAGCAGCAGACACAGTGAAGATAAAGAGCTGCAGGAGACGGGCTGCACACCTGCCTGTAACTACAGGTGTCACCTGCACAATAATGTTGCAAATAGACTGATAGCACACAGGATAAAAAATGGTTGGTTTATATTTCCAGCCGATCATAACTGTTTAAACAGCACTCCTCTGTGAACAGCCTCCTTGGGGATTTGAACAAAGTATAGGACCCCTTGTGTAGATGATCCTCTTCAACGTCTGAATGAAACTCCTCTGATCCTTGTCACTGCTCTGCAAACTGCTGCAAGAACTAAACGAAAAATACAACTAACGAAAGATATACTTCTTCACCATTGTCTCTGCTCGTCTTCTTATTTTTCCCATTCTTTATGTGTTTTTGTGCGAAGAATTTCTTTAGCAGACTTCTCTCTCTGGTTTATGTTTTTATAAGAATATACATGTACTTGGTAGAATTTGATGATGGATGTGTTTGTAAAGTTTATTCTGGCCTGACTTGTGAACAGAGTCTCCCCCTCTGACCTCTGTTCCTCTCCAGCACTGTAGTTTACTGTGTGGACGGATGGACAGCAGAGACCAACATGTGTCCTCTCCCCTCTCGTGGTGTCTGTCCATGCAGATCCAGCAGCTTTATTCGTCTCTCTAAGTAAAGCAGTTTCATGCTGTAGGGACTCTTTCCTCAGCAGAAGTAGTTCAGACACAGTTTGAGTAGAGGACGGGCAGACTGGGGACACATTTGGAAAACAAGGACAAAGATTCAAAGCTTCTAGGAAATAATAAACTTCACATGTTTAATATTTCAGCTGTTTGTTCAGGCTCAGAAATGCTGATGTCTGTATTCAGATGGGAAATAATATCAATAATCAATAATGTCCAAACAAGCAGAAAGCAGATGAAAGTAAAATGTCTCCTGTCTGATGGTGTGGAGGACGACTTGACTGACAGCTGTAGAAATGAGCAACATGAAGTCAGCATGCAGCTGCAGCAGAGGAGTTAGTCTCTCCTTTCTGCAGCTGGGACTCAAGTTGTCTGAGAACAGGGTTTGAAATGCTGCTGAGTTCACATGTGCTGTTTTATAGAGACCTGATCTCTGCTGCTTCCATCAAAAGATGTTTGAACAGCAGGAAACATGACAAGTCCTGACTGGAGGCTTTTCTCTTTCTGCTCAGGGACACAGGAGCTGAAGGTGACGGCTGGAGAGGACGCCACTCTTCAGTGTCTGAGTCACAGAGGTGTTGAAATCACATACATAGAGTGGAGAAGATCTGACCTGACGGGAGATCATGATTATGTCTTCCTCTTCAAAGATGGCAATTCAAATGCAAACAACCAGCATGAATCTTTTCGTGGTCGAGCAAATGTGAGTGATCTAAAGAGGAAAGACGGAGATGCTTCTCTGATTCTGAAGAACGTCAACATGAACGACAATGGAACATATGAGTGTCGGATTAAAGAGGGAAATCCAGGCCCACCTAAACTCATCAACACCATCAAGCTGACAGTGACAGGTCAGCGCGTAGAGCTCAGAGCGTCTCTTTGTCTCTCAGGTCAGCGTGTAGAGCTCAGAGTGTCTCTTTGTCTCTCAGGTCAGCGTGTAGAGCTCAGAGTGTCTCTTTGTCTCTCAGGTCAGCGTGTAGAGCTCAGAGTGTCTCTTTGTCTCTCAGGTGAAGCTGCTTCCTGGTAGTTGAGCTGAGAAACATCACAGATCAGATGTTTGTGTTTTAGAAAGATGTTGCTAATGAGACTTTAGAAGAAACAGCTGCTACGAGTCATGTGATCAAAGTGCAGTAGATAATGTCTGACATTCTGTTCACCTGCTGACAGCTGATACCTCACACCTGTTTCTGCTTTTCACACAGGTGGAAGTGTTGGACTGAAAGTCGGTCTGACAGTTTCTGCTGTGCTTCTTGTTGCTATTGCTGTTGTTGGAACGATAATCTTTAAAAAATGCAGAGGAAACACAGCTCACCCAGGATGAGAGACAGACTCCCTCAACCCACCAACATCAGTCTGACAGATCCAGGTGAGTGTGTAGAGCTCAGAGTGTCTCTGTGTCTCTCTGTACCACAAAGCAGGATTTGAGCTTATCCAGGTAACTTCAGGATTAACCCTGGGTTTTCAGATCTATGGCGGTGGTTCACTTCTTACCGGGGTAGATCGCCATGGTGACTTATGCTGAACAGCTTACCTGTTCCAGAGCAGGTTGTGTTCCATATAAGAGATCAACTCTGTGAAAACGCCGCCTACTGACCAATCAGCTCTCTGGGAAATGACATCACCACCTGTAGGAGATCCCACAGACAGTTTTACAGGCTGCTTCATGTTTGCTGATGTGGAGACACTTTAATGCAGCCCAGCATCCATGTTGCTGATGAGACTTTAGAGGAAACAGCTGCTACGAGTCATGTGATCAAAGTGCAGTAGATAATGTCTGACATTCTGTTCACCTGCTGACAGCTGATACCTCACACCTGTTTCTGCTTTTCACACAGATGGACACAAGGATGGAAGTGTTGGACTGAAAGTCGATACGCCAGTTGTGCTTCTTCTACTTCTTGTTGCTGTTGGTGGTTTTAAGCTCTAAAACAGCGATTCCTAAAGTGTGGTGCGCACACCTCTTGGGGTGCGTGAGCTACCTCCAGGGGGTGTGCGACAGGAAAAATGTAGTGGTGGTGTAGTAGTGTAATAACTACAACAATAATTTCGTGGAATTTTTCATGAAATAAAAACCCGAATTGAAAACTTTCCATTGTAAATTGAATTTAAAATAAAAAATGTTATTGTTAATAGTAGGGCTGTGTATGTTAACTCATAAATTAATTTACTCTGACAATTATTTTAGCGCACATTAACGCAGTTTTTAATCATTATTGTTTTAAAAGTCCGTTGCTCACTGGCTCTGAATACATATACAGTCAAACCATGAGTCACGGGAGGGGGGGTGTTGATCAGCTTGCAAATCACCCACCCAAACAAGCAGCGGACTACAGCAAGTAGGAGAAGTAGATAAACAAAAGCAAGAGAAGTGATAAAATTCCATAGTGAAGTAGATAGCTACACACTGCATGCTGATTAGTATTGGGGGAGATGTCAGTCTTAGGAACGTTCTTAAAATCACAACCTAGTCGCTTGGCCCCTCGGAGTCGCTCTTCACTCCTCAGGTGACAGGGAGACAAGCGCTCTGCGAGCAAACAGCAAGCACTCTATGGAGAGTAACCATGGCAACGGCTTAGAGTGCTACACAGCTGTAGCCTATTTAATTTAAGTTAAAATTTTTAGCAACCCGGTCAAGATGTATAAGGGCATGAGTTGCCTAATAGGAATTGCTGGTCTAAAAAACACAAAGGACGCACAGACCAGAGAAAAACAACTCAAGACAGACACTCTTCCTAAAATCATCATCATCATCATCATCATCAGGCTGGCAGTGACAGAGCCAGATGAGTCTGGAGAACTCAGTGTGTCTCGTTGTCTCACAGGTGAAGATACTTCCTGATACTTCCTGGCTTGTACTATGAACCAGCATTTGAGCATATCCTATCAGATTACTTCGGGGTTAACCCTGGGTTTTCAGTACCACGATGGTGGTAATCCAACTGATGCGACACTGGCGGACGCTGCGACAGGAATCAAGCAAGCTCGTTCTCGCTCAGTGAGCGGCAGACAGTTTGTGATCAGGTAACGTAGCTGGTCGAGTTTTCAATATAAAAACATTATGAATTGTGATTAAACGATGACGTTATTCTCCTAAAAATCTTTCTGGAGATGTCAGATTACACAGATTTGTGGGATAGATGCAAAATGTTTTGAACATTCAGTCCAGGAGTTTCTACTGAAAATAAAATGAATTACTTTATCCATGAGGTGAAACGGTGCCACATTTAAAGAGGATCTTCCCCAAAGACACAAAGAGGAGGGAAGACTCATGAAAGAAAAAGAATACAGAATGCTTGAAAGCCATAAACCTTCTCAATTATTATATAGACTATGTGCCACCCATTGATTGGATGTGAGACTCCAGGTTACTTTATATATGTTTATTTACACTGTAGAACTAAAAGTTCAGGTAAACAAAATAAAAGACAACATCAAATATTGCAATCATTGCATAAATAGCATGGCTTAGCACTGTAGTTAGGCTGCGTTCCAGGCAACTCGGAACTGGGAAATGTCCGACCTCAAACTGGAAAAACTATCCTGGAACGCTACTTAAAGTCGGATTTCCTCCATGTAAACTTGATGTAGAAATATGTTTTGCACATTAGGTAGTTGGCTACAGTAAAGAATCTCATAAAGTCATCTTTTCTGCATAAACGTTTTTGTTAAAAATGCCAAAACATAACGAAGTGTAACCTACAACACTGACTGACTTCAGGGCTACCAACTTATGTAGCCAGAGGGTTAACTAGTAACGTATGGGCTATTTATGTCAGTTGTTGCAGTTAAACTGCCATCCTTTTAATTAACACCTAAAGCACTGCTGAGGGTGCAACTGTGTGCACACTTTGTCATGGTCACCCATGATTTTCGTTCACTTTCGGCGTCATGCACCTGGAACGCTTTGATGTCGGAAGTCGGAAGTTTCAACTGGGAAATATCCCAGTTCCGACCAGTATGGAACGCGCCATTAGTGCTAAGTGTTAGTAATAGTGTTAGTGTTAGTAGGCCTAATAAAGAACACAGAGTAATACTGACCACTTTAGCCTGCTTCTCAACCAACGGCAGAGTCATTTCCCAGAAGCATTCTTCACTTACACAGTTGTAGCAAACAACACAAGGCATGGAGTAATAATAAAGAATCAAACTAGCAAGTAATGCTGCATTCCACTTGACATCGGAAATCGGAGGTCGGAGCTGGGAATGACGTCACACCCGAGCTGACGGCGTTCCAGTTAACAAGTTGGAAAACCTCGCTCGCCAGCTGTTTGTTTACAACTAGCCAGGTTAGTTATTGATACGCCGGTTGATTAAAAAAACGCATTATGCGGTATTTACTCACACTAACTGTAGCAACGCGTCAACAGACAGCTGTTGGACAGCACTTTGTGTACGAACATTTATATGAGTCACAAGTACACAGAAGTGCTAATAAACAGAATAAACTACAGCTTTCACTAACTGCTGATAACCCGACAGCCATCTTGGATCACAAAGTCGGGGTAGTGCGGGTTGTCCCGACTTCCCGAGTCGGAAATCCGACATCAGGGGACGTTCCAGTTGAAAATTCCAACTGGGAACTCGGAAATTCCGACTTCCCATGTCAACTGGAACGCAGCATTACATCACTGCCGCAGGTAGGCATTTCTTCTCTGGTCTAGCTTACTGAGCTAGAGGTGCTACTTCCGGTTGTGTCAAAATAAAAGTAGCCTAAGTATTTCAAAATAAACACAAAAAAACCCAGCTGCATTTACACTCCCGCCATCACACAAATGTGTGATTTACAATAAGAAATTAACATTGTTCACAGAACCTTGTAAAACATTGATGTAAACACACAAATATACCTTCCAATGTAAACAAAACAATGTCATTGAAGAGCTAACCTACTTATTCAGACTAAAGCAATAGTACTGTGTAGCCTATTGGCCTTTCTAACTGGCTTTTTGGCTTTTTTGAGCTGTACCTTTACTCAGGCACATGCACACATACACATCAAAAGCACCTGCCCTTTTTCTTCCTCAAGAGAAAGTGCCCTTTTTTCTGGGATGCTTTTTCAAATAAATGAATATACAGTATATTTATTCCCTGTCAAACAAATATATTTATTGGGGAAAAAATCTAAATAGGCTATTATATATATATATATATATATATATATATATATATATATATATATATATATATATATATATATATGTATATATATATATATATATATATATATATATATATATATATATATATATATATATATATATATATATATATGTATATATATATATATATATATGTATACAAATCCACAAATCAGTCTTTGGTTTTGACACATTCTGTGGGGAAGACTCTTCAGTACATGGTTACGTTGGTCAATATTAATGTCTGGAGTTTGGCAAGTGTCCTGCTCACACTGATCTGACCATGATTATTGACTTGGTTTATCATTTTCACAATGATCCGACCTCCAATCCGGAATCTCACTCCTAAATTGAATAGTTGGCAGCCCTGCCTAGTCTTTTGTATGAATTAAACCAACAAGACATAAAATGTATCTGAGCTTTACATGTGCTGTAAGCACATTTTGTTACCTCTGGACCGAGCCAGACAATCTTCCACTTTGTGCGATAAGCTATCCTACTTATAGCTTCATAGTACAAAAGACTGGCAAAAAAATCTAACTCTTAAAGAGAATGCAAAGGAGGCTCAGCGTTCAGTTTGTAACTCACTAGCAAATTTGACAGGAACAGGAACGCTTCAGAAGGCCTGTTGGCAACTATTTCTTCAGTATCAAATTAATTCAGTGACAGTTGTCAGTACATCCAATGGTACACAGCAAACATGAACTGTTATTAGTTAAAGGGGTGGTATTCCGATCATTTTCAGGTTCAAAATCTTAATTAGGGGTTGTACCAGAACAGGTTTGCATGGTTTCATTTTCAAAAAACACCATATTTTTCTCATACTGCACATTGCTGCAGCTCCTGTCTGTTGTTCGCTCTGCTCTTGAGCTACAGAGTGATGCATCTTACTTATCTTTGCTGGGAGCCAATCAGAAGCAGAGAAGGGCGGGTTGTAAGAAACAAGGTAGTGTGATCCAAATCAAAGCCTTCAGACTGCGACCATAACCTAGCAGAAGTTATTTCCAGTCCACAACATCATTGTTCCACATCTGACCATCAGGACTAAACGTTGAACTGTTGCCGGTGTTCTGACGATCTTTGCTGCCTTGCTGAAAATGCTTCATAGCGCAAATCGATAGACTCAACTCTACTCGGCCCTGCTCTGTTTTCCATTGCAGATAGTACGTAGCTTATCATCATAGCGACGCCACACACAACGGCCGCGACGTAATGTTCAATGCGACACAAACACACACCAGCGATCCACACAGCTCTTACAATATACACAGTCTACGGTTAAAACGTTTGAACTTTCCTCAGAATGTAAAGACAGATAAGCGGTATGAAAACCTTCCAGCTGTGTTTTCCTCTGCTGTTGTTGCTGCAGCGTCTGTGTGACGGCGGGAGCAGAGGGCTCTGTGAGCAGGCGGCTGGCCGGCCTCACACGCTCCTCCCGCAGGTCACCGCAGGCTTCCCCCGCCGCCACTTGCGGAGCTCCTCAATTTGTTTGTTCCACCATCACTTCTCGTAAAACTGTCAATATTCAACATCTCCACAGCTGATTTCTCACCTCAAAACTTCTCAGAAGTGGATTTAGTGATGAAAATCCACACGAAAGCTGTAAAATAAACTTCCTGTTGCTGCCTCTGTCTGGTGCAATGATGATGCAGTGAATAGTGAATATCCTCTCTGACCAATCAGCAGTCTGTCGTGTTTTCACGTTACATTTTAGTTTCCCTCAGCTCGCTTGGAACCTCGACGGAGGTGAGGTGATAGGAAAATAAGTACCTGGAAGCAGGTTCAGGTCCAACTTTTCTACAATGGAAACCCAAACAAAGGCAAGTCGAGCCAAAGGGCCTCCGCTCAGACTAGCTTGGTTTGAGGGCGTGGCCTGACCCTGCCAGCCGCTTGGCGAACTTTATGAGGCGTTTGCATTGTGAGGCGTTTGCTTGTGTGCACAAGTACAGGAAGTGAAGGGCTGGACTACAAACGAGCTGTTTTCAAGCGGTTCTGAGCTCAGCTTTCTGTGGGAGATGGGAACTCCCTTTGGGCTTTTTCACTGTGCAAACCTGTTACATGCACAAGAAAGATTTATAACTCAATAAAGGAGAGGGACAAAACCAAAAAGCATAACACCACCTCTTTAAATCAGTGAGCTGTATATTAACGAATCATGCACGGATTAAAAGATTTGACTTTTGTTCTCTGTTTTGAGAGTTAACAGAAAGTGCAATCAGAACAAAAAGTGCAGTCAATACAAGATAATTGTAGGGATAGAAGAAGAAGAGCACAGGAAGTGCATGTTAGAGGTTTGTTAGTTAGAGGTGTTAGAAGTTAGAGAGGGACGCCCCTGCTCTGATGGCGTGTGGTAGCTCGTTCCACCATCGTGGTGTCACAGATGAGAACGGCCGGGACTGGGATCGCTTTGTGTGAAGGGCTGGCAGAGCCAGGCGCCGTTCGTTGGAGGAGCGTAGAGGGCGAGAAGGAACGTAGGTTTGTATAATGGAGTTTAGGTAGATGGGTGCAGACCCGGTGGTCACTCTGTATGCAAGCATTAGTGACTTGAATTTGATTCTGGAGGCCACGGGAAGCCAGTGGAGGTCACTGAGTAATGGAGTGACATGAGTCCTTTTGGGCTGAACAAAAACCAGACGCGCTGCTGCGTTCTGAGCCATTTGTAAGGGTTTCACAGCACAAGCTGGAAGACCTGCTAGAAGGGCGTTGCAATAGTCGAGGCGAGAGATAACCATACCATACCATACCATACCATTTTTATTTATATAGCACCTTTCAAAAAAACAAAAGTTTTACAAAGTGCTGCACAAGGAAAAGAAAAAACACATATAAACACATAAAACACATCAAAACACAAGACTACACAACTCTCAGGCTGGGTTAAAAGCCAGGGCATACAAGTGGGTCTTAAGACGAGATTTAAAACACTCAAGGGTTGGGGACGACCTAACCTGTAAAGGTAGCTCATTCCACAGTTTGGGGGCTGCTGCTGAAAAAGCGCGATCACCCCTGGTTTTTAACCTGGTTTTTGGAGTGACCAGCCGAAGTTGGTCCGTAGACCTAAGGGATCGTGGAGGGGTGTAGACTTGTACAAGATCTGAGATATACTGAGGTGCCAACCCATTTAGTGACTTAAAAATTGAGAATTAACCATGGCCTGTACCAGAAGCTGGGTGGTGTACTGAGTGAGGTAGGGCCTGATTTTTCTTATGTTGTATAGAGCAAAGCGGCATGACTTAGAGACAGCAGAAACATGGTCTGAAAATGACAGTTGATCATCAATCATGACACCCAAGTTTCTCACCACCTTGGTTTGAGTGATGGTTGAGGAGTCAATTTGTAGTTTGATGTTATGGTAAATGGATTGCTTGGCTGGAATGACCAAGAGTTCAGTCTTGGAGAAGTTTAGTTGAAGGTGGCAGGCCTTCATCCATGTAGTCCGCGCCGAGACAGTGGGATCGTCTGGCGGGAAGGATCGGAAGGATAGTTTTTATTTCAATGTAAATTCCTGTTTTCTGTGCCAATAAAGCTTCACTGAATTAACCCACAGATGTCAGATAAATAGTCATTTTCCACCAGCAGTTCACCAGAAACGATCAGAGTTGTTGAACCTGATGCTGGTCTGATCTGATCTGAGCTGGAGAAGCTCAGTTAGCCGTCGAGGTAACAGGTTACATTCATGTCAGCGTTTCGTCCTCAGAGAGTTCATCTCCAGAGCATTGTTTAAAATCAAACTCTGGCTCAAAGTCCAGTCTGACTTCCCTCTTTATATCAATATAAAAACAAACTTCAGATCAGTTATTTGAACCACATCCTGCGTCCTGCATCCTGCAGATATAACCAAGAGTCAATAAACATGATAAAAACATGTCATTGACTTTCTGCAACTGTAACTCTGTAGATGAGAGATGAGAAAGTGTCTCAAAATGTCAGTCAGAGAATAAAATGTTGGGGACTTTTAGAGGGCGGATTGCGGTATGAAGAAGCTCTGGATTCATTTAACTTCACCCCACTTAGATATCAGTCTGAACATGGGTTCAGTTCTTTCTCTTTCTGTAGGGTGAAGTGAAAGTCTTTCTGATTCGAGTGAGGGAACCTCATCTCATCATTTATTATTATCCGCTGACTGGTTTTCCCTCAGTATCATGTTGATATCTTTCAGTCCAATTGTGTTTATTGAATAAATAAGAGTCCGTGTGGTGTATGGGACAAAAAGATTTGCACGTACTTCTTCTCCTGTCATGTGTTTCCTTCCTTTGATACAGAGACGCCACAGAACCAGAACAGGGGAAGTTCACCAGATACTGAAGACGCTGACCACTGAGGAAAACAATGTCTTATGGAACAATTCCGCTGTGCAGCACATGTTATATTAGAAAGTTTGCTAAAGCAGATGACCTGCTTTGTTTATAAAGATAGAGTGCACAAAGAGAAAGCACAAGGTCACAAGCATTGAACCCTCACAGACTTTACTGACCTCACTTGGAAATTGATTGAGTGCATGAGGCTGTACGGCCTCAAAATTCTGTGAACAGAAACAGGACAACACTTTGCCACATTATCATATTACCTTGACAACTCTGAAACACATTAGGCTACACACTTTTTATTTTATTATGTTTTTGCTTTACTTGTAAGTCTTACAGGCTCTTACCCTGCAGAGTGGAGGACATGTCAACCTCCATGTGTCAATAATCAAAACCTATCGTTGGTCAAAACAGTCAAAACCTTAGTTTCCACGTGTTAACGCGCTGCACGAATTAAAGTTAATTAAATTAAATGCAACACAAGTTGTGTTGCATATTAACATTTGAAAAAATGTAATATTCTCTAACATTATAGTCACATTTATGAGAGAAACTTCACTTTGCAAGGCTGCAACATCACACACACACACACACACACACACACACACAGACACGAAAGTTATCTTAGACTTTGCAGTCGGATTTAGCAGTGAGGAAATACCACGAGTATTTGGCTATATACAGTTATATACTATCCTACAGCAGGTGGGCCACATCTGGATCAGCTCGTCAGGCACCTTAAAGACAAAAATGGTACACAGTGGCACAGCACACACACAATTTCTTCCCACTAGCCCTCAACCTACTGAGATTGAACAGCATGACGACATCTCTGCCATGTAATAATAATTAGGATAGCAATGTGCAGAACACTGTTGATATATCATACATTAATCTTTGCTGCTGGAAACTGTAGTAATAATCTATGCTTGCCCCCCTGTACTGGTCGGTGTCTGGGAGGGGTATGTTCTTAAATCTTGTAACTGTGCGTGGACACAAAGAGGCAGAAAATTTAAGTTTGCAGGATTTACTCTTCAGCACTGCCTCTAAAAGAGATTTATGACACTCGGAGCGCTATACGCCACCTAGTGACCTATTTAAGTATCGCCCTGCCACAGTAACAATAGAGTACAATGAAATTTACATTTTAGTCCCTTTTTAAGACTCAGTATCATATAGCCTATCAATATCATCAATATCGTACACTAGTCCCAATTACTTTTTAACATCATTTAATGCTAATTTCTTCCATAAATTATACATTATATTTATTGGTTAACTGGTACTAGCTGACAGGTAATCCCTCAGTGTCTCCTACCAGGTGGACGTCCCCGGCAAACATCTAAAGCTCCTGATTGACTTTTGAGAGCTTTGCTTTCCAGCTCAGCTGCCTCTTCTCTACAACAATACTGCTGACACCATGACACGATCACGCTCCATTTTTCCCTGACTCGTGAACAAGACCTGAGACACTTGAACGTGTCTCATCTCTCTCCCTCCTCTCCCCCACCTGCACCTCTGAGCCCACCTGAGAAGATGAACCTCACAGTTTGTGGCCTGGTGTTCTGACGAGAAGAGTTTCTTTGTATAAAGTCGTCCAGAGAAAATTCAGAAATATGTAAAATAAAAACCTATAAATCAGAGAAAGCTTCACTGCACTGCCAGACGTACCACACACATTTTACAACATTAGAGTAAGACTCTGTGGACTTCCTGTAATTTGCACTGATATAATTACAGGATACTCTTTAAAAAACTCATAAAAATCCAGAACAGTAAAACAATTTTTTATTAAATGCTTAAATCAGTCCAACGGCCCTTTTCTCCGGGGATCCCGTCTCTAAAGATGAACATGCTGGATGTAACACATTACTGGATTTAAAGAATGGGGACGTTCACTCTGTCATCCTGTTGGCTGCAGAGTGACTCTGCTGACATCTGGTGTTTTAAAAGAAACTCACACAGTTTGTGAATCAACATGACTTCCTGGAAAGAGGCATTATTTACTCAGTCACATGGTACATTTTTGTAACTGGTGCTTTGTATATTCTCTGAATTTGCAAGCATGAAAAGATACAAAGTAAATTACTTTAATTACTCAGTCTTATATATTCTTAATATCTAAACATGAGAAGTGGGGTGGTGATGGAGCAGTGGATAAGCATTTGGTTTGAGACCTTGGTTCTCCTTATAGATTCCCCATTTGAAAGAGAATATGTCTACTCAAACATTTTTAACTGGATTCCACTAAATGGACTGAAGAGCTGTTTCTTTTTCTCCTTTTTTATTCTTGCAGATTCAATAGTTTTTTATCTTCAGTGCAATTTATCATCAGTTCTTTGCCATTAGGTGAAAAACCTTGAAATAAACCCAGAAAAGAAAATACATAGTTATTTCACCTGAAAGTAGGTTAAACAACATCAGACCAAAGACACATACATCAGTGCATTTAGCTCACTAAGCATCAGCATACAACTTTTTTCACAACATACAACCTCATAATCATATGCAGTAACAGTAAACCCTGCAATGTTTTTCACAAGCTATTTATCCCTCAAGTCCATACCGAGCTGCAGTAAAGGGCCTACAAACAACTATCAGTTGATTTATCTGTTATCATTGCAGCATGCTCGTTAACCTGCATAAAAATCATAATTAACAATCCCCTCTCAGTTTCCTTTTATCATCGCACCTGTGTTTAATAATTAATTATCCAACTCAACTCCAAACTGGTTTGACAGCAGCAGTAATCTCGTCACATTACTCTACAGTTCAGCAGCTTAACGGCTGACTTTTCAGATCTCATAGACATCTCAGACCTTCTTACAACTTGTTCTTCTGCGGTATATGTTTGTATGCCATGTGCTCTATCCCGGAAACTGACAGTGCATCTTTTTAAACGCTCCGTGTAGTGCTGGTTGGTTCCATTCGATCTCCTCTCTGCTGTCAGTACGTCAGTGGCCGCTTATGACTTTATTTAATTTGTTTTAATTTTTCTCTTCGCCTAACAAAGAGTACATTTCAACTCTAGTTTGACTTGACACACACTGATCCAACAGTTGGTGTTTGTCTCATTACTGTGAAAGGCTCCTTTCAAAATTTCATGTTGAGTATGAAGTCAATGATGTCTGACATGTTTTGTCACAGGCCAGCTCTTAGCCCGTGACAAAAAGGAGGTGAGACAACAGGTTTGCAAGCCAATAACATGATTTATTATAAAAGTAAAAGAAATATTAAATGATCACCAGTAATATGTGGTGTGGAAAAGTATGACTATCAGTGGTGTCAGCAGTGAATGGATGAGTGAGATGTGAGTTGTCAGGATTAACCAAAGAAGAAACACAAGACAAACCTGGTAAGACAACAGCCTAGGAGGAGAGAGGACAAAAGACTGATCAGTCCTCGCTAAATAAGTTCTGAAGGTAGAGCTGCACAGGTGATTGCACAGCCCCAATCAACCTCCCTGTCTGCAGCCTCCTGCAGGAGAAGGAAGCCGGCAGGGGGAGCGTCCGTAACAGTTTTACTTTATCTCATCATGAATGTGAATGTGGTGGAGTAAAGCAAGCCTAGAAAGTACTTTGTGCTTTGCTACATTTTAAGTTGCATCCGTTACAGAGTAAAAACAAAAGTTGTCCAATTGTCTAGAGAGCTGTGTGTGTGTGCAACCTGTAGTAATACTTAGTTATGAAAAAGGCAGAGTGTGAGTGGTTTTCATGAGCTGCAGCCTTTGTTTTTATTAATTCTGATGTGGTTGGAGGTGTTTTTCCTCTCTGCCACTGTTTGGCACCTTGGTGATCGGGCAGCACCGTGTGCGTCTATATATACTAGAGATGTCCCGATCAGGTTTTTTTGCCCTCGAGTCCGAGTCATTTGATTTTGAGTATCTACCGATACTGAGTCCCGATCCGATACTTCTATAATACTTAAAGAACAAAGAAGAGCGAAAAAACAGATGGAAAGGATGTTCCTTATTTTTTATTTAATTCACCTTATTTCAACTTTAAACAACTCTGTTAACAAACAGAGCACTTCTGTGAGGAAGCTTGAACAATCAAGTAATAAATAACATAAATTCTTCACTTTTGGACTTTAGTGCAACAGTAAACCAACTTAAAATAACTGGCAGGCATGTGAACAAATACAAAAATAAAAGTGGCACAGTGTTTGCAAAGCACATCTATATATACATATACATTTATATCCAAGTCCTGATCAGGAGGTAACGTCCAATTCCGATCGAGTCTGAAACAACGTAATTGGGACCGATTTCCGATCTCGTGATCGGATCTGGACATCCCTAATATATACTGCTTCTTCCGCTCTTTCGACTCACGTTACACTAAGATGTTAGATTAAATTAGATCATTTCATTTAGTAAATAATGCTTTGTGTTCATTTTTGTTTTGGGTCAGTCACTGGCCACACTTCCCTGGATTGTAACTGCTGTTCTGGATCTGCCTCCTCCAATCAGCTGATCTCCACGGGCCGCCCCAGAGCTGTCAGACTTGTTTTGTGGGCAGCTGTACTTATAAAATGTGTGTGAAGTATATGTATAATTTGGTTTTGTTTAATTTGTATTTATAGAAATATTACGTACTATTAATTTTTTAACTGTCTTCATTTATTGGTTTGTTATGTTATCTCCAGTTTGTCTGCATCCGTGTGTAGCACCCATGGAAGGTTTTTATTCATCTTCCTCTTCTTTTGTTGTTGACCGTCTAATCCCTGGGGGTGCTGGTGTTTCTTTATGATTCCTTCTTTTTAGGCGGGGGTTCCCTGCTCCCTTTCCCCTTTCCCTGCTAGTGTGCAAAGTTTTTAATATAGTATTTTCTGATGTGTGACAATTTAGAACAGTGTATTTATTTATCATTAGCTGAAATTAATCTTCCCAAATTTTTGAATGAAAACCATCTCCTGCCTTGAGGTCTCACTGACAAACCTGTGTGATCTTAAGATATTAATGTTTGGAGCAGAATTTCTTGGGGGCGAAATTCCTCCTCCGAGCGTAGTTGTAATTGTTCTGTGCTGCCGGTCGTGACACGCTGGCAACGCTTTAAACACATTTTGTTTGGCTTACCTGTAACCAAGGAAAGTAGTTAGGGGTTCATGTTGAAGAAATATTGTGAGCCAGGCTCAGGTTTGAAGACGTTTCAGAGACTGATAAAGACTTAACATAGCATGGCTTGTTGAGCCCGGCCGAGGAGATACAGTGCCACCACACAACATGTGAACATGTCAAATGTCAACACTGAATCTGAAGGATAACATCTTTTGGTCCCTTTTCTGTTTCTGTCTTCCCCCTCGTGCCTGTAGGTTTCACCTGTAGGTTTCACCCTTAGGTCATCTTTAGCTCGCCTTACCTAGAACAACTAATCTAGCTGATGTTTATTCTCCAATGCTACGTCATATCGTAATTTATTACTTTCCACGAGTTATACTCTAATCTGTGGAGACAGTAAGTTTTGTAGACCTGCTCTTTATGAAAAGCGCTGTGAGATAACTGTTGTTGTGATTTGGCGCTATATAAATAAAATTGAATTGAATTAAACATGTTTTTAAGACTCATCCTTACCTGACTCCTGAGCTACTGTTTCTACCTTACCAGTCCAACTGTTGTCTTCCTAACAAGGACAGTTACATGGGAGAAATACCTAGAGGTGGAAGGTCAGTGAACAGGCACGTGCGATGGGTGCTTGAGCACCTGCCCTTTTGCCCTTTGCTGCCCAAAGTGCCCTTTTTTTAAACGCAAAATTTCCTTCATTTTATTTATTTTAAAAGTTGTAAAGGCCCTTTTGTCAAGGCCTGTCCGATCAAACTATTAGTAAAATAAATTAATAATAATTTCGCAGTAAATAAAATAACCCACATTATGACCTTTCACCTGATGACCTCATCCGTGACGAGCCCTCCCCACAGACCCGTTAGTGATTCAGCAGCTCTGCCTACAGGACGCCTTCGATCCGCCGGTAAGAGGAGTTTGCTGCAATGTGCTTGTTGCGGATTGTTGCAAAGAGAGCAGCACAGCTGTTGTGTTTATCGCCTGTAGAAGTAACATCAGCTGCCGATAGCTAACGTTACTTCTACTCTATAAACTAAGCTGCTCTGTTCACTTTGTTCTGTTTGGGGAGAAAAGTTCCACGAGCGTCGAGAGCTCTGATCTTTTCTATGTAATTTGACTAAAATCTTTGCACTTGAACTGGGATTATTAAAGTAACTTAATAAAAGCCTTGTGCCTTAAAATAACAACATTGGTAAAATTCTAAGCCTCTGACTTACAGCCTTCAGCCCTTTAAAAAAAACATTAAATTCAGAACAGTATTGAATATATTTACATTTGACAGCAGCAGTATGTTTACAACAGCTCAACTACAATAAAAACTCAATAACTGGAAACACATATAAAAATTTCAGTGCCGATGTAAAATAAATAATATTCCTGACATCAAAGTAAAGAGTGAAGAAGAAATGGCCTATAAGATTTCAGAAAAATTTATGAATTGTTAAAACAAACATAGGATATATATTAGCTGATTAAACAATTATGTGACCATGAAAAGATGCAAAGATTGTTGAGTGTTTGGGAGCAGCTGCACACTAAGAGCTGCAGGTGGAGGAAATAAGATTCACAAACATTTCATACATTTTTCTGAAATCTAACTGTTTCTTCTTCACTTTGATGTCAGGAATATTATAAAAGATTAATGTTAGTTAATTTATTTAGATATATGATTAGACATATAGTCAATAAAAATCTAAATATATCTCAGATTCACAATGCAATATATAAAATCATTATCACAAGTTTGCATCCTGTAGACACACAGCAGGCAACACAGACTGTAGATTTGTTTGTCTCACTCTTACCCTGCCATGGCCTCCCTCATCCTTTCCCCATTAATGTTTCCTTCTCAGATTGTTTCCCACACTTTTTTGAATCTGGTATCTTATTTCCTCCACCTGCAGCTCTGTGAGCGTCTCCCCAGCCTGGTAGTGGCTGCAGTATCACAGCAGCTCAGTCACTGTGAGCTGGTCCCAAACACTCAACAATCTTTTTATGGTCAAATAAATGTTTAATCAGCTAATATATATCCTATAGTTGTTTTAATATCTGTAGTCACAGATCACCTCCAGTATCAGCAACAACACAACAGCAGCAGCAGCAGCAGCAGCAGCAGCATCCATAGCAACCCCTCAACAGCAACTGTTCCCTGTAAGTCAGCCCTCAGTGTTTTAAAGCCAGAGTTGGGCATTTGCTGTTTCTTTTTGCGTCACCTCATTTGCTGATGTATCGATACAGAAGCATCTGGGTATGTGTGTCAACAAGGAATACAAAACGATATATTTCTATGTCAATAGCATGAGAAGAGTCCTGTTTAAATCCTTTTTCAATGTGCCCTTTTTATACTTTGAGCACCTGCCCTTCCAAAGGTCTCTGCACGGACCTGTCAGTGAACACAGGGTCAACTGACTGACTCTACCCTGTTACAGCAATTAAGACACCTAAGAGTATTCTTTAACAGTTCAGATACCAAAACAGCTAATTACGTGCGCGCACAGCTGTGACATTACACACCACCACATGCAGTGAAGGGAAGAGGGGCTCCCACAGTCGACCATCCTGTCCTAGAAACGGAGAGGAAATGGGCCAAAGGGCTGAGGGAAATCAGACATCAAACTTGCAACACCCTTAGCAGAACCTAGCAGTCAGCCAAAAACATTTACAGGGCCCATCCACTTGAAGTTTTAATAAAAATCCATATAAAAGCAGGGCACAAATAGCAGCATTTGATCAGGCTGGAAAAACCACCCACCTCTGACTGCATTTCATTCTAGACCAACTCAGGGTATCAGCATCACTGTCATCTCTGCAGTGAGCTCTATTATAACAGGCCAATCAGTCTCCAGGGTCTGGGCGACAGGTGGCTTAAAAA
The DNA here is from genome assembly GCA_024633595.2 of Lepomis macrochirus. Classification (NCBI taxonomy): domain Eukaryota; kingdom Metazoa; phylum Chordata; class Actinopteri; order Centrarchiformes; family Centrarchidae; genus Lepomis; species Lepomis macrochirus. Next base: position 33,405,155 of record JALXJV020000002.1, on the reverse strand, counting down.
GTCTCCATAACCACACTGGAACACAATGCATCAAGGGAGATCCTGAGTGCTCCCATGATGCATTGGTGTGTGCCTGCAGAAGGTGGAGCTTCCCTGAGAAGGTGAAACTAAAGGTGGCATTACTAGGCCACTAACCCATCACATCACATACCAAAGATAATTCAAATGCAGGGCTGGACTGAGACAAAAAAATCGACCCTGGCATTTTCGTCCTTGGCGGCCCAACAAAATCGGTCAGACTCTTCTCACTGATACATTTAGGGGTCAGTTTAGGGGTGTGATGAAACACTGAGACGTGACATTGCACAAGATTGATGTCCATGACTACAAGAAAAGAATATATTTTAATAGACCTACTGTTTAAAAAATATATAGTTGAAATATTGAAAAGGGGGTCTGAGGGTCCTCCTCCAGAAGATTTTGAGCATTAAACATGGAGATATTTTCTGTCTTTATTTTTAGAAAAGGGAAGCACAAAATTCAGGTGGCAGGTAATTCACAATATAAAAATATAATAAAATATAATGCAGTAATCCGTAGGTTATTATTATTGTTTTTTTTTCATTAAGTTACTTTTTGAATAGTGAATAATAGTGGTTTCTTCTATATTTACATTGCATTGCAGATTTTCTTATTGTGCAAATAAACATTTCATAGCATTTCTATTTGTTAATCAACATTTCTTAGTGCAAGCCATTTTTGAAAACATTTTTAACAAATGCTTTCAAAGCCTAGTGGCTATGTGTCCCCATGCGTCCCCTGTGTAAACGACCCTACCCCTCCTCCCTACAGGTTGGAGTAGCATGTAGCTGCAGTACCGGAGGCTGCAGTTTCAGGACCGCAATCCTAGGACCAGAACAACAATTCCAGGACTCTGTGTCAGCTAGCTGAGTTAGCTATGCTACTCTTTACAGCCCCCTGAAGCCAATACCCTTACCACAACCATTACCGACTGTGTGCTTAAACCTAAGTTATTGATTATATGCATGTCAACCGGTTAACCCTACAGCAGCGCACGTCGTCCTAGCAGACAGGGTAAGCTTCCTTCGTGTTGCTGTGTATTACCACCAACACTCCACTAGATGGCGCTGTCACTAAAGAACTATGGTCCTAGAACTGCGGTCCCTGGATTGCTGGGGTCCTGCAGCCTCCGGTACCGCAGCTTCATACTATTGACAGGTTGAGCTACTCCATGCTTACCGCTTCACCTCCACTCTCCTCCCGCTCTCTCTCTCTCCCTCGGCCCTTTGTCCCTCTGTTTCACTAACACACGCCTCCTCCTCTGCCTGGCAGTGGCCACCACAGGACTTTCACTCCTTCAAGTGCCTGTGCTACGTTGGTACTGCAGCTGATGTTGAAGCTACTGCAGCCCCGGTGGCAAACATATTGGTTATTTTTATTCATTTGGTGGCCTCCGCCCCTTTTAAAAAAAACAGTTATATAAGTAGGCTAAATAATAAACCTTACACCGGCCCCAAAGGTGTGTCGGCCCACCGGGCATAAATGCAATAAGATACAAAACATTAAAATATAACAAAGACAATATAACAAAAAATTGTCAAAGATAATAAATGTTGGAATAAACTGAATTATTAATAAATATAATGCCAGGAGTGATACAGAAAATTAATATCAGAGAATAAAGCACAGATTGCATAAACCTCTAGGGGCTGCTGTCCCAATAAACCCTGTATTTTACACACGGTTAACTCTGTTCCTCAAATCTTGCAGATAAACAAAATAAATAACTTTTCCCATCAACACTAATCCCCTGCATTACACACAGTAGACAATGTTGTGATAATTGTGCTTTAAGCGTTAATTGCAACAATCTCTGTCATTTGTCAGTTTTATAAATCCCTGTTCCCGCCAACATCTGTGTTTCCTCTTTTCTTCTAAATCCTCTTGCGTCCTTTCTTTTGGTTGAAATTTCCTGTTGAACAAGAGCATGTATAAGAAGACATAATTCTCTTTAGACCAAATGCTTTTTCATGTTAATTTACACACAGTCACAGAGTTGCAAAGCCTTGCTTCCACAAGATGTTTTGGACAACCCAACTTTTTGAAGACACTGAGACGACCTGAGTTAATGGCTCACCAATTGGAAATGTCACGTTTTTTAAAAGCTTGGCCTTGGGAAGGCAGATTCCACTTTGTATTTAGGTGTTAGCCAGGCCTTCCTACCTCTGTACAACAAATGCTGTCACTCGTGTCTTTGCAGAAACTTGTAAGCGAGTCACCCCAGTTCTTCCCTCCTTGTACTGGCTCCCTGTTCACTTTAGGATTGATTTTAAGATTCTTTGTTAGTTTTTAAAGCCTGTCATGGACTAGCTTCAGCCTATATTGCTGATCTCTTGAAACCGCATGCTCCTTTAAGGTCATTAAGGTCTGGAAACCAGTCACTTCTTGTTGTCCCTAAGGCTCAAGAACAGCGGGGATCAAGCTTTGTCAGTTACGGCCCTGAAACCGTGGAATGAATTGTCTCTCCATGTCAGACTGGCCCCCAGCCTTTCAGTTTTTAAATCACGCAAAAAAATTACTACTTGGCTTTTAATCCTTTGTTTGTTTATTTATTCATGTCAATGTACAGCACACAGGTCAACCTGGTTGTTTTTAAATAAAGTTGGATTGGATGTGTAAACGACCATCCTGAAACTTGTCCTGACTGGTTTAGAAATCCTCAGCCAACATCTCTTTAAAGGAATAGTGCAACATTTTGGAAACACCCTCTATCTATCTGGGAGATGATTTACCTGGAGTCAGGTTGTGGTTAGCTTAGCTTAGCATAAAACTTGGCGCAGGTGGAAACAGCTAGCCTAGCACTGTCCAAAGTTCAAAAATAAACAGCAGCTGTACCTCTTGTCCTGTTTGGTCTGTCGGCTATTTGTCCATAACTGACGTCTCCTGTTCCTCTCACTGCTGAGTAGACTGCAACAGAATAACACTCTGAAAAATAAAACAGATACACATTAGGTTACTTCAGGTTGAGGACTATCGTTGGTTTGTGAACTGTCGTTTTAAAGCCTCGAGTTTGGCCGATAGGTCGCCGCCATGTTGTTTTTTTGCAACCAGGACGTGCCCGGAAGTGATGGCTTACGTGTGTGGAGCTAACAGCCATGTGCATAGCTAGCTAGATAGCTTAGCTAGGTGCATCTTTAATTCACGTTAACTGTCATTTTAACAGGGATGTTAACTTTGAGTAGCAAAAAAAACCTTGAAAGTAAATGTACTCACAGAGAAAGTGAACAGCAAACTCCTTATAAGCTTTTTCACCGGCACTGGTTAAATTTACACAGTTCTGAGGGTACCAGTCGGCTCTAGCCTGATTGACAGGTTGCCATGGTAACGACATGTCAGTCATAGATAATCCAGCCCTGAAACATACACTGCTTTGTGGTAAATTTTTAAATGGGACCATAATTTACTAAATGAACATTATTTTTTATTGAAGAAGACTTGAAACTAGTGACTGAGACCATAAACTCATCAAGTGTTTAGTGAGGTAATTATTCAGCTGAGAAGTAGGGTCATTTTGCCATTATTTCTAACGGAGCCGGACTTCTTTTCGCCCCCTGATGGATTTTCAATAGAATGCAGGTTTCAGGGACTTTGAACCAGATCGCTGACCAAAAGCTTCCTGCTTGGTTATAACATGTTCAGGAAGCAAGGAAGTTACAAATCGCCTGATTGACTTTGCACATGCTCAGTTTATTTCTTATTGGGAAAAAAGTAGCACCCTGTGGCAGCACAGACATGAAAAAATATTTGAATATATAAAATTTCTTATAGCATTATCTTCTTTGTAGTTAAACTAATCAAACTTAAAGCATCCTTATTGTGTGTTTCTGTCTTTCATGTAAGTTATTAGTGTAAATGTTTTAGCTTTAAGTTGTAAGGGAAGCTATATCATGGCAACAGTCAGAAATAATAATGTTGTATTTTAAAGTTTTTTTTCAATTTCAGTGTGTGTCTGACACACAGTAATGTTAAAATGTTTTATTATTATGTAAAAGTGTTAGTATGAAACACAAATGTCAAAAATGTTACAACTATCCTCCTACAGCTGTTACATATGTTGTTAGTATATTTACTGCTGCTACTGGTATATTTACTGCTAGTGTGTGCACTACTACTAGTACTGCAACACCTGTAATAATACTACCACTTAATACTACCACTGTACAAATAATTTAATAACAGTTGTATTATAGACTTTATAAATGGCAGCAGGATTGAAAGTATTTCTTAACACTGTGAAGGCTTAAAGACCAAAAATAACTGGTGGGTATTTATCTGAAACAGGGAACTAGACAGCAACAAAATAAGTTCACACATTTCAGCACAAAACGAGCGGATCACCATCAGCTAAAACAGAAATGACACCAGCCTCACGCCTCAGACCACTTAAGTTAACAGGAGGAAGTTGCTGCTATGGTTTAGATGCAGACCCACAACCAAGTGTGTTTTGGTCCATCTTTTATTTTATTTTTAAATCACTTAAGCACTTAATGTACCTATTATTTATTATTTATATTACCTATTATATATATTATTTACATTAAAACAAATAAAATTAAAATAATCTACTATGTTTAAGACCCAACAGTAAAACTGTCTCTACATGTTAATATGTAGTGTGTGAGATATGTAAATCCCCACATTTTATGTATCATCATTCAAGTGTTTTAAAAAAAAAACAGCACGACCACAGAGCTGTCAATTCTAAAACTTTGTGACATAAAAGAAGATTAAACTTGACTGAGTTTCTGTTTTGGAAAAATGTATCAAACCAAATAAAATTTAAATGCAATTTTACCATGACTGTTGTTAATGGTGCAATGGTGTAATGTAATTTTAAAAATAATATACACACACAGCAGGTCAGCAGAGAGAGAGGCAGCGGTGGAGATGTTAACTATGGAGGGATTATCTGGTCAGAATTCAAACTAAAAGTCTAAAACTAAAACTAAAAGTCTAAGTCAAAAATTAATTTGGTATTTAGGATTGGGCATTTAATCATTTAGCCATTTAGGATTTAGGATTGGGCATTTAATCATTTAGCCATTTAGGATTTAGGATTGGGCATTTGAGGTTTGAGGATTGGGCATTTGAGGATTGAGGATTGAGGAGTGTATGCAAATAAGGAGGCGTGGGCCAAATACTGGAGGTTGGGTTTGACATGGCTGGTGAGCAGAGGCACCTTATGGACAGCAGAGGGAGCTCCAAGTGCTAAGGAGCTCTCTGTAATGAAACCAAAGAGAGCAAGTGAGCAGGGCTGGAGTGAGGACTATACTTTATAATGTGATAACTTCAACTTAATCACAGCGTTGTAACATTTCTGTGGCCTCACACACACTAGTTATATTAGCTGATATTGCTAACATGCTTTAGTAGGCTATTGTTATATTGGGACACGCTGTTTTTTGTTTTTTTTAACTGCGGTCTACCCCACCTCCCTTTCACATTGCCAGTAGATGTGCGTCTGCACTTGTGTTCTCAGTCCCTGGTTTTCCCGACAGAACAATCTGGCCAGCATGGACACAGCGGAAACGGACTCCGTCGACGGGGATTTAGTGGCCGGGGCAGCAGCGGAATTAAGCGAGGCTCACCGATCCTCCAAGGAGCTGCAGTTTGCCGTCGCCAGCCAAGGCGTACTCGTAGGCCAGCATGACAAGCTCCTCCGGGATGTAATGGAGGCTCTTCAACACCTGTCCGCCGACGTCCACCGGATTGGAAATCAGGTCGGTTAGCTCGCCTCTTCCCCGCCGGCAGCCCAGCGCAACGTCACCGCTTCGTCAGCCCCTCCCTCCTTTCTTCCCAGGGAGCCCCACATTCCTCCGCCCGAGCGTTATGCAGGTGACTTGGGTACATGTAGGGCATTCCTCATGCAGTGTTCTTTAGTTTTTGAGCAGCAGCCTTACACATATAATTCTGATACTTCCAGGATAGCTTATGTCATGGGGTTACTTAAAGGGAAAGAGCTAGACTGGGCTTCAGCAGTTAGGGAGAGCCAGTCTTATGCAACTGTGAGTTATGATTACTTTGTTTCCGAGATGAGAAAGGTGTTTGATCACCCCGTCCGGGGAAGGGACGCTGCTAAGCGCCTCCTTTCTCTCCGGCAGGGGCCTCGTAGCGTTGCAGAATATTCTGTTGAGTTCAGGACCATAGCTGCAGAGTCAGGCTGGAATCAGGAAGCATTACAGGGGGTGTTTCTAGGTGGCCTTAGTGAAAGGATGAAGGATGAGTTAGCGGCCTGAGACGACCCTGCTAGTCTAGACGAACTAGTCTCGCTTGCCATCAGACTAGACAACCGTTTGAGGGAAAGACAAAGGGAGAGAGCTGGTCGCCAGTCACCTGCTCCTGCTCACTTCTCCCCCCGTTCTCCTCCCCGAGGGCCCACTTCAGGATTCCCATCTGACACCCGTGGCCCTTCCAAAACCCTCCTACTACCTCAGGGGAGGAGCCGATGCAGCTGGGCCGGGCTCACCTGTCTCCGGAGGAGCGTCTCAGAAGGCTCCAAGCTGGCTCCGAGTGTCTTTACTGTGGCCAACCTGGCCACTTTCGCACAGCCTGTCCCCGTCGGCCAGTAGTAGTGGGGGTCCTGGTGAGCCAAGCATCCCTTTTGAACCCCCGACCTCGTATGGAGCTAAGGGCCACACTGTGCTGGGGTGAGCAGACCCTGTCCCTAACTGCTCTAGTCAACTCTGGGGCCGATGAAAACTTCCTGGATGCTAACCTGGCGGCTCAGGCCGGCGTTGCCTGTGAGCAGTTGGACCCCCCTGTCAAAGCCAACGCCTTGGATGGGAAACTCTTCGCTCTGGTTACCCACCGCACCAAAGCCCTGCATCTGATCCTCTCAGGTAATCATCGGGAGTACATCAAGTTCCACCTCATCTCTTCGCCTCATGCTCCCATAGTCTTAGCTCATCCATGGCTAAAAACCCACAATCCCCACTTTGACTGGTCAGATGGTAAGGTCATCAGTTGGAGCCCATTTTGCTTAGCAACCTCTTTACGATCGGCCCTAGCTCCGGTAGAGTCCAGCTCTTCTCAGCGTGTAAACACACCCCCTGACCTGTCAACTGTTCCCCCTGTTTGCCACGACCTCAGTGAAGTGTTTAGCAAACAGCATGCTCTCTCATGCTGTTCGACCTCCTCCCAGGAGCCCCCCTACCATCCAGCCGGTTGTTTAACCTGTCCCGTCCTGAGAGGGAGTCTATGGAGAAGTACATACACGATTCCCTAGCTGCAGGTATCATTAGGCCTTCTTCGTCCCCAGTGGGAGCGGGGTTTTTCTTCGTTGCCAAAAAGGGCCGCTCTCTCCGCCCTTGTATTCATTATAGAGGCCTAAACGCCATTACTGTCGAGAATAAGTATCCCCTACCCCTGATTGCCTCCGCCTTCGAACCCATCCAACAGGCCACCATTTTCTCCAAACTGGACCTGAGGAACGCATATCATTTAGTCAGGATTCGGGAAGGGGACGAGTGGAAGACTGCATTTAACACACCCCTAGGTCACTTCGAGTATTTGGTCATGCCCTTTGGATTAACTAATGCCCCCGCAGTCTTCCAAGCTCTAGTGAATGATGTCCTACGTGACCTCCTTAATCGTTCAGTGTTCGTATATCTTGACGACATCCTGGTATTCTCCCGCAGCCCTGAGGAGCACGTCAGTCATGTGAAGCAGGTGCTACAGAGGCTCTTAGAGAACAAGCTCTTCGTCAAGGCTGAGAAGTGCGAGTTCCACGTCACTTCAGTTCCATTCCTGGGCTACATTATTGAGAAAGGACAGGTTCGGCCGGATCCTGAGAAGGTCCAGGCAGTGGCAAAGTGGGCGAGGCCCACCTCTCTCAAACAGTTTCAGCAATTTCTTGGCTTTCATTCGTGACTACAGCCGGGTAGCTGCCCCCCTAACGAGCCTCACCTCCACCAAGAACACCTTTGCCTGGACCCCTGAGGCGGACAAGGCTTTCTCTGAGCTTAAAAGGCGTTTCACTTCAGCTCCTGTGCTCATCCATCCTGACCCCTCACGCCAATTTGTTGTTGAGGTAGACACCTCTGACACAGGAGTGGGGGCTGTGCTCTCACAGCGCTCAGCCTCGGACCAGAAACTCCACCCCTGTGCCTTCTTCTCCCGCCGGCTGACCCCAGCTGAGCGAAACTACGATGTTGGGAATCGAGAACTGTTGGCGGTTAAACTCGCTCTGGATGAGTGGCGACACTTGTTAGAGGGAGCAGAACATCCGTTTGTAGTGTGGACAGACCACAAAAACCTGACCTATATCCAGACAGCTAAGCGCCTCAACCCCAGGCAGGCACGGTGGGCACTATTCTTCGGTCGGTTCTCCTTCATCATAACCTACCGGCCCGGCTCTCGGAACCTCAAACCAGATGCTCTCTCCCGTCAGTACATCTCTGAAGAGCCCACGGCTAACCCCGACACTGTCCTGCCCTCAACCTGTGTGGTGGCCGCGGTTACCTGGCAGATCGAGTCAATCGTCCGGCAGGCCCAGCGAACACAGCCAGACCCAGGTAACGGACCCGCTAACCGCCTTTTTGTCCCTTGTGCTGTTCGTTCCCAGGTCCTCCAATGGGCACACGCCTCCCAATTTGCCTGCCACCCCGGGGTCGGCCGCACGCTAATTCTTTTGAAGCAGCGGTTCTGGTGGCCCTGCATGGCCGCCGACACCCGGGCCTTTGTTGTACTGTGTGTGCCCGTGTTAAAGCCTCACACCAACCTTCAGCTGGTCTACTCCGTCCCCTACCGGTACCCGGACGTCCCTGGTCGCACATTGCACTTGACTTTGTCACTGGACTGCCACCCTCACACGGTAATACCACCATACTAACAATCATTGATAGATTCTCTAAGACCGTACATTTTGTGACACTTCCTAAGCTCCCCACAGACTCTGAGACGGCGGATCTCCTGGTGCATCATGTGTTCCACCTCCATGGAATCCCCACTGACATTGTGTCCGTCCGGGGCCCCCAATTTACCTCTCAGGTCTGGCGGGCCTTCTGTCGAGCCTTAGGGACCTCAAGTCTGTCCTCCGGCTACCACCCACAGACTAACAGTCAAACGGAACGAGCCAACCAGGACCTGGGGGCAGCACTCCGCTGTGTGGCCTTCAGAAACCCCTTCTCCTGGAGCACTCACCTACCGTGGGTTGAATATGCACATAACTCCCTGGCCTGCGCTTCCACAGGTATGTCACCTTTTGAGTGTGCCATGGGTTTTCAACCACCTCTGTTTCCAGCGCTGGAGGAGGAGATCTCTGTCCCTTCAGTCCAAGCCCACCTCCGTCGGTGTCGTAAAGTCTGGAGGGATGCCTGGGCCGCCCTGCTCCGCTCCGGTGACCACAACCGATGCGTAGCGGACCGCCATCGTAGACCAGCTCCCGACTACAAGACAGGTCAGAAAGTGTGGCTGTCCACTAAGGATCTCCCGCTGAAATCTACGTCTAAAAAGTTGTCACCCCGCTTTATTGGCCCTTATGTCATTGACTCTATAATAAACCCTTCCATGGTAAAACTCAAGTTGCCTGCTCATATGAAGGTACACCCCACGTTCCATGTGTCTCTCCTCAAGCCTGTCTCCACTAGCCCCCTGGCTCCCCCTCCGCCCCCCCGCATCATCGATGCCCAGCCAGCTTACACCGTCCGGCGGCTGCCAGTACCTGGTGGACTGGACCGGCTATGGACCGGAGGAACGCTGCTGGGTTTCCCGTCGGGATATCTTGGATCCGTCGCTGGTTCAGGATTTCCATCGGCTGCACCCAGGAAGGCCTGGCGGACCGCCTGGAGGCGGTCGTTGACGGGGGGGGGCACTGTTACGGCCTCGTCTGTGTCCCTGGTGTTGTCTCTTTGTGTGTGTCGTCATGGCTACCTCCTGGCTCCGTGGGTTCCTCACCTGTTGTCAATCAGCTCATCACTCCTCCTCTCACCATGCACACCTGCCTGTCATCAGCTCACCTCCCTGCAGTATGTCTTTACCGGTTCTCCAGTCATTCATCGCCAGATTGTTGTTCACCCGTAGCAGAAGCTATACTCCGGCTCAAGACTTAACTCATTCAAGAACTTTGCATGTCTGCCTATTCAGTGTCTTTAAAAACTAACTTGTCTTCTCTGCCCCAGGACCTCATCGCCAGCCTCTCCTGTCAGCCTCCCGGTCTCCGACCCGCCAACCCTTGTCATCCGCCATCCACCGTGTCATCGCCACTTTTCCCTACTCGCAGGGATTTTATCACTGAACTACTGCCAACTGTTCATTCAACCCTACTCGCCAGCGGCGCCCCCTCCACACCGCATCTCCAAATCGAATCTCTCCGCTTATTTGCATTGAGTTTGGGACACCACCCTCAACCCATTTGGTCTGGAAGCACTGTAACTATTTAGCTTAGTTAGCTTAGTTTGACACGTAGCTTAAAATTTGGCACATTGTTGTCAACAAATCTGCTGGCTCAAACAAACCAGCCGCTCCTCTCTACCAGGTAACAACATTAACAGCTGTTAGCAGATTCACCACAGGACAAAAAAGCCCACATTGTCACCAAAACAGACCAGACTATTGTCTGCAACTTTATGGACTTTTTGGACGTTGATTTTACCTTGATTATTCTGATGAACATTCTTTCTAATGTATCCTCATTTTATAAAAAAAATCCTCATGTCTCTTTCCAACATGTCCTCTCAAGGTCTAAAACTCATCTTGGTCCTCACAAAGAATAAGAACAAGAACACACAGTCACTGTCCCTTAAAAAGGGAATCAATAAAACATCCTTACCTCTGCTGCGTCTGATTGGCTGCTGTAGGTGATGTGACATTTTGACATCCCTGTACGTGATGACATCTGTGATGTCATCATCCCCAGCTTCCTCTTCAGCGGCTGAATGAACCAAAAGGAGCAGAAATTTAAATCAATGAAGATCATGTGATTCGATCAAAAGCTCCACAGCTCACTAAATGGACCCTGTGGTGAGATTGTTTTATTAACAACAGCAATGTGATTTATGAGAATCCTGATGGACGTCTGACTTAAAGAGACAGTTTGTAACTTGTTATTATTTGTACGTCCAGAAGTGTTAATTGAAATATAGCAACAGTGAAATGTGACTTTAAATGTGAACTGCAGCTCATGGAGTCTGTGACTGACCTTTAGGGTTCCTGTGGAGGCATCGTCTCACGAGTAGAACCAGAGGAACCAGAAGAACCAGAACACAGAAAGACAGAACAGCAGACACCAGCACGGGGAGAGGAAGAGAGAAGGACCCAGGAGTAGAGGGGGGTGAGGGAGGAGAGGAGGTTGAGGGAGGACTTGTAGTGGTGGGTTTCACTAAAATGAACAAAAAATATAATTAAAGACACAGAAAATAAAATAATATAATATATTATTCAACAACATGCTAACAAAAAGACAAAGAGTTCATTCATAACTGCTGTCTGGTTTAGAGTTAAAAAGATCTCGTATCAAACGTTGAGTTGAACTCTGACAGATTTCCCTCTTGTTTCTTTGCAGATTACAAAGTTATAAATGTTGTCACATCATGAATCATCTCTGCTGTCCTGAAACCTGCTGAACTCAATGTAGAAAACAAAACCAGGTCAGTTTGAGAATTATCTTTGAGCTCCTCACCTGTGACAGAGATCCAGCTGGATGGAGACTCTCCATGACCGCTGATGTCACACTTGTAGAGGCCTTCATCAGACTTGTTAACATGGTGGATGGTCATGTGACCTGTAGGCTCAGTCCTGATGAGGGAGCCATCTTTATAGAAACCAGCTGGGAAGTTGGAGGGAGGGGTCTCTGTTTTACAGTGCAGAGTGACATCATGTCCCTCCATCACAGGGAGGACAGGACTCTGCAGGATCACTGGTCCACCTCAACACAGAGACAAACTACAGCATTTCATCATTTACACACAGCTTCATCAATAAGTACTTATATCACACTGTAAAAATACAAATAAACATCCTGCATGGAAAATGGTACTAAAGTAAAAATATAAATATAATCAGGAAAATATACATATTATTAAAAAGTAACTGTTGTTAAGAATATTTGTGTTCATGTTTTCCATGTTTAGTCTGTTTACAGGGGTGGTTTTGGGTCCTGTGTTCTATAAGCTTTATTTGATCTTGTGATGTTTAGGATTTTGGAGCTTAATTTAGTCTTTTGTTCATTCACGTGTGTTCTCCTTGTATCTGTCTGGTCTCTTATGTTTGTTCTTTGTCCTGCATTTTACTTCTTTGCATTAGTTCTTAATACTGTCCCTTAGTTTACGTTAAGTGATTTTTTGTGTTATTGTGTTTTTTATTTTGTATCTGTGTGTTAGTTTTACGTCTCCATGTAAGTGTAGTCCTGTTTCCTATTTGGTCCTGTCTCTGTTCCTTGCCCTGGTTTTGTTCTGCTGCTCTGTTGTTTCCCGTTTTCTGTTTTACTGTGGTAACTCTGCCTCTGTGTACTTCTATATACTTTACTTCCTGTTTTATTTTGTAGTATTCTGTTTTGTGGTGTCCTTTCCTAGATTTTTTCCTATTGTTGATTACCTGATGTGGTTCAGCTGTCCTATATACTATTTATTTACATTTACATTTATTCATTTAGCTGACGCTTTTATCCAAAGCGACTTACAATTGCTATACATTGCTATACATTGTCAGAGGTCGCACGGCTCTGGAGCAACGAGGGGTTAAGTGTCTTGCTCAGGGACACAATGGTGGATGGGTCACAGTGGGGGATTGAACCTGGGTCTCTCACACCAAAGGCAGGCCACTTATCCTTTGCGCCATCATCACCCCATTATACTATTATATATTGGATTATTATTATTCCTCATGCATAACTGTAAGTAAGATATTACTGTTGCAATTGTTGAGGGGGAGCTCCTTTTAAAATATTAGGTTTTGAACCACAAATAATGATAATTTTCATTATGTATTAATCTGCTGATTATCTTCATTAATCAATTTTCAAAATTCTGTAAATAGTGTGAAATGCCGTCACATTTACCCAGAGCCCAAAGTGACACCTTCACAATGCTTGCTTTGACTAACATACAGTAGAAAACCCAAAATAATTACAAATGAATTTAAAAAATTAAAACGAAAAGTAGCAAATCTTCATAATTTTGTAGCTAGAACCCTGAAATGTTTTACATGAAAAATTACTTTAAATTTCTGTCAATAAACTACTGTACCAGCTGTAATTGTATAAACTGTTGGGTAGTACCTCAAATTTGTACTTGAATAAATGAACTTAATTACTTTCCACCACTGATCAACACTAACTCCACAGTCTGATCTTACGAGGGACAGTGATGTTGATGGTGTTACTGGTTGCTCCATCTCTGGACTCACACCAGTAAACTCCACTGTCCAACGGGAGGATGTCGCTGAATAAACAGTTAGAACCAGCTGATATTCCCCAGTCAGCTCCACACCTAGCCCTCTTTTCTCTGGTTGTGTTCCTCCACAGCGTCCATCCAGCAGAGCTGTCGTCCTCCTCACAGATCAGAGAGACAGGGTTCCATTTGAAGAACTGAGTGCTGCTGGGACTCACAGTCAGACGAGCTGCAGAGAATTAGAATTTTTTTTTTTATCTAAATGATCACGAGTGTATTATTCATTTCCAACCTGCCCAGTAGCCAGACAGGTTAGTTTATTAAGCATTCATCAATCATTAAAAACAAAAATGGGAAATAATAGAAATATTGTTCATTTATCATTGATTTAAATAATATTGCTGGACAGAATTCAGGGAGGATCTAATGATTTCGTTACTTAAAATTTTGTGTGAGGCTGATGCAGTGTGTCCAGTTTTTGATGAGCCCAAAAGGACTCATGTCACTCCATTACTCAGGTACTTCGATGTCCAAGTGGTCACTAATGCTTGCAAACAGAGTGACTACTGGGTCTGCGCTCATCTACCTAAACTCCACAATACAAGCTGATGTTCGTTCTCGGCCACTACTCTCCTCCAAAGAACGCCATCTGGCTCTGCCATCCCTTCACAAAAAGCAATCTTAGTCCTGGCTGTTCACATCTGTGACACCACGATGGTGGAACAAGCTACCACATTAGAGCAGGGGCGTCACTCTCTAACTTCAAGAAGCTCTTGAAAACTCGTCTCTTCTGAGAACACTTCTCACCCCCAACCTCTAACATGCACTTCCTGTGCTCTTCTTCTATCCTCTATCCTAATTCTCTTGTATTTATTGTACTATTTTGTTAAATTTTCTTTCACTAGGTATTTAGCCCATTCATGTGATATGTGCTATTAGCTCTTACTACTATTTATTGCTGCCCTTACTAGAATGTATTGTCAGTTAGATCTTGTGCTGTATTGTTGCTTGTATGTTGTTCCTCAAATGAAAGTCGCTTTGTACAAAAGCGTCTGCCAAATGAGTAAATGTAATGTAATGCTGCACCTGCTGCATTATGAGTACTTTTTCACTACATGACATCAGACATGGATGCATGGTCAAGACCGGATGGTGCCAGTTGGTAATGAGGGAAGCCATGTAGCATCATTTATGAAGGCTAAAGGTAGGTGGAGGATATTTTACACAAAAGTCAGGAGGTGGCTGATTTTGTTGGGGTGGACCGGTGGGGCTAAATAACTTTCATCAGTTTGTTTCCCTTATGAAACAAAAAGTCAACATTGATTTTTTTTTTTTTAAGTTGGGTGGCACGGATGGTGCAGTGGTTAGCACTATCGCCTCACAGCAAGAAGCTCATGGCATGGCCGGATTCCTCCCATTGTCCAAAGACATGCGGACTAAGTTGATTGGTGGTTTGTCTATGTGTGACCCTGCAAGGGATTGGCGGCCTTGCCAGGGTGTGACCCGCCTTTTGCCTGATGTCAGCTGGGATTGGCTTCAGCCCCCCGCGACACTGTATGTAGGATAACTGGTTGACAATATATGGATGTTACATAAGTTGTGTAAGTTACACAAGTAACCTTACTTAACTTAGGTAAGTTAAGTCAAGTAAGTAACCAAACAATTATCTTTTCCTAAATCTAATTAGTTTTGATGCCTAAACCTAACCAAATCACAATGTTTCACAATGTCAACCAGTTTTATTTTGAGCTCTAACCGGATATTGGATTTTTTTTGCTAACTTGACCGTGAAGTTACCAGACAGCATTTTGCTAACAGCTTTGACTGTCGGTGGAGACATTCACTTACCTCCACTGGTCCTACAGCACAGCAGTGAGATCAGCACTGAAGAAAAACGAGACTCAGGTTGGTTTGAGATTTAACATACAGGTGCTTCTAAGAAAACTTTTATTCAAAATGTGAAACTCTCATATTCTAGATTCATTACATTTAAGTGTAAATATTTCAGGCCTTTAATTGTTTTAATCTTGATAATTAAAGGCTCATGGAAATCAAAAATCCATATCTCACAATATTAGAATATTAGAGTAAAGAATGTATAATACAAGAATGTCGACCCAAGAAGAGCCTTTAGTCTCTCAGTCTGGTTCAGTACACACAACCACAATCACGGGGAAGGCTTCTGACTTGACAGTGGTCCAGAAGCCACTCATTGACTAACATACTGCATTTGGCTCCCCCCACTCGAGCAGCTCTTTCTCGCTCTCTCACGGCAATGACTACCAGCGCTGCTGTCGTCACGACAATCGACCCACTCCATTTCCTCATTACATTTTTTCACATCCCAGGCTGCTTGCCGCTTCTAGCAATTTCATCAAGGCGCCTAGCGGGCACCCTTTACTCAGAACTTACTGCTTCGCATTTGCAGCACGCTACTCCCCAATTTGCAACCTGAGTGGCGCTTCTTCTCATCCAGCCACCAGCCGCGTCATTACTTTTACTACATTACTAATTCCTTTACCCCATCCTTATGCCCCACCAACCTACCCACCTTCCACAGTCTAATATCCCTCCCTACCCAGGTATTTTGCCATCCACACCATCCCAAAAGACCGATCCAATCTTCCAACTTCTCATCCCTATCCGCTGTAGCTCACTCCCTCGGCGATCACTCCATACTCAAAAACACTTGTAACGGAGCAGCATCTCTTTTTCTTTTCATGACAACCACTTAACTGAACCCGAAGACATCAATCACACACTGACGGAATTGGCGGCCACTACAGTGGCAGACAGTTCTCATCCGAGTGGCCGCTGGATTTGTCCTCACCCACCCTCTACAAGCCGTACCCCACAACCATCGCTGCTATTCTTTAGGGGGCTCGCACAGTACACAAAGCAATCCTTGGTCTCACCAAAGCCCTCTCATCGCAATATTCAGGACGGGGCAGTTCAAACCTCCCACACTTTGTTCGGGCCACCATTGCCTCTCATCGACAATGCATCACTAACCTTCTTTACCACGCTTACTCGGTTCTCAAATCAAAACATCCACCATCCACACATACTTCACCGGATAAACCCCCCCCAACCCTCTTTTTCTAGTCTTTCATTGGCAGCATGGTGGCCCAGTGGACAGCACTGTGACCTAACAGCAAGAAGGTTCTGGGTCCAGACCTCAGTCAGCCCTGGCCTTTCTGTGTGGAGTTTGCACATTCTCCCCATGTTTGCATGGGTTTGTCAACAGTTGGTGTGTGGTTGTGAAGTGGAGGACCCAAATGCAGGACACCGAGCAGAACCGGTACAGTTCGAAACGCTTCTTTAAACAAAAAAAAGGAGAGCCCTCTTACTGGCAGAGTGGCTGAGTTCAAAGTTTCGAGAATTAACAGAGTCCAAACCACCCAAGGTTATCCAACAGAACCGGTAATCCACAGAAATCAATGGAAACAAGCAAGGTGAAATGAACAGAAGACATCACACAAGACAGAGCATGACAAGCTACACATGACAATGACTGGACAAAGACTGAACAGAATAAGAAAACTGTTAAACACCAGGGTTGAACCAAACCAGGTGGAGGCAATCAGACACAGACACACAGACAAGCAGTGATCATAGGGGGGGAAGACAGAACACAGGTTACCAAACACTAAACACAGACCTTATCAAAATAAGAAAGAACAGATCAGAATAATATAAATAACAAAGTTATCCACAACACAGACTGATCACAAATAACACAAATAAACTACAACCTAAAAAACATACTTAAACAAGGATTATACAGAACACAGAGCAAAAACAAGAAGACACAGATCTAAAATGCAGAACTGGAACTACGACGACAGAACAGGTACTAAGTGAGCTAAACTGAACATGCAAATGAACAAAAGAATAAACAAGGTTAAACAGGGTAAACACAAGACAAGAATCAAGAATTTCCTCCCACCATCAAAGACATGCATGCTAAAATTCGTAATTCCGCAAAAAGTGATTGTTCTTTTTCTACCACAGGAACCACAGGGGGGTCACAAGCAAGATGCTTATAAAGACATGCCCTCACCCTTAGACTCGACCCCCGGGTTCCTAGCTGCTCCGACCACCGCAACCCAGATCAACCCCTTTCATCCCTGAACCTTCTCTCTATCCACATAAACCACATGGTGTACCTTAGCATGGTCTTAGTAAGTCAAACTCAGATTGAATGAGGGAAATAAACACAAACATAAACATGTTGTAGGCTCTGTGATGTTTTACTGAGCTCCTCACTGTAAGGAGTGAAAGTTATTTCATTTTCCTGTGATGATCAATAAAGTCTCATGAGTGAACAATAAAAAAATTATAGTTATTTCAGTTTTATCTGATTGTACTTACAGAGAAGAAAAGATGTCAGTCCCATTGCACCATTTGGTGATATGAAATTCACACTTGTTCAGTCAGTTCAGTCCAACTGACTTCCTTCCTTCCTCTTTGTAGGGGGCCGGGGGTGGTGACTGTGTGGTGTTTTCTCTCCTTCATTTAAGAAATTGGTCATCGGGTTTTGGTTCGTCGCACAAGAGATCACCAGGAGGCACAGGGCCCTGCACAAAGTGTTTAATCACGTGCCGGAAGTGACAGGTGTGTGACAACTCAGTGTTCTGACAAGATGAGTTTCTTGGTATAAAGTCGTTCAGAGAAAAGTCAGAAATATGTAAAAGAAAAACCTATAAGTCAGAGAAAGGTTCACTGCACTGCCAGACGTACCGCACACACTTTGCAGCATTAGAATAAGGCTCTGTTGACTTTTCTGAGCCTTTTAAATAATCCAGCCAAACCGATGTAAAGATCCTGTAATTTGCACTGATATAATTACAGGATACTCTTTGAAAATTAGACCTGCTCCATGAGATAACTGTTGTTGTGAACTGGGGCTCTATGAACAAAACTGAACTGAAATTGAACTGAACTGATAAAGATCCAGAACAGTAAAACAGTTTTTTATTAAATGCTTGAATCAGTCTAAAGGCCCTTTTCTCATATCGGGGATCCCGTCTCTAAAGATGAACATGCTGGATGTAACACATTACTTGATTTAAAGAATTGGGACGTTCACTCTGTCATCCTGTTGGCTGCAGAGTGACTCTGCTGACATCTGGTGTTTTCACACATTCTGTGAATCAACATGACTTCCTAGAAATAGAGATTATGTAACTACTCATTCACATGGTACATTTTTGTAACTGGTGCAGCAGCCGGTGCAGTGTACTGTATATGCTCTGACAGTGACACCTGCTGTGACATCTGGTGTGAGTGTGAATAAAGTGAAACTGCACATTTTCGAGTGGCCTTTTATTGTGGCCAGCCTCAGGCACACCTGTGCAATACCAATGCTGTCTGATCAGCATCTTGATATGCCACACCTGTGAGGTACATGGATTATCTTGGCAAAGGAGAAGTGCTCACTGACACAGATTTTGACAGATTTTTTTTAACAATATTGGAGAGAAATAGGCCTTTTGTGTACATAGAGAAAGTCTTGGAGCGTTGAGTTCAGCTCATGATGAATGCAGGGAAAAAACAAAAGTGTTAGCGTTTATAATTTTATTCAGTCTAAAACAATCTCACTATGGCGATTACATGATGCCTTTGGTCAATCAGATGAAATATACCATGTTTATTTGTCTGTAACACAACAGGAGGGTTAAACTAAACCAAAAGCTGTCAGATACTTTCTGAAACTTTGAATATGAAGATCCATCAGAGATTTGGATCACATCACTGTACCATCTCTTACTGGGTTTTATTGGATGAGCAGTTTCACTAGTTGCTCGCAACAATTATAACATACAGTATTATTTAACAGTATCATAAAACTCTTTGAGAACCAGTAAGATTGTAAACACAACAGGAAATATAAGACCAGCTTGTTTCAATGCAGGAGACTTTTAATTTTGCTTAAGACAAGAAAGAACAGTTCACTCACGCCCAGCCTCGATGTTGTGTCAGCTCTCCTCTGTTTCCTCTCACAGTCTCAACACATACAAGTTTATTTGATTCTCTAAATGGCGTAAAGGAGTGATTTGTCTCTCAGTGTGTGTCAGCCCTGTTACCTGTGCAGGTCAGGTCAGTCATCCAGAGTTATCCAGGGAAAGTTCAAATCACGGTCATCTGGACTTAGTTGAAGACACTCTGAGACGTTTCACCTCTCATCCTCTTGATTTGACCTTGATTTAATGTGATCTGGTTTTTAAAGAGATTCTGATGTCAGTTGTAACCTGTCAGTTATTCTGTTCACTTAGAGACTCACTGAGACTAAAAAAAGCCTGTTTCCTGCTATGTGCACGAGAAAAAACCCCACAACAGTAGCAGTGATATAAAAAGAGGAAGGAGGAGGGTTTTACTTGGTGTGACTGATGAATGTTAAAGTGCTGATCTCAGATGACCAACATTTAAAATGGAGGAATCATCTTTACCGTGGCTGCTTGGTAAGTGAAAATCTACTTACCGTGGAGACAAAAACATTCACACATTGTCTCCAAGATTAGTTATAACACATTTCTGGTGTTTCTGAGAGCAGCAGTGAGTTACACAGTGAATAACCTGAATAAAAAAGACTGAATTCAGCTAAATAGCGTCAACAGACCAAATAAATATTAGCTACAACAAGAAAGCAGGAATTTCAGTCATCATTATTTTGTAATATGACAGCAAAGAACAATAACATAAATTACTGCAGTGTTCATTTTCACTTGTTAATAATGTGCAGTTATTTTTAAAATATATCAGATATATTACTTTTGCTTTGAAATAGAAGGAGAGGGCAATGAGTGAAAGAAAATTACATAAAATGTTTTAAACAAAAAGGTATTTCCGAGGGCTGGACAAAGTGCCTTTGTAGAGTTTGTTTAACCCTTTGGTGTCTGCATGTCAGGCAACAAAGGGTTAAACATGCTTTTTTCTTACTGCTGTCCTAGTATTGATTTAAATAACACGGAATATGTCCTTAAATAAATATAATTTGTTATTTCCATATCTAAGATCAATGTGTTGCTGTTTTTCTGTTCACTACAAGCAGGTTGTTCTGTGTTGTAGAAAGTCCAGATGTCTTGTTCCATGTAAAACCTCAAACCAACCTGAGTGTGATTTCTCTTTAGTTCTGACCTCACTGCTGAGCTGCACAACAAACCAAGGTGAGCAAACTTCTTCTGTCACAGCTGAAAAGTTTTTCACTCCCTGATTGAACAGTTAGTGTTTAGGACAGTGTTTGTGGAGGGAAACAGCCACTTTACAAATACAATAAAACACTGAATGCAGTTTTGATGCCACAGTGTTGCAGACTGGAGCCAAAGCTGAAACTGCTGCTATAAAAATGTAATTCAGAAACCAGGACTGCACAGCAGGATGCAGCTGCTATAAGGTAGACGCCCAATCATATACACATTGTGAGTGCGCCTTCTTTGGATGGTCCGGTAGGCTGTAGTTGCCATTACAACAGAAGGATTATGGGAAGAAAATACTGATTGGTAAAAGAGATCAATAAGCAAGTAACAGAAAACAATAAAATGTTCAGTATTTAATGCGCCAGTTTTGAGATTTGAGATTCTGACTTCTTCTCTAAAAATCACTTCCTGAAACAGTAAGTAGGAATATGAGGAATGTGGAGAAAATAAATGCAAACGACCTCTCCATCCAAATCTTTCTGTCTCTCCCTCCAGCCTCTCTGACTGTGAGTCCCAGCAGCTCTCAACTGTTTGAAGGAGAGTCTGTCTCTCTGAGCTGTGAGGAGGACGACAGCTCTGCTGGATGGACACTGAGGAGGAACACAACCAGAGAAACCAGGACTCAGTGTGATGACTGGGGAGGAGAACCAGCTGGTTCTTCCTGTAACATCAACTCCATCCTCCCTTTGGACAGTGGAGTTTACTGGTGTGAGTCCAGAGAGGGAGCAACCAGTAACACCATCAGCATCACTGTCACTGGTAAGATCAGACTGTGGAGTTAGTGTTGATGAAGCTGTGTGTAAATGATGAAATGCTGTTGTTTGTCTCTGTGTTGAGGTGGACCAGTGATCCTGCAGAGTCCTGTCCTCCCTGTGATGGAGGGACATGATGTCACTCTGCACTGTCAAACATGGTCCCCTCCCTCCAACCTCCCAGCTGGTTTCTATAAAGATGGCTCCCTCATCAGGACTGAGCCTACAGGTCACATGACCATCCACCATGTTTCCAAGTCTGATGAAGGCCTCTACAAGTGTGACATCAGAGGTCATGGAGAGTCTCCATCCAGCTGGATCTCTGTCACAGGTGAGGAGCTCAAAGATAATTCTCAAACTGACCTGGTTTTGTTTTCTACATTGAGTTCAGCAGGTTTCAGGACAGCAGAGATGATTCATGATGTGACAACATTTCTAACTTTGTAATCTGCAAAGAAACAAGAAGGAAATCTGTCAGAGTTCAACTCAACGTTTGATACGAGATCTTTTTAACTCTAAACCAGACAGAAGTTCTGAATATATTTTTGTGTATTTTTGTTAGCATGTTGTTGAATAATTTATCATTTTATTTTATTTTCTGTCTTTAATTATAATTTGTGCAAGGCCTTGAAATTTGTTCATTTTAGTAAAACCCACCACTACAAGTCCTCCTTCAACCACCTCTCCTCCTGGTTCCTCCTCCCCTCTCCCCGTGCTGGTGTCTGCTGTTCTGTGTTTCTGTGTTCTGGTTCTACTGGTTCTACTGGTGAGACGATGCCTCCACAGGAAACCTAAAGGTTAAAGTCACATTTCACTGTTGACACATTTCTCTTAACACTTCTGGACGTACAAATAATAACAAGTTACAAACTGTCTCTTTAAGTCAGACGTCCATCAGGATTCTCATAAATCACATTGCTGTTGTTAAAACAATCTCACCACAGGGTCCATTTAGTGAGCTGTGGAGCTGTTGATCGAATCACATGATCTTCTTTGATTTAAATTTCTGCTCCTTTTGGTTCATTCAGCTGCTGAAGATGAAGCTGGGGATGATGACATCACAGACCTACAGCAGCCAATCAGACGCAGCAGAGGTAATGATGTTTTATTGATTCTCTTTTTCAGGGACAGTGACTGTGTGTTCTTGTTCTTATGTCTTTGTGAGGACCAAGTTGTGTTTTAGACCTTGAGAGGACATTTTTATAAAATAAGGATACATTAGATAGAGTGTACATGAAACATGTAAACATAAATGTTTTTTAGTCCATAAAGTTTTCAAACTTATTATGGTCTCTTTAGGTTAATTATAATGTCTGTTTTTTCCCTTGTCATGAATCTGCTTACAGAGATTAAGAGCTCTGGTCGTCCATTTTAGTGTTTTTAAAAACACTTTATTGATTACTAATTATTATAAATGTAATGCGGAATTACATCATACTGTTCTACTCAAACATTATTGATCTGTTTGTTTTAATGTAAATAAAAGGTACATTAAGAGTTCAAATTATTTTAAATTAAAGAGAAGTTGGACACTTGGTTGCATCTAAACCAGAGCAGCAACTTCCTCCTGTTGACTCTAGTCGACAGAGGTCTGACGCTGGTCGTTTCTCACTATAGAGTGATCTCTTTTAGCTGATAGTGATGTGTTTGTCTATTTTTGTGCCTTGTGCTGAAACTGTCACTGTCATGTTTGAACTTTCTGTCTGTATCTCGGAGCTCTTACATGTTACATGTGTCTGCTGTTAAATGGCGTAACTGTTATCTCTGTAACACTGTCTCTGTGACAGAAAATACATTTAGTAAGTAAATGAAGAAAAAACATCTTTCTCGCCTCAAAATATTTTTTTCCTTCTATAATTGTCTGTGCTGCCGCAGGGTCGAACTTTCTACCATGTGGAACAAGGACTAAACTGAGCATGTGCAGACTGAATAAGCTGATTCGTAACTTGTCCCTGATTGGAGAAATTTGACGCGTTACAATTGATCTGTGTTTCAACCTTCTCCGAACTCCTCTACCTGCCGTAATGTAATGTGTATCTGTTTTATTTTCCAGAGTTTTATTCAGTTGCAGTTTACTCAGCAGTGAGAGGAGCAGGAGACGTCAGTTATGGACAAACAGCCTTCAGACCACGCAGGACAAGAGGTACAGCTGCTCTTTAGTTTTTAACTTTGGACAGAGCCAGGCTAGCTGTTTCCCCCTGCTTCCTGCCTTTATGCTAAGCTAAGCTAACCACAATCTGACTCCAGATCAATCTTCTCAACTCTTAGAGAGAAGTAGAGATGTTGGTAATAGGAAGGTCATACAGGCTAAACATGAGGATCTCTGCACCAGTCAGGTCAAGGCTCAGGATGGTCGATTTACATATCTATTTGCAAGTGATCTTCATTGCTTTAAATATTGACATATTTTCTATAAATGAGCAAAGTCACTTTTTAGGGTAGCTTACCCAAAACTGTGGTTATGAATAGCGGCATGTTGATCACCGTGGAAAGCGATACCCTGATATTAGTGCTGAAATACATTCACGTAGCATGAGTTATTCTAAAAACTTCCTCAGCTCTCTCAGAAGCTTAACCCCACAAATTCATGGGCCATTATCGCCAAGGTTACCAGTACTGAGGGAGAGCCAGGACCGAATGAAACACTTTTCTGTAAAACATCATTTTAAAGCATGATGTTACAGACAGAAATTATTTTATTGTGTTCAGCAACTCATCAATGCCAGCTGCTATTTTGTGTTCATAAGTTTCAAGTGAAGAAATATTTTAAAAACACTGGTTCCAAATAGACTTTTAGAGCAGCACTTACAGCAATGTGTGACGTCACCACGTCATCTTCCTTCTCTTCTCACTGGCTAGCTTTAGCATCAGCCAGATAGTAAATGACAGTAAATCTGTTGAGAAGCCAAATAGCTAACGGACGCTGAAGAAATTGTACCAATCTTTGGTTGGTTACGGTCACAGGCTAATAAAGTTCAGTGTTGCGTTCTAGCTAACTTTTCAAAAATCTAAGCAAAAAACTTACGTTTATACAAATTCATCTCGTACGTCTACCATCTTGGCCCTTTTTTTTTTAGCTGTCATAGCCGCATTGATTTATGGGTAATAGGCTGACTGGGGTCAGCATCGATGCTGCCTTCAAAACTAACCATGAAAGGGGCATTTTGAAGGCATCTTACGAGACAGGAAAAGAAAAGATAGTTAGATCTGGTTCTTCTTAGACACCTTCTGAAACAGCATTTTTACCCATTTCGATCAGAGACATCATCTCATCTGAGACGTCATGTTATCTTAGAAAATTTTAGATAAAAGTTTTAGCGCATATGGCCAAACAATCACTTTGCGTTTGAATTCTTTTTTCAGACCTATGTAACTTTAGATCAGCCTTAAATGTAGATCAAAATCCTGCTTCAAACCATATTGAGTGATTTACAGTTAAATATAATCTATTATAAAAGATAAGGTCAACCATAATGTGACCGCATTAGATGGACGAAAGAAACAAGTGTTTCAATAAACCCAACAATGACGCCTGACTGTTAAACTTGACTCACTTCAGTACTGAAAAACTTTGCACAACATGACAAACAAGTACTAACTCAGCTGGCATGTGATTGTGACAATAGCTGTGTTTCCATCAACATTTTTCCCTTCGTATTTTGAAGTACCTGTCACATTAGAAAAGGTTGATGGAAACGGCAAAATTCAGAAAAAAATACTTAATTTTGCAAAAACGTTTTTGCTTGAGGGGGTTTTTGCCTTTGTCAAAAAAGAGTAAATGCACTAAATAAGTTAGCGAACTCCTCGCGTCTGATCATCTGTTTCCGCTGTCAGCGCCTTGCCAGATATTCCCATGACGTGCGGAGTCATGGCTGGCAGCAACTTGGCCACTTGAAACTCATTCCTGAGGACTTCCATTTTTCTAAGATCATGGTCCTCAGTTCAATGCGACTGGTTTTGTTTCTGGTTTGGAACCCATACGCCTTGTTTATTACAGCCATATGAAACGTCGACTACTGACATAACTACGCTTGCTGTAGCCTGGTTTATTCTCTCCAAACCTGCTAATGTAAACGCACATATTTCATGTTTACTTTCTTGCGACATTTAAAAATCCCCTTAAAATTCGCATGACGGATGGAAACATGGCTAATGACACATGAAACAATAAACAAATGTTTTCATTCAAAAAAAAACATACTTACAGCTTCAGTAAATTTACTTTTAGTCCATGAAAGTGAATTATGTCTTATTACATATGCTCTTGTTCAACAGGAAATTGCAGCCCAAAAAAAGGACGCATGAAGATTTGGCAAGGAAACAGAGATGTTGGCGGAAACAGGCACTTAGAAAACTAACAATCGACTGACTGAAGATTATTGCAATTAAGGGTTAAAGCACATGTATATGTAATGCAGGGGATTAGTGTTGATGGGAAGGGACGTTTCTTTTGTTTATCTGCAAGAGTCCAGGAACAGAGAGTTAATTATGTAGAAAATACCAGGTTTATTGGCACAGGGAGCCCGAGAGGTTTATGTCATCTCTGTTACTGAATAACTGATTATTCTGTGTTTGGTATTCAACTCATCTGAGAACATATTAGGTCATCTGTCTCCGATAATTTGCATTTGTTTTATTTTACCTAAAGCTGATCAAATCTTATTTCCAACATTTAATACTAACAAGAATTGGGATACTTTCATTAATCAATCATTTTTTTTATTAATCATTTTAAGTATCAGTCCTGGCATCTGATATTTCTTAATAATTCATCTATTCAAACATTTATTATGCAACAAATTTCTTGTAATATTGTGTTTGTTTGTTATATATTAATGTCATGGCATTTATTATAATCTATATTTCTATATATTCACTTTTATGTGTTCAATAAACATTTTGGAAAAGTTATACAAGAACACCTGAATGATAACAATATCTTGTATAAACACCAATATAAATATTGACAAAACACCCAACATACTTACAAACAACAACAAAGCATTGACAATAATATATTTGCAAATGATAAATTCATAGACTTATCGAAGGCTTTTGATCCAGTTGATGATACAATTCTGATTTACAAACTTTACCATTATGATTTTCTGGATGTTGGACTTTATTTTGTCTCTGCTGGTGGGGAAGGACTTTCCCAAAGAAAAGGAACTTTGGGGATTGGGGCCTTGCCTTGGGGTGCATTTCTGAAAACTGAGCATTATGTATGTTTTGAATATCCTTTACTGCTGCAGCTCTTCTCTTTTCCATCTCAGTGACTCAGTGACATTTTCAGACCAATAAATCACAAACACCACCCAGATAGCAAAACAAGTTTCGTTGATGTCGGATTGAGATCACATGTCTGCATTATATTTTTAGCTCAGCCGCAGTGCAGTGTCCTGCGGTGTGTTTACAGCCAATGGAGTTAACCTGTCAAAAACAGACCCGCAGGTACCGGGGGCAACGGTGCTCTGGGCGAAATTACTGTTACTGAATTTTTTTTTTATCTTGATTGTTGCGTAATACCCTCGAGCTGCCTGCTGCCTGCTCTCGACGTTTCTGCAGAGGGGAAACATGGAGCGTGAGAACATCACGGTGTTTTTTCAGCCATTTTGTGGGCGATCCGTTGGAGATACATAGACAAGCAGGGTACCAAATGAAAGGTCTGCTCAAGCTGGATTGATTGATCATTGACCCCATCACTGTGGGGTGTTCTCAACCTACAGGCCTGTAAAGCATGAGTGCTTTGGGTGATAGGAATGTTGATGAATTGTCCTTTTTTTATCAATATTTTAATGTTTTTTCATTTGTAACTTGGTTGTATGGACAGAAGAAGTCAACATTTTAACAGTAAATATTGCCAATATATGGACATTCACCTGTGTATTATTAGGCCTAGCTGGACATTCACCATATTTGAAAATGTTGTATGATAAGTGTTGTATTTTATTTTGTTTTCATCAGATTTACAGTTAAAATTGCATTCTAGGTGTTTTAGAAGATATTGCAGTTCCATTAAGAGCTGCCTCATGATGGTTTTGATGGTTTATTGCATTAAAAAATAGCTTTTTTTTACCAGGCGAGGATGAAAATGTCAGATTTTTCTTTATTGCATCTCCATGTAGTCTTTAAAAGTAAAATAAATATATTAATGTAAAATGGATTTAAATGCCTTTGCTTCTGACTTTTCAATGGAGACCAGAATTATGCATCTAGGCCAAATGGTTGAGGAGTTTTTCCTGATTCATTTTGGGTATGTTATTTTGGAAAAAGGTGCCTGTTTTCAACAGGTTGGGATAAACAACAGGCCTGGAGTTATTATTTTAAGATTTCATCAATAAGGAGGTTTCTGCAAGGATCTGAAGTCGGTCTCCTCCTCACCAAAACAAATGGATCGGCTGATTACAACAGCATGTTAAAAATCACGTTAGATCCAACGCTCAGGTGGAGACAGGATGTGAGTCCTTCTAGCTGATCTGCTCAGTTTTAGCTCAGTTTAGTTGGACAATGGACGGACCAACGCTGCAGCCTGCAACAAGTTCCATCTATCATGGTGTTTATTGAGACATGGATGCATCCTGATCATCCTGACCTGCGTGAGGTGGAGGGTTTTATCCGCTCTGATTCAGGCGTTGGGGAAAAACAAAGGTTGGGGCATCTGGGTTTTTATTAAAGACAAATGGTGCTGTCTATTTGCAATTAGCCCCAATGTTGAACTGATTTGCTTGAGTCGAGACCCCTGTATCTGCCCAGAGAGGGACTTGAATCATTGTAAACTGGAACTGTCATTCCCAGGTTAATAAGTTAATAAATAGGTTAAATGTGGCACAGAGGGGACAGAATCCTTGATAAGTGTTATGGTAACATGAAGAATGTCTATGTGAGCAGGGCTGAACCCTGCTGTCACACTCAACACAGTCCACCTCATCTCCACTGACAAAACTAGGGAGGTTAAAGACTGTATCAACTGGAAGACATTGGCCTTCAAGAACCAGGACAGAGCACAACTGAAACTTCTTGAAATAGAGCTTAATAACTTGGTCAGGGAAGCCAGGAAATAATTGAACAAAGGTTTACAGAAATTAATCTACCGTAAAACTTTGAATGATAGCCCGGGCTTTTATTTGCTAAAATCACTGAATTGACCCTGCCTACATTTGGGACAGAGCGTCCACATGGGACAGGCCTTCAATTCCTGTTGCACAAAACTGAAACTACTATCAAACCGTTTAGTTATTTCAAACAGAATAGTACTTATGTAAAAAATGATCCAATAATACAAAATACACATAATTCATTTGATCTAGTTCTGACAGATAGCTTGTGCACTTTTATTCTGAAGTAGGCCTAACACCATGACAACAGCACGGTGCAGGATGAGAGAAGTTAGCAGACAGAGAGTGATGGACTTCACATGACAGGATTCACAAATAATTTTTATGAAAAGCTGTTTTGATTCTTTTGATTGTTGGACCCTTACAGACTAAAGGAAGATAAATAATCAAGGAACGGACACATTTGGACTTAACGAGCGACTTAACAAGCGCTTCAAAGTTAACGTGAGTCAGCACTTTTCCCCCCTTTCCCCTCTTGTAGCCATGCAGGTTAGACCGGTAAATGTAGAAGAATTAGACTTTAGGTCTTGTTGATTCCATTAAATGAGCTTAACACTGGTATTGTGGAGAATCTAACCAATCTAGTGATGTTCAGCATGTCCATATTCACATATTGATCATACGTTTAATTTGTATTAATGATCTAAGCAGCTTAGAAGCAGCTAAAGTGGGCGATCCTGCTGGATTTAAGAGCTTTTATACATTCAAAAAAACCTCTATAGAAACCAGACCAGGCGTTTAATTGTCAAAATGTCAGGCCAGTAAAGGAGGTAGGCGGCTATTTGGGACTCAGCTATTAATTGAAGTTTTATGGTATAAAATCTATGGGACACAATTTAATTCAATTCAATTTTATTTATATAGCTATCTGTGGAGTGTGACTACATTTTCTTTCTTGGACGCACTGGTGCACCTAACATTCAAAAGGAGAATATTTTGTCAGACACATTTATATCTGTGTGTGTGGTCTCATGGAAGAAGGTAAAAGCCAATCAAAAGCAGAGAGGGGGCAGGGGATTTATAATCCTGTGGTATGATACCTATCTTTAACAATGCTGATACCTACAGCATTGTTAAAGCTCACCAGCTCTATTTCCAAACTACAAACAACTGAACAATTTCTGAACACACACCTGAAGGAGCAATTGTCTGAAATGGTCACTAGGTGGCAGGCTGGGATCATGATGGGGAAACTACACGACCATAAAGTACCTTCACGTCACAATTTGCTTAAATGTCCTTGTCTAACTATATTTTTTGAAAAAAAAGGACAGGTTCACAACATAATTGTGATTACTAATGAATTAATGTATTTATATTAATATAGCAGGTGAAGGAGCTTCTTTTAATTATTATATTGCCTACATCAGGAATTATTATTTCAATGAACTCTAAATTTAGACATCTAGTAAAAAGTACAGTTTTTCTCTGAGATAGAATAGAATATAGATAAAATACTAAAATAATAATAGAATAAAGTAGCATCTAATGGAAATACTACAGTGAAGAATTTGCACCTCTACATTGTACTTGATTAAATTTAATTAATTTCAATCCACCACTGGTGCTAGACAGCATCTGTAGGGTGATTTAATCTCTTTGGTATTTAACCTGTTGAGAATGTCATCAGGTGGGTTTATGTTGCGTTTTCCAGGTGGAGCGCAGGAAGCTAGCGGCGTGTAACTCTGGCACAGGAACATCTTCTTGAAAATCTAAAGGTCAAGAATGCTAATCAGAAATTGGCGCCTTTGCCTTTTTTGTAGAGCACAAGTGAAGCCATGTGTCATGAGTTGTCAAATATTTGTTTTTTGTCTGTGTTAAGTATTATTGACGATACTTTTCTGTCCAGAAACAGCTAGGCCTAATAATACACAGTGCACAGTGTACAGTGCCAAAAGACTTGTGCCCCCGAGGGGAAACCATGTGGCTAACGACATGGCAATACAAAGCGCGAGTGTCCTGTAAAAATCTGGATGGTTAGCAAGTCTGAGCTAACATGAGTTAACCCTCTTTGTTGATTTCGACATGACAGCGTGCTGCGTGTGACGTCACATTATTCTCCTGCACATGCGGGCCTCTTTCATGTGGGTGGGGTCAAACGTTTTACGGTGCCCACGTTGAGCACTGCCCTGATCTGCACACTGCAGTCAGGGGTACTTGCCTCTAGTGGCAGTGACCAGTGGTCTGTGTGGCAGCGACCAGCAATATTATAAAGCTGCAGTACCATAGGCTGCAGTTTCAGGACCCCCCTGTTCTGAACCCGCAGATCTGGGACTGTAGTTATTTTGCGACCAACCTGTTTGCGACAGTAGTGGAGTGGTGGTGGTAATGCACAGCACACAAAGGAGGTTAACCCTGTCTCCATTGACGTCGGCTGTGAGGTTGATGTGTGCAGCAGTTGAGTTCACCGGTCGACATGCATATTATGAATAACTTTAGGTTTAGACACACCTAAGCCAAGAGTAATTGGCTTCAGGGGCCTGTCAAGAGTAACATAGCTATCCAGCCAGTCTGCTAGCTGGCAGTATCCAAGAAAACAAGGGTCCTACAAATGCAGTTCCAGTCCTAGGGTTGCGGTCCTGAAAGACTCCAGTACTGCAGCTACAGACCACTTGTAACCAGCAGCCACTGTCTTTAGAGCCCCTGGTGGCAGCGACCAGTGCTCTGCATTTCAGTGACCAACCTCCTCTCTAAAGGGGGCTTGACAACAGTAAAAACAGTACAAAGACAAAACAGTGTGGTTGCAAACCAGATATTTAAACATCATAGATGTTTATATTTCCACCAATGGCTTCACACCAGACAAATTATTTCTGCAGGTAGAAGATCTCATTTTAAACTAACCAATCATTACTGACTGACAGAGCTGCTGCTATGACATCATATATTATATTTAGTGAGTTTATAGAGATCAGTTCTTCTAAATATTTTCAAAATAACGATTCACAACACGGTGATCTCTCCATGAAGACCACTGTGTTCCAGTATCAGGACACCTGAGGGCTCATCCTGGTCTGATCTGAGGTCACACTTTCCACAGCCAGGCTAATAGACTGTCTGCTCAGCCTTGCTGTCTGTGTCCTCTCGCAGCCCAAAGACATTTTAGAGACTCTAAATTGCTTGTGTGTGATTGGTCTCTCAGTATGTGTCAGCCGTGTGGCTGTGATAGATCAGTCACCTGTCCAGGTGAACCTCACTTGCTGTTAATGAGTTTCTGATGTCAGTTGAGCACAACATGGTCAGTTATTCTGTTCACCTGGTGCGTTGTTTCATAGTGCATTTAACTATATAAATCATATTTCCTGGTGTTTGTTTAAGAGAAAACCACAACAGTGACACAGAAAGAGGAAGGAGGTGGGTTTTACTTGGTGTGACTTTGTGCTGATCTCAGTTGACCAAGCTTTAAAATGGAGGACGCATCTGTACGATGGCTGCTAGGTGAGTAAAACTGAACTTAAAGTGCGAATGTTTGTCTCTACGTTGTCTCAAAGATTAGTTCTAAAACATGTCGGGTGTTTTTGAAAGCAGCAGCGAGTTATAGAGTGAAAAACGTAAATATAAAGACTGAATTCAGTCAAACAGCATCAACAGATTAAATTTATCTTAGCTACAACAAGACAGCAGGAATTTCAGTTATTATTGAACAATGAAATATACATTAAAACAAGTGTTCAAATTCACTTGTTAACAATTTGTAGCTATTCATACAATATACTACAAATAGTATTTTTTAAAAAAAAAAAGGAAAGGAAATTACATTGAAAGTTTAAAGCAAAAGGTATTTGCAAGGGCTGCACAATTAATCACCAAAATCACAATGTGGCCAATTTTTAGATGAAGGTAAAATGTGTGACAGAACATCGTAATAATGAAGAACTGTAGTGTTGCAGAGGCGATATAAATCCACGAGAGTTTATGTTTGCACTTTATTTTACACTAATACGACGTAATAAACCGTACTTTGTATCAAATGAGATCAAAACTAGGAATAAGTTCTTAGACAGCAAACAAACATTTTTACCCTAATCACACCTAAATTATATTGTAATTAGAAACCTCATGTAATGCCAGATCAGATCCAAATAAACTGTATTTAGACATTATTAATTTTAATTACATTGTCCTCAAATTAGAAACCAAACCCAAAATACAGATTGACGGGATCTAGTTAATAATAAAAAGTAATGATCGATAGATTTGTAAATATTTTAAATATATACAAATCTGTGCATCTAACACGTATTTTGAATTAATGTATTTTTGATTGATTGTGTATAGTCTATAGTAGCAAAATACTCAAGGGCTAAAATGTGAGACTGGTGCAAAGTTTAATAGTAAATGAAATCTTTTCTCCCAGGATGTTTGGGTAAAATAATTAAATTGAATTCATTTACGTTAGATATTTATTGTGTTTTATTAGGTTTATAATTGGGTGTGTAAACTTCCTGCTCGTTGCCTACAGCACTAAAGTTTAGTATAAAAATACATTCTGTGTTATTAATTCATATCTTAATTCATGAAGATATGAGATATGAAATCAAAAACTTGCAGTTTTTAAATTTCCAAAGACTCAAAACTGCAAAATCTACTTTAAAACTTTTACTTTAAATGAAGTATAAAATATCAACTCATCAACTCAACTGGGATCAAATAGTTTATATTCAAAGTTTGAATAATATTTTTTTTTCAAAAATGTTTCCATAAAGTTTAAATGCTTTACATGGATTATACAATCAGTTTGATTGTAAATTAAGTGTTTGGTGATCACAGTGTTGTTTGCAGCAAGTAACCAAATTAAGGAGCGTTGTTGAAACAGTGTGATCACCATACAGGCCTTTTACAATCAAACTGATGAATGCAGTGTTGAGCTCAAGATGCAAAATCATATTGTTGATTAAACTAGTTACAAGAAATTATATTTACTGAATTCTTCAGTAAACCATATGTTACTTCGATTATAATTTTTACTTGATAAAACAGCACCATCAATAAATGAAGTGCTACATGATGCCACATGCTCCTGTAACACATCATTTTACTATAATTATACAATTTATTACATCTAGGCTCACCTGGATATTAAGTTTACAAAGACATAGGATCAAGGCTCCTCTCCACTTTGTTCAATTAGATAAGCAATCTGGAAATCTTACCAGATTGGCCTTTTTAATTTTCCGGAATACAACAGAAACACAAAGTAGAACTAATAACCATAATTTTAGCTGCAAGGGCATTTACCCTGTCAATTATCAAATTACACCTTTCTGTGCACAGTAGGGAAGCAATTCAAACAAATACATTTTTTTTAATGCAAATGAAAGTAAGCATGATGGGTTACTTTATAGGTACACGGTCTTGTTATTGTAATGCTGTTAGCAGGAAATAGTGTTTTCCACCAGGGCAGTAAAATATGAAACAGACTAGGCTGCAGTGTTTCACTCACTGTCCGTGACTGGAAAGCAAGTCAGCCCTTTATAACAGAGAGGGCGAGAGAGGCAGATGGGGAGAGAAAAACAGATCCCCGAAACATACAGACTCACACTCCTCACAAACAAAACAGCATCACTCGCATACAAACTGCAGTGCCTTTATAGTGTTTGTTTGACCTTTGGTACCTGCAGGTCTGCACATTTCTGCTCTTGAACAGCTCCTCTGCTCTTACTGTCCTGGCAAGGATTTAAGAAACACTGAATGTGTCCTTAAGTAAATAAAATGTGTTGTTTCCATATCTAATATCAATGTGTGGTTGTTTTTCTGTTCAGGACAAGCAGGTTGTTCTGTGTTGTGTAAAGTCCAGATGTCTTGTTCCATGTAAAACCTCAAACCAACCTGAGTGTGATTTCTCTTTAGTTCTGACCTCACTGCTGAGCTGCACAACAAACCAAGGTGAGCAAACTTCTTCTGTCACAGCTGATAACTGTGATTACATATGTAGGAAACATTTTGTAAAAACTTAAAGTCACTTAAAGTTCCCATGAAATGTAAAGTGAAACGCTTCTTGCTTTTGTTTTTGTACATGTTTCCTGTAAAAACACAAAGCTATAGAGATATTGATTGGCGTTTACAGAAGCCACTAGCTGAAGACCAGTTTGACAATAGGGATACAGTACTGAGGTGGTTTTCTTGCCATGTTCACGGAGAGGCTGCTGAGTGCGGTTTCATTGCCTGCTCAACTGGCTCTGGTTCCCATTCAGGTGCCGCACCCCGCAATAATTTTTGCTGGGTTCCCCCGGCCCTGGCCTGAAAACCTCCACTGTCTGAGCAAAGGTGTAAACCTTTACAGCATTATATTATATTTTTGTATTTTGAATTATTGCCTGGCGCCTCAATTTTGTGTTTCCCTTTATATAAATAAGAAAAACATTTCCACCATGAATTGGTGCAGAAAAATTCACCACAATGCACTAAATTATGTGTAACAAACAAAAATTTTTGGGGGAGGACCACAAACCACGGCTTTAAATGTTTCCCCAACAAAGGAAAAATGAAACCTTCACCTTTGACGTCAACTTTGAGAGTTAAATTTGAAAAAGTTGACTCAGCACCTGAAACACAGAGATCAGTTCAGCTGTAGAAATTGTAGACAGTGAGAATATGAAGAATGTGGAGAAAATAATTTTTCAAAAAAGCAAATTGTGTCTCTTCCTCCAGCCTCTCTGACTGTGAGTCCCAGCAGCTCTCAGTTTTTCCTCAGGAAGACTGTCTCTCTGAGCTGTGAGGAGGATGACAGCTCTGCTGGATGGACGCTGAGGAGGAACACAACCAGAGAAACCAGGACTCAGTGTGGAGCTGACTGGGGAAAACCAACTGGTTCTTCTTGTAACATCAGCAACATCCTCCCATGGGACAGTGGAGTTTACTGGTGTGAGTCCAGAGAGGGAGCAACCAGTAACACCATCAGCATCACTGTCACTGGTAAGATCAGACTGTGGAGTTAGTGTTGATGAAGCTGTGTGTAAATGATGAAATGCTGTAGTTTGTCTCTGTGTTGAGGTGGACCAGTGATCCTGCAGAGTCCTGTCCTCCCTGTGATGGAGGGACATGATGTCACTCTGCACTGTAAAACAAGGACCCCTCCCTCCAACCTCCCAGCTGGTTTCTATAAAGATGGCTCCCTCATCAGGACTGAGCCTACAGGTCACATGACCATCCACCATGTTTCCGAGTCTGATGAAGGCCTCTACAAGTGTGACATCAGCGGTCGTGGAGAGTCTCCATCCAGCTGGATCTCTGTCACAGGTGAGGAGCTCAAAGATAATTCTCAAACTGACCTGGCTTTGGTTTTTCTACATTGAGTCCAGCAGGTTTCAAGACAGCAGAGATGATTCATGATGTGACAACATTTCTAACTTTGCAGTCTGCAAAGAAACAAGAGGGAAATTTGTCAGAGTTCAACCCACCGTTTCATTTGTGGTCTTTTTAACCAGAGACAGATAATAAATTTACTTCTGGCTGCCCTTTTCACTGGCCGCTGACAGTGAAAAGGGTAAATAACTGCAGCATGAAGAGCAATTAAACTGCCACTGGTTGCCAGTTGAGTGGGAATTTAACCTGGGTCTCCCACATGAAAGACATTATTATGCTATGCTAACTTGGTCAGAGTAAAGTACAACGATAGCTGGAATAGAGTTAAACATCTTTTTTGAGCTCACTGGGTAGTTCAACTTCATCGCTTTCTTTTCTCCCAGCAATGTCAAATTTTTTCTAGTTTTTATATTAATGTGAAGTCGTAGTCCGACAGAGCTAACGACGCTAACAACAACACTGGAACCGGATGTACACGGAAGCTAGCTGCTGACAAGCTTGAGTGAAGATAAATCAACATTGTAACAAACAAAAACTAAAGTAAAAAACTAAATTCATAAAGCAGCTCCTCCTGCGAGTAAACGACGTAGCTGTCAGAGCTGAATCCAGACCGACTACGGCTGTTTATTTGTCCAAAAGCTGCAGTGCTGCTATCGGCTCTTCTCTCCCAAGTTCAACCGCTCTCCACCGGCGAGCAGAATTTCAGTGGCCCACTTTGCCTGGCCCTCTCCACACAACGCTCTGCAGCCGTCGGTAACGTACAGACAATCTCAACGCTGATAGGCTATTGCATTGCAACTCAGCATCATGCGACTTTTTTGCACTGATGCCTGCTTCTTTAAGGGTTAGAGTTACAATTTTCTTTCTTTTCACATGCATATTTACTACATTGTATGCGGACATTTATAGGCTTTTAACTTTTTGGGAGCAAACAGATACGAGTTCTATGTAAAATCACACGTTGAGCAACCCCACATGGCCAAAATGGTACGATGCTCGTTTCATGCCGCCTCTGTGAAGATTGGCTGTTGAATCAGGGTCCTTCTATCAAATCATCAAATCTTCAACTATTCAGGGTCACCTCAATAGTTGACACTGCGGACACTCGTTATTTTGATAATAAAAATATAAATAATATTTTCAGAGAGTTTTACTCGCAACTTTATAAATCAGATCAACCTCCAGGGGCCTCTGCGGAAATGGAACTTTTTCTTTCTCAAATTACTCTCCCTACTATTTCCAAAGCTCAGAAGGCAGAATTAAATGCACCTATCACTAGAGATGAGGCCCTGTTAGCACTTAAAACATTACAGTCAGGGAAAGCGCCCGGGCCAGACGGCTTGACTGCCGATTTTTATAAAGAGTTCCATCACGTGCTATTGGATCCTGGCTATGTTGGAGCATTCTTTCGCATCCGGTTCTCTGCCTCAATTTTTGAGAGAAGCAGACATTACAGTCATCCTTGAAAAGGGCAGGAATGCAGATCAGTGTTCTAATTACAGGCCTATCTATCTGTTAAATCAAGATCTTAAGTTACTTTCTAAGATACTAGCACTCCGACTGGAAAAAGCTTTCCATAATCAAGGAAGACCAGACGGGGTTTATTAAAGAGAGAAGCTCTAGCCACAATGTAAGAAGGCTCTTAAATATTATCAACATATGTCAAACTCAGAATATTGAAAGTTTGATTATCTCACTGGATGCAGAGAAGGCCTTATGCATCATATTTTACATAAATTTAATCTAGGAGAAACATCCATAAGGTGGAATAAACTGCTGTATAATAACCCCTTAGCTTCAGTTTTCACTAATGGTTGTAGAACTACTAGTTTCTCACTCTACTGCTCAACGCGTCAAGACTGTCCTCTCAGCCCCTTCCTCTTTGCCCTGGCGATTGAACCCTTGGCTGCGGCTGTCAGGCAAGACCTATTAATAAGAGGAATTGGAACCGGTGACGCTCAACATAAAATTTCACTATACGCGGATGATATTTTATTATACATATCAGAACCAGCATCAACCATTCCTCGTCTCATCAATCTACTTCACCAATTTGGAACATTTTCGGGTTATAAAATAAACTTCTCAAAATCTCTTGCGATGCCTCTGGGGGCCCTCAGAGGAAGGACTAATTTTCTCTCACCTTTTATATTTCGTTGGTCGCTGTCTGGTTTTGTGTATCTCGGTATTCATATTACCCCTATGTTTCACCAAATGTTTAAGGCTAATTATATTCCTCTACTAGATGCCGTAAAGAGAGATTTACAGAGGTGGTGCTCTCTTCCCTTATCTTTGCTTGGTAGGGTATCGGTTATTAAGATGAACGTGCTTCCTAGATTATTGTACCCTTTACAGATGATCACCTTGCTACTTTCAAACAAAGTACTGAAGCTACTTAATAGCTGGTTGAGTGACTTTATATGGAATAAAAGAAAACCCAGGCTGAAATTCTCTAAGTTACAGTACGTACCTAACTTTAGACTGTATCAACTAGCATCACTTTTGGGGTTTATAGCCGAATGGGTGAGGGAGGATCCCACTTCTGTCTGGTTATGTCTGGAAAAGTTACATACTCACTGTTCATTGCTTGGCCTTTTGTCCTGTAAGTATATAAAATCTGTAAGGACTTTGTGCAATAAAAATCCTATAATTGTTAATACCGTTAAAGCATGGTTTGCAGTACGTAAGTTAGAGGGAAGATCTTCACTGACTCCTTTGCTTTCCCCAATACAAGGAAACCCTGGCTTTGAGCCAGGCATGACAGATATAGGTTATGATATTTGGACACGCCAAGGAGTTAAAAAGATGTGTGATTTGTTTGTGGGGTTTCCTTGTCCTCATTTGAACAGATTCAGGCTAAATATAGCCTCCCTGGTTCTCATTTTTTTTAGATATCTCCAAGTTCGAGATTTTATATTTAAAAAAACTACACTTGCTTCTGATGCCTCTTTATCTTCAATAGAGAAATTAATGCTCAAATGTCCAGTTAAGAAGGTGATTACTTGTTTTTATAATGTGCTTAACCAGACATCTGTCATACTGGCAGTTTCAGACGCAGCACTTGCATGGCAAACTGAATTAGGTGTAGCTATTGATAAGCAGAAGTGGGATGTCATTTGTAATCAAACAAAATGGATATCTGTCTGTAATCAGGTTGTTACAATTCAAAATTATTCACAGACTGCAAATATCTCCTAGCAAAAGACATAAAATGAACCCTTAAACCTGACCTGATTGTCTTAAATGCAAATCAGCAGTGGGTACATATACTCATTGTGTTTGGTACTGTCCTAACATCCAGTCATACTGGCAAGATGTTCTGAAAGATATGAGCGCTATTTTTGGAATTGCTTTGACCTATGATCCTGTCTCGTTGCTCTTGGGATATAGAGACAGTAAAATCAGTCCTGGCTCAGGCAGACTATATGATATCCTCACCTATGCTGCACATAAGAACATTTTCCTGTCATAGATCAGCGACAAACCTCCTTCTAAAACATCTTCTTCTTAAACTCATCATGGAGCTTTTTCCTCTGGAGTATTTAACTTGCCTTCTTCATTCTACAAAAGGACGTTTCTTAAATATTTGGACTCTTTATCCTCGCTTCACTAACTCTACCGTTGCATCTATATTGAATAGCATCGCTATAGATTAACCATTTTTGTTTGTGTTGTATCATATGTCCTGAATATTGTCCAGCTTTGTTCCTGTATGTGTTAAATGCAAAATTTATTTGAAAGAAAATAAAAATATTGGGAAAAAAAACTATTCAGGGTTAACCCAAATGTTTTTAATTATAATTTATTGTTCATTTTAGCAAACCCTACCACAACAAGCCCACCATCAACCCCCTCTCCTCGTGGTTCCTCCTCTCCTCCTCCCTCTGTGTTGTGGCCTGCTGTTCTATCTTTCTGTGCTCTGGTTCTACTGGTTCTACTGGTGAGATGGTGCATCCACATTAAACCTAAAGGTTAGTCACACACTCAGACAACTAAAAAGACAAATTGTGTTTCACTTTTTTTACAGCCACGTGCTGCAGTTCACACTTAAAATCACTTTTTACTGTTGATAGATTTCTATTTACACATCTGGACGTACAAATAATAATTAGTTAATAACAAGTTACAAACCGTTTCTTTAATTCAGACGTCCATCAGGATTCTCATAAATTACACTGCTGTAGGGGACCTATTTGGCTTTTCCACATTTTATGACTCATCTACAATGTTGGATGTTCATGTTGAACATGGTCAAAGCTTCAAATAATGAGGTTAAAATATTTTAAATTGCTTTGTCAACCAAC
The DNA here is from genome assembly GCA_024633595.2 of Lepomis macrochirus. Classification (NCBI taxonomy): domain Eukaryota; kingdom Metazoa; phylum Chordata; class Actinopteri; order Centrarchiformes; family Centrarchidae; genus Lepomis; species Lepomis macrochirus. The sequence goes on along the minus strand of JALXJV020000002.1, from coordinate 33,365,134 downwards.
CGCTCTGTTCAACGACTAACGGAGCCAGATGGACCTCGTATTCCATATATGGTCATTTGCTCCCACAGCTTCACTCAGTCTGTCTGTAATGCTTAGTGACAACAACAGCCTGGTAACATGCTTCAGGTCTTGGCCAATCAGAAGACAATAGGCTTTGAGAGGGGGGGCGTTAAAGAGACAGGAACATCTACAGCTTGTTTCAGATAGAGGCTGAAATGAAGGACTACATAAAGGGTCAGTACAAGATAGAAAATCATTTTTTTGAACTTTAAATCATACAAAGCTGCCATACATGAGTCACAGAACTACAATATAGGACTGAAAGCAGTATAATAGGTCTCCTTTAATAAAACAGTCTCACCACAGGGTCCATTTAGTGAGCTTTGAAGCTTTGGATCGAATCACATGATCTTCCTTGATATAAATTTCTGCTCCTTTTGGTTCATTCAGCTGCTGAAGAAGAAGCTGGGGGTGATGACATCGCAGATGACATCACATACAGTGATGTCAAAATATCACATCACCTAAAGCAGCCAATCAGACGCAGCAGAGGTAACAATGTTTTATTGATTCTGGTCTTCAGGGACAGTGACTGTGTGTTCTTGCTCTTATGTCTTTGTGAGGACCAGTTTAAATTTTAGAACTAATTATAGGCCTATGTAGCCTACAGACTATCAGTAAAAAAAAATAGAAAAAAAACCTGTTCTCGATCAACATGAGGACCATGCAGCTGATGATGCCGTTGCAACTCTCATTTCAACTTGAAAAACAGTTTCCCCCATGAGCGTCCACACATAGGGAAACATGTGCAAACCTTGTGTGTGTACAGTAACTGAGACCACTGAACTGAACTTTCGTTCTAACACCTCAACATCAGCGTTTTAGCTGCGTAACAGAATTGATCTCTGACTGTATAAAAGCTACTGAAAACGCACATCAAGTGGTCGTCACATGCACTGGGCGTGCACGTGCCGGTGTAAACAGTATGCAGATCGTCTACTCCGCAGTTGCAGAAGAGTTGGCTAAAAAGGAAAGTACTACTAAAGATAGACAAAGAATATCAATGGCGAAGAACCACAGAGAGAGAGATTTTTTTCCAAGCACTGACAACGTCCTGAAAGGTAATCGTGGCAGCGAAAAACAGACTGGAAGTTGTTGCAAAACAAATACGGGGACGTGCAGAGTGCATGCATTTATTTGCACAGTGCAAAATATTTTAATAGAAATACCAAAACAAAGTATAAGTAATGTCCCAGCAAATATGGTGGGGTTTTGGATGTGTAGAAGAACAAAGAACATTAAGTGATTTTAAATGAAAGAGAAGACGGACTCAGCGGACTAAAAATACTTGATTGTGCACAGCATCTTTTTTCTGCTCTGCCAATGAAACCACAACATTAACTTCCTCCAGTTGATTCCAGTAAACTATGGCCTTACATTGGTGTGGTTTCACACTACAGTGTGCTCCTGCTTTAGCTGATAGTTTTTTTTCTGCCTCGTGCTGAAATGTGTGAAATTGTTTTCACAGAAGCGAGCAGAAACCAAGTACCCAAGTACCCTCCAGCCGTACTTGGTCTTTCACCTTTTTACAGTGTTAAGAAGAAGAACACTGTATCACCTGCTGCCATTTATAAAGTCTATAATGCAACTTGTGTTACAGTTCTTGTAGGAAAAACAAACACTAGCAGTAAATATAACAGTTCTAGTATCAGCTGTAGTACCTGTAGTTATGTAATTTGAATCCATTTTATTTTCCAGAAAGTGATCCAGCTACGGTCTACTCAGCAGAGAGAGGAACAGGAGACGTCAGTTATGGACAAATATTCATCAGACCACACAGGACGAGAGGTACAGCTGCCCTTTATTCACAGACAGAGCCAGGGTAGCCGTTTCCCCTGCTCGCAGTCTTTAATATGATAGGAAGGTAGGTACGTTTATTTTGCCACATTAAAACAATTTATATAATGAAATGAGTTTGTAACTCCCTTCTGCTACATAGCAGACAGTAAAATTCAAGCAATAATAAAATTAAACTATCATCAGTGGAGCAGTGCTGAGGATGAATTAGAGTTTAAGAGTCTGATAGCTTGGGGGCAGTCTGGTGGTGCGGCAGCAGAAATGCCCAGAAGGCAGCAGGGTGAACAGGCTGTGGCTGGGTGGGTACTGTCCTTTAGTATGCTTTGGGCTCTGCAGGCACCTCACCTCACTAATATCACTGATGCTCGGTAGATTGGTACCAATGACCTTCAGAGCAGCTTTAATGACAGCCCTGCAGAGCCCTCCGGTCCTGGGCCGTGCACATCCCACGCCAGTTTGTGATGTTTCCAGTCAGGATGCTTTCTGTTGCTCCTCTGTAAAGGCTGACACAGAAACACAGTGGCAGATAATCATGTCAGGCTCTCTGTGATGCTGATTCTCAGGAACCTCAAACTGTTCACCTGCCCCACCTCAGCTCTCTGATCTAGACACGAGTGTGTCTTTATCTCTTTTTCTTGAAGTCAACGATCAGATATGAGATATCAAAGACTGATGTGTTATTTGATGTATGGTGTAAAAAAGTTTCAGGTTGCATGTTTTAGATGCAGCGGCGGACTGTTTTAAGTGGAAACAGTTTCCAAAGTACACCCAAGCCCATGTGGCTTTATTTGTCACTGAAGCTTGACAGTTTCTTAGGCTGGGCCACCTGAAGACTCGAAGGTCACATGCGTTCAACCACGGTTACAGACCTCGCCCTTTACACACACATATTTAATATTAATATTATAAATATTTATATTTAACTCATATTTAATCCTGAACCTTTTCACAATATTATCTACTGTTTATTTTCAAAGACAGAAACTCTTTGTGTTGATAAATGTTCCTTTTGAACTGACTAACAACAATTTTGACACAAGAACCGCTTATAAAGACCAAATGACCAAATATTGTTTAACTTAATCTGAACATTTTATTTTTCACTTGTGATGCTACAGCTCCTGTTAATGTAGCTGATTGCTCCTGATTGAACAGCGATACAGATGTTTTTCAGATCACTAAAGTCTTTACCAGCTCAGACGTTTCTTAAGTTTTACTGGTGCGACCTGATTCAGTGAATCTCTAGTTTGAAACTCTTGTTAGTTCCTGAGAACTCAGTGAAGCAGAGTTGTTGTCTGCTGATGGAGTTTCTTTGTGTCCAACAGTTTCTCAGGTTGTTTGAACTGTTTGTGTTTGTGTGTTCAGAGTCTCCAGCAGAGCCAGAGGTTGTCTACTCTTCACTGAGGTAGACCTTCACACCTTCACACCAGTCCAACCACTGAGGTCCAACTGGCCTGGACCTGGTCCCAGAGCCCCTCACACCTCAGCACATCTATTTATTAGGTTTCACTGTTAAAGATAAATTAGACTCAGGCAGCTACAGAGAGACAAACAGCTCAGATTTACTGTATGATTAAAAACACAATATATAAATGGTGTAAAATCAGTCACACAAAAATTGGTTACAATGCTTTTGGAAGTTACTCATACTGTTTTTTACCCTGTAAGCCTGGTGCTGAGCACAGGCTTGTTGTTTTGTGGTTAATGTAACAACAAACTTTACTTTTGTTTATATTTTATTCATGTTTTTTGGTTTCTTGTTGCCGTCTTTCTCTGCAGGATCAATAAACTTTGGTCTCGTTCTTGTTTTTCTACTGTAGTACTGTAGGTTTCACAAAGCTGTCAGATGGAAAGTGTGATATGATGTCGCTGTCGTTAACCGATTCACACTTCTTGTTGGAAAACTAAAAATAAACAGACGTGCAACCGCAGACTCTGAACAGCATGAACACACTTCTGCTTCAGTCTCTGTTTGTGTTTTAAGAGTTTTGATTCCTTATTTTTAATCAATTTAAAAGAGAAAAGGATAAAAAGATAAAGTTAGGAGCAACAACAACTAAACAATGTTACTAATGATTTGTAACTAATGTTTCACTGTACATTTACAGAAAAGAAAGTGTGAGTAATAAATTCAGCACATTGGCCAAGCACAGGTGCTGTTAAAGCTAAACCAAAGTGTCACCACAGACGAAGCATTATTTATTTACATTTATTAATCACAGCATCAAAAGTCGGTCCAAATCGATAGGGAGGTGTGTAGAAACAAAAGTTTCTCTTGTCAATCACTGCTCCAGTGAGGGGAAATGAAATGTCCACCAACAACTACAAATTTACAACCACGAAAGAAAGAAAGAAAAAAGTAAGAAAGAAAGAAAGAAACCAAGTGACGTGTTCGATTTCACTGGAGCTGCAATGTGGATTCCCACTTATTTTGTGGAGCTTACAGTAATCATGTACCAAAATATTTAGACACCAAAACCCTTAAACACTTAGGTAGGTATATGTTGGGCTTGGGCTGACGAAGGAGGCACCAGATTCAACAAAGTAATCCCTTTATCAATCAAATTCTTTTTCAAATCGACAGAAGAGCTCGTTCATTTGTTGGCTCGGTGCAGGTCGTTAACAGAGTGAGGAGATTTGTAGTTGGTGATCTGTCTGAGCCCCCTCCATACAGAACCAGAGTCATTGAGAAAGGATGCTGTAGTCGCTCTCCATGGTGGTTTAGCTTCACACACCGCCTTGCTGCCTTGCTAAACCTGCCCCTGTCTCCACTCCTAAACGCTTTTCTTTTTCCAACCTGGAAACCAGGGTTTGTCTCCTTCTGGTGTGTAGAGATACACAGGACTCTGATGTAGGACGCCAGCCTGTGTGAAGTCATCCAGACAGTTGGTAGCTGTCCTGAAAACATCCCAGTCACTACAGTCCAAGCACACTCAAAGGTCCTCCATAGATCACTGGTCCACTTCTTTAAAGTTTTCACAACAGATTTACAGTCCTTTAATTTCAGCCTGTTGTCGTGGAAAATTGTGGAATTCCTGGTGAGGGATTGAGCAAATAATTGAGTTACAACAACCGTTGTCTTTTAAGAATTTATTAATAAGAGAATAAACAAAGTAGTATTGCTACAACACAAATCGGCTGGACCAGAGGTTCTGTCTCATCAGTCATCAGTCACTAACACATACCTTTATATAGAAATCAGGTGGACCATGTTGTGGTCAGAGTCTCAGTGCAGCGAGGGACTCTGAGACCCGCAGGAAAGGTTTTGGAAAACTCTTCACACCCTGGACACAAACTTGTCAAGTCCTTCCCTCCGACAGGAGGCTGCAGTCCATCAGGACCCAAACCTTATGCAACAAGAAGAATTTCTTCCTGTCAGCAGCTCGTCAACAAGACCTGGGACCCCACTGACACTGACTCAGATCACCTCCTGTAAACACCAGTGTTGGGCAGAAATAATGCGTTACTAATGATGCGTTACTGTAATAATATTACTTTTCCCAGTAACTAAGTAGTGTAACTAATTACTTTTCTAAAACGGTAATATTATTATTAGTTACTGAGGCAAATAACGCTGCGTTACTGTTACTGAACGCACCATCCTTGACGTAAATCCACGACTGTGCGACAGCTCAGCGGGACCGGACTTTGTTGTTCATGTTATGTTGCTGATAGTCAAATGCTTAGGGCCCGTGTCCACCAAAGTGTTTTTACCAGCTGAAAATGCCACCTGCTCTTCTGAAAACGCTAGTGGGCGTTTTTGAGGCGCAGCGTTTTTTTCTGCCTGCTTTGGTTGCTTTGACACATCTGTTGCAAGTTAGAGAGAGGGGACGGACTCGCCGTATGTGGGTTCATGTGATTTTGTGGGCAAGGAAGCATTTTGGCGAGTACCACCGTTTGGTCCAAGAGCTGAGGTTCGAGGAAACCCGGTTCCAGGATAGCCACCGTTGCTACGTTGTGGTATTTGACCACCACTCCTCTACTGTGATTGGACGGCTGGGTAAAAAGTGACATTGATGAGCGCAGCGTTTCCCCAAAGTTGAACATTTTTCAACTCCCAGCAACCGGGAAAAAATGCTCAGCGCTGGAAAAAATGCTCAGGGCCCGTGTCCACCAAAGCGTTTTTTGCTAAGTGAAAATGCCAGCTGTACTTCTGAAAACACCCAGCAGGTAGTGCTAGTGGGCGTTTTCGAGGCGTAGCTTTTTTTCCGACTGTTTTGGTTGCTATGATACATAAAATCTGCAGTTGCAAGTGGTTTTACCTAACTTTACTGGATATAAAAATGTCAACACAGAGCAGAGTACCTGCTCTGGCTCTTGCTCTAAAAAATCTCTATACATTGCACATTTTCAGGACATTATTTATTTAAGATTAGCCACATTCCCCTATTCCTCATACTAAATAGCTCTCTCATTTTAAAAACCGTTTGTTTTTTTAAAGAGATTGTTTACATTTTGTTAAGGTGCAGTGTACACACGTGAATGTCTTTTCTACTTTATGTACTCAGTGTTTGATGTGAGTTACGTATTATGAGAAATTTAGAGCAGAACTGTATGTTACAATGATCCCAATAATCTCATAATCTTTAAGGATAACCCAGATTAATTTTATTATCCAGTCTATAGTTGATCTTTAATTACATTTCCTATTGTTCCCCCCAAAACAATTTCTGTTGTCTATACAGTCTAGCTCCTTTATTTATTTTTTTTAAACAGTATCAATGATGCTGAAGCTCTCACAATGTTTGCTGCATTTATACTGAGCTACCTTTCGGTTTCACTGTGATCTGAATGGATGTCTTCTCCTCTGTTTGTCTCTAGCTTAAAGTAAATAAAGTTAACAACAGCACCACCTTGTGGACAGTTTGATGTACTGCAAGCTGTCCTACAGACACATTCACATAATACTGAATCGGCTTCATTGTAAAGATGTCTGCGAAGACTCTCATCCAGAGTTATCCAGGGAAATTTCAAATCAAGGTCAAATGGACTTAGTTTAAGATACTCTGAGACATTTCATCTATCATCCTCTTGATTTCATCTTGATTTTAATTTTGGTGGTGACATTGCTGCAATAGAGGGGGAGGGTGTGGTCTTAAAATATACTGATTAATATTCTGTAGACACATGGATATGAAGTAAAAAAAAAACATCTTTTAACCACATTAAAATATACTTTTAGAGTTTAAAATGTTTCATATTTTTAGAAGGTCGGCGGTTCAATCCCCAGCTCCCCCAGGCTGCGTGTCGAAATGTCCTTGGGCAAGATACTGAACCCCAAACTGCCCTTGCTCAGGGACACAATGGTGGATGGCAAAGGCATTTGTTTTGTGCACTGCACCATCACCACCCCATATATATTCAAACGCTCTCTGTGGAGAAAACCTAGTGGCTTCAATCTATCAGATTAATATACCTTGTTTCATTATATAGTTATTTGCCTTTAACACAATAGGAGGGTTAAACTAAACCAAAAGCCGTCAGGATCTTTCTGAAAGTTTGAATCTGAAGATCCATCAGAGGTTTGGATCACATCGCTCTTGTACCATCTCTCATTAGGTTTTATTGGACGAACAGTTTCATAGCTGTTCGCACCAATTACAACATTCAGTATTATTTAACAATATCTAACAGCATAGCCGAAGCTCTTTGAGGTCCAGGAAAATTGTAACCATACAAACAGGTGATATAACACAGACCAGCTTGTTTCAATGCTTGTACACTTTGAGACTTGAGACTAAATATAAAGCCTATTTCCTGCTATTTGCGTGAGAGAAAACCACAAGTGATACAGAAAGAGGAAGGAGGTGGGTTTTACTTGGTGTCACTGGTGAACGTTAAAGTGCTGATCTCAGATGACCAAGCTTTAAAATGGAGGAATCATGTTTACTGCGGCTGCTGGGTAAGTAAAAATATACTTAATATGTGTTTAATGTGTTTGTCTCCGCGTTTCTCAAAGATTAGTTCTAAAACAATTCTGTTGTTTCTGAGAGTGAATAAAGTAAATACAAAGGCTGAATTCAGCCAAATAGCATCACCAACACGAGGATAACAGTTTGAAGAAACTTAAAAGTTTGAGAAAACAAGGTATTTACTAGGGCTGCACAATTAATACAAATACAAAATACAAAATCCCAAAATGGCCAAGTGTAAATCACAGAAGGTGCAATTTTTTTGAAAGTAAAATGACAAAACAACACTACTGTATAATGAAGTACTGTAGTGCAGCAGAGACGCCCAGCCTACAGAGCTTGTTGTCCAGAAGAAAACATGTTTGTTTGGTTCAGACCCAGCTACAGATTAGTATAGAAACTGTGTGGTATTCATTCTGAATCTGCAAAATCTGCACTGCAAACTGGTTGAACTCACTGCAAAAAGAGCACTTACGATGTAAATACAATGAATGGGGGTAAAACAGGAGCTGACTTCTTATTATAACTTTGGTCTTTCTCACCTTGTTTTTGCTCACTCTTTGTGCTGATAACCAAAAGGCAAACATAACAACCAAACAGAGAATTTATATATAATAGGAGGAAAGACTCCATATAAATTTATAATATTATTCTAATTGAATTTGTTGCTGTGAGCGATGCAGTCAGGTAACATCATTTTGACCTTACTCTCTCACCTGAACCTGGCTGGTTTTATTTTTATTTATTGCAGGGACATTAATCAATTCAATTCAGATTTATTTATATAGCGACAAATCACAAAAGCAGTTATCTCAGAGGGCTTTTCATAAAAGAGCAGGTCTAGACCGTACTCTGTGATACCATTTACAAAAACCCAACAGTTCCCACCAAGAGCAGCACTAGGCGACACAGACAAGGAAAAACTTCCTCAAGAGGCAGAAACGTCGAGCAGAACCATGGCTCAGGAGTGACCATCTGCCTCGACCGGTTCCACATTTCTATTTGACACATCACTGTAAATGTTTTGGAGTTAGCTAATGAGCTAATTTTTAAGACGCCAGGTTTTAACCTTTTGGAGCTACTAAATGTCTTGCTCAGGGACACATTGGACACAGTGTGATATGTCTTTTTACGCGCACTGGGTTGTAAAAAGAAAAACAACAGTTCAGTCTGTGTTTCCCACACATAGACTTTACTTCGGTGGGCCGCCCGGTATATCAACGACCACCCACAAATGTTAGGTGACACACAATGTAAGATTTTTCAGGGAGACACACAGAGAGAGTTATTACGTTACAAGTTGCAACCTGTGGGCTGAAGGGAGTTTAACCTACTCAGAGGTACGCTGCGGTCCATTTACCTTGGAAGTCGGAGATCGGAACTGGGAATGACATCACACCAGTTAACAAGTCGGAAAACCTAGATCTGCCAGCCGTTGTTTATAAATAGCCAGGTTAGCTATTGATTAAAAAAAACACATTGTGTGGTATTTACTCACACTAAACACTGTAGCAGCACGTCCAAAGACAGCGGTTAGACAGCACTTTGTGTACAAACATTTATGTGAGTCACCAATACACAGAAGTGCTAATGAACAGAATAAACTACAGCTTTCAGTAACTGTTGATACCCCGACAGTAATCCGACTTAAGGGGGCGTTCCCTTTGAAATTTTGAAATTTTGAACTTTGAACTCGGAAATTCCGACTTCCCAAGTTAAATGGAACGCACCATTAACCCGGGGTTATCAGGCAAACTCTGATTTTAAAGGCAAGTTAACGGCTAAATCTAATATCGTGGCGGACGACAAAGCCAGGGAGGCTTGTTGGCATCGCATTGAGTAAATTTGTAGCCTAATTATCTTCACAGTGTTCTTATTGTAGTTCAAGTCTCTATTATGCATTTTATAGGCTCTTCCTTTATGTGTAATATGATTAAGATGTAAAGACTGCACATAAGGTCCCTAAAATCACCAAGGCTGCAGGACTCGCTGTGTAAACCAGGAGCGATTCTAGTATCAGACCTTTAGGCTCAGCGCCTAATGAGAATGTAACATGCATACAATGCCTTGCCAAAGTGTTCACTAATTGTTGGACAGAATAAGAAAGCCTACTAGAGAGGAGCTGGTGCAGAGTGGAGCGGGTCAGTCAAGGGCGTCACTTTGTGTTGAAAAGTGGTTTGTACATAAGGGCTCAGGCGCGTGATGATACATTTGGGTCATGAGACGTGAGGATGCACAAGAACAAGAAAAGATTTTAGCACTATTTAGATTAAATATTTGATGCCGAAATGAGATGTTGAGCATTTAACTTGTAATTTCCTGCATTCTGCAGACATTTTCTGCTCCAATTTACGGTGGAAATGTCTTTTTTATATTTGGGAAACTATACACAAAACATATTTTCAGACAATAATAATAAATTATTGTATTATTTTTATAGGTGCTCAGATGAAATTTTGAAAAATGGTCTAAAATCGCCCCTGGTATGAACATAATGTTATTTTTTGAAGAATAACTTCATTTCAGCTGCAACATTATAGAAAAAGTCAGGATGAAATCTTAACATATTTTATCAAGTGGTCTGTAATAATATACTTCTCAGTGAGTGCAGATGTGGTTTGTAGTCCCCGTGCAGGGTAACCTCGAGTTAACCACGAACAAAACCTGCTCCGAGCAGTTTCGAGATGCATTGTAAATTGTCATGGCAACAGACCTCGGGTAACACCCATCCACCTTTCGTAGTACGGGTTAATCTAAAAATGACACCCGACGTTATGAAGTTACTCCTGAAGTTATCTGGATAAGCCAGTTACCTCATAGTACAGCCCAGAAGTGGATATTTACAAGAAGAGACCAAGTAAAGTGACAGTGAACGCACCAGTGCAGATGTTATTCATTAGCTACCACATTGGTTTTGTTTTGAAAGGCTACGTCGTCAAAACAAATCATGAGTGGAAAAGTCCAGAAGACAAGCTTTTGCCCACTACTGTGTCCTAGCAAAAATTTAAAAGACACTGTGTTCTTGAATAAATGTGATTTGTTATTCCCTTCTCTCATATTTCGTTGTTTTTCTGTTCACTACAAGCAGGTTGTTCTGAGTTGTAGAAAGTCCAAATGTCTTGTTTCATGTAAAACCTCAAACCAACCTGAGTGTGATTTCTCTTTAGTTCTGACCTCACTGCTGAGCTGCACAACAAACCAAGGTGAGCAAACTTCTTCTGTCACAGCTGAAAAGTTATTCACTCCCTGATAGAACAGTTAGTGTTTAGGACAGTGTTTGTGGAGGGAAACAGCCACTTTACAAATACAATAAAACACTGAATGCAGTTTTGATGCCACAGTGTTGCAGACTGGAGCCAAAGCTGAAACTGCTGCTGTAGAAATGTTGTTCAGAAACCAGGACTGCACAGCAGGATGCAGCTGCTACCAGAGAAGTGGAAACACCTAATTATATACACGTCTTAAGTGCTGCTTCTTTTAAAGGTCTGGTAGGCTGTAGTTACCATAACGACAGGAGGATTATGGAGCAAAAGCATTTGTAGCCATTTTTGATGTGTGCTATATGTAGTGGGTTAGTGGTAAATTGTAACTGGGTGACGCTGTTCCACCTGCACACCACGGGGGCAGAGGCAGGGAATCACAGTGGTTATGGAGGCTATATGAGGAAGTCACAGGTAACAGGGAATTACCTGGGGACGCCACACAGTTTTTCAACTGTGCATGCATGCATGTGTGTATGGGCTTTTCGTGATGGATTTTGTCCTATCGTTAGTACAGTGTTTAATTTACATCAGTGATGCAAACAGCAATGTTTTGTAGGTCATTCTGCATTAAAATGAAGCATTAACCGCATGCCATGGCAGACCTGATTATTTGCATCATTACGCGTTGCAGAAGACTTCAAATTGTGGTACAATCGCCACTACAACATTGATTGCTAAATGATATCAATGAACAGGTCTCAGAAAACAATATATTTACAAATTAGACCGAATTTTGCTTAGGTCCCCTGGGAGGTCAGGACAGGATTTACAGGAAGAACAGAAATCTATTCTCTCTGAAAATTTGAAAACTTCTAAAAAAAGCATGGAGCAGTCAACCTATGGCTCTACTGAGGTATTACGAAAGCCCAAGTTGCTTTGATGGCAGCCTTGAGGTCGTCTCTATTGTTGGTCTGTTGTTCCTCTTGACAGTAGATTCTCTATGGGATTCAGGTCAGGTGAGTTGGCTGGCCAACCAAGCACAGTGACACCATGGTCAGCAAACCAGTTCCTAGTGGTTTTGTCCCACATGATAGACTCTGCATTGACTCTGGACTTCTTAAAACGCAGTGGACCAACACCAGCAGATCACACAGCAGACCATATATATATATATGTAAAAGTGTCAGGAATTTTTCTTCTTGAACCCAGATTAAAGCAGACAGTTCAGGACAGTTTGAACAATTTATTAAGCAACAAGGGGAAGCTCTGGTAACTCAGGAACTGCAGCACTAAGCACAGAGAAGCAGGGTTAGCGATAGGCAAAGGCAAAAAAAAGTTTCTGGGTTTCTGGCTGGTAAGGCAAGAAACTCGCTAGACATTAGCGTCTAGTAAACATGACTTAAAAATCCAGCAGGAAACAGGAGTGAAGCCAGGGCTTAAGAAGCTGCACTCCTCGGGAGCAGTGATGGGTTACGTGTCTTGCTCAGGGACTCAATGATGGTGGGTCACAATGGGAATCAAATCTGGCTCTGTCACACGAAAGGCATCTATCTTATCCAGCTCATATCTGAGTATTAATTAACGGTTAACTCAGCACCTGAAGCACTGACATCACTTCAGCAGTGAAGACGTGACAGTGAGAATATTATGAATGTGGAGAAAATAAATCCTAATCATCTCACTAACCACATCTTTCTGTCTCTTCCTCCAGCCTCTCTGACTGTGAATCCCAGCAGCTCTCAGCTTTTCAGCGGGATATCTGTCTCTCTGAGCTGTGAGGAAGACAGCTCTGCTGGATGGACGCTGAGGAGGAACACAACCTCAGGAACCAGGACTCAGTGTGGAGCAGCTGGCTGGGGAATATTTAGTAGTTCTTCCTGCATCTTAAGCTACATCTCCCCATTGGACAGTGGAGTTTACTGGTGTGAGTCCAGAGAGGGAGCAACCAGTAACACCATCAACATCACTGTCACTGGTAAGATCAGACTGTGGAGTTAGTGTTGATGAAGCTGTGTGTAAATGATGAAATGCTGTAGTTTGTCTCTGTGTTGAGGTGGACCAGTGATCCTGCAGAGTCCTGTCCTCCCTGTGATGGAGGGACATGATGTCACTCTGCACTGTAAAACAAAGACCCCTCCCTTCAACCTCCAAGCTGGTTTCTATAAAGATGGCTCCCTCATCAGGACTGAGTCTACAGGTCACATGACCATCCACCATGTTTCCAAGTCTGATGAAGGCCTCTACAAGTGTGACATCAGCGGTCATGGAGAGTCTCCATCCAGCTGGATCTCTGTCACAGGTGAGGAGCTCAAAGATAATTCTCAAACTGACCTGGTTTTGTTTTCTACATTGAGTTCAGCAGGTTTCAGGACAGCAGAGATGATTCATGATGTGACAACATTTCTAACTTTGCAATCTGCAAAGAAACAAGAAGGAAATCTGTCAGAGTTCAACCCACCGTTTGATACGAGATGTTTTTAACTCTACATTAACCACGACAGAGAAAGATTACAAATTTACTTCTGTGTGTTTCTGTTAGCATTTTCATGAGTTTCTATCTCTGTGAATTTAATCATATTTTATTCTTCATTTCAGGAAAGCCTTCAACTACAAGTGCTCCTTCAACCACCTCTCCTCCTGGTTCCTCCTCCTCTTCCTCACCCACCTCTCCTCCTGGTTCCTCCTCCTCTTCCTCACCCACCTCTCCTCCTGCTTCCTTCTCTCATCGTCTCTCTGTGTTGTGGTCTGCTGTTCTATCTTTCTGTTTTCTGGTTCTACTGGTTCTTCTGGTTCTACTGATGAGACAATGGATCCACATAAAATCTAAAGGTTAGACACAGACAGACAGCAAAAAAAGCCATTTTATTTACAACCATGTACTACAATAACCTTAATTTCTGGAGAGTAATAATAACAAGTTACAAACAGTTTCTTTAAGTCAGACGTCCATCAGGATTCTCATAAATTACATGGCAGTTGTTAATAAAACAATCTCACCACAGGGCCCACATTCAGACTGCAGGTGCCAAAGTGACCCAAATCTGATTTTTTGTTCATATAGGACTCAGATCTGATCTTTTTATGACAGTGTGACAGTGTAAATTCCCTTTTTTACACTTTAAATCCACCAGATCATGAGTACTCTTCTGAGATACATGGATGCTACTTATCCGAGTGAACGCAGTAAAGCGAGAGCAAGAGAGAGAGTGAGCGAATTGGGGGCAAATTCCCTGTATAGCACCAGAAACAGTAATAAATGTCACGGAAAGGACAAAGTTGTGAACATTTGTCATAATTCAGGAAAGATGAGACGCTTCCGGAAGCGTCTCCATAAACGCTAAAGGGTACCTTTCGATTGAGTCACATGATCTTTCTTGATTGAAACTTCTGCTCATCACATACACTGATGTCAAAATATCACGTCACCTACAGCAGTCAATCATACACAGCAGAGGTGACAATGTTTTATTGATTCTGTTTTTCAGGGACAGGGACTGTGTGTTCTTGTTCTTATGTCTTTGTGAGGATCTGTTTTAGTTTCAGACCTTGAGAGTGAGAGTGAGTTTGGGTTAGAATCCAGAAGCAGACCAGACACAGAACTGGTTAAGGTTTATTGTCATACAACAGGCAAAAGCTCGTGGCAGATAGGGTTGTGAACCTGAGGCGTTTTACGTTTCCGATTCAGATAAATCCCCTTCACTCGTGTTTTGTTGGTGTGTTTTCACCTTTCCCACGCAGCAGTATTAACAAAAAAACTGTCAAAATGTAAATTGTACTTCAGTTTAATTATTGGACTTACACACATCTTTCTTCAGCTGTATCCTGATTTTTGCTGTTGTTTTCCAGAGAGTGATCCAGTGGCAGTGGACTCAGCAGAGCAGGAAACAGAGGAAGTCTGTTATGGACAAGTAGTCATCAAAGACATCAAATCAAACAGGACGACAGGTACAACTGCTCTTCTTTGCTTCCATCATGAACCAGCAGTAGGAGTGCAATGAATAATAGTTGAATCAAAAATCAATTATTTCCATGGATGGAAACAGGCACAAGGTCCAGGAAGAAGAATAACACTACAGGGGATGAGAAAAATAAAATCAAGTAACGTTGTCATTCCATATGTGTCTGGAGTATCAGAGAAACTGGAGGAGGATTTACTACAACTACAAGACTCAGCAGTTTACTTACATCTGAACGAGATTGTTTGAGGACCACAAGGTGCACATTTCAAACAGAGAGGATAGATGTTTAAAACGTAGCCATTTACACCCAGGTTGAGAAGCCTTTGCTTAACAGGGGAGGGACACCACTTATTCCCCACTTAGGATGCTGTCCTTTCATCACTTCCCAGGAAAGTAAACAAACGTTAATTTTTGCCCTCAGCTGAAGATGCCAACATTGGTAATTCAGACTTGGCCTCAGGTGGTTCTAACCACCATAATGATTGTTTGAATGTGAGTGAATGTTTCAACAGCCAGGATCACTAACGAACCAGCAATCAACCACACAGAGGTTAAATTGCTGAGTTTCCCTACTAGTCAGTAAGAACTGAAGAAGTCTCTTGTATGAGGAACGATAGGCAGCTGGACAGCCAGGCTTGATGAGCAGTCCTGACTGTCCATTGTAGTCTGCTCCTGTGCTTTTTGATGGCGGATCCAAACCAGACAATGATGGAGGCGCAGAGGACAGACTGGATGGTGGCTGTGTAGAAGTGGATCAGTAGGTCCTTGGGCAGGTTGAGCTTCCTGAGCTGGTGCAGGTAGTATATCCTCTGGTGTGATATAGTGGATCCCAGAAACCTGAAGGATTCCACAGCAGACACAGGGCTGTTGAGTGTCGTGATAAGGGGTAGAGTGGAGGGCTCCTCCTGAAGTCCACAATCATCTCCACAGTTTTGAGCGTGTTAAGCTCCAGGTTGTTCTGACCGCACCAGAGAACCAGCTGATCAACCTCCCGTTTGTAGGCCGACTCATCACCGTCCCGGATTAGGCCGATGACCATTTTGTCATCAGCAAACTTCAGGAGTTTGACAGATGGGTCTCCTGAGGAGCAGGCATTTTATGTAGAGAGAGAAGAGCAGTTGGGAGACACCAGATTCTGGATGTGATGATCCCCAGCCCTACCTGCTGAATCCTATCAATCAGGAAGTTTGTGATTCACTGAGTGGAGGCCGGCCCTGTGAGCTGGGTGGTTTTTTGTGAAGGATTTCCGGGATGATGATCCTTGCATATGTCCCTGAAGAGTCATGCAGTCCTAAGTTGACTGCATCATCCACTGACCTATTAGCCGTGTAGGAAAACTGCAGGGGGTCCAGAAGGGGACCAACACCAGTCTTTCAAAGGACTTCATGACTACAGATGTCAGAGCGACAGGCCTGTAGTCATTTAGTCCAGAGATGAGAGAGTTTTTTTGGGGGCGTTGGTGTGACAGCGTGGCAGTGGGGAAGGTGACTGAAGTTGTAGTGGGGGAGAGATCTTGTCAGCAAGTCGTTAGGTACCAGCAGTTTTGGGGGATGGTCTCCTGTAGTTAGTATTTGCAGGACTTACCTCCACACTGACGCAGGGTTGCTGGCTGTGAAGCTGATGCTCCTCTTAGTAGCTTTGACCTCTTTAGTCAGTGTGTTATACAGGATTCTGTCCCCACTTCTGAAGGCCTGTTAATTGGCCTAATGAAGCTGCCTGAGTTTTGCTGTGAACCAGAGTTTTTGGTTGTTGTATGTGCAGAAGGTTGTCCCACGGAACAGTGAGCATATCAAAGTTTCGTCCTCACTAGGACAAAGTAGCCTGGACCTTGACCCTTCTCACAAGAGCTGTTTTTTTCATGTGACACAATAGAAAATAAACTCAAACTCATCTGTCTTCATGGCGGTGGTGTCACTCACTGGTCTTTTAGCAGTTGTATTGCAAACTTGAGCTTGAGCTTCTGAGATGCTTTGGGAGATGTAGCTTATGTGGACGCTACTGCAGTACTTGATCAATAAAAGAGCTTTGTTACTGAAAAGCTATTGGATTCGGAAAACAGCGACAGGAGAAGAAGAAGAAGAGCGTTGGCTGGCTGCTCCTGGATGCATCACTATAGGCTAGTAAACAAATCGCTCTACATTTGCTTTTTACCCGTACATCCTTTCTTGCAGGCTAAATCAACACTTTGACATAACACCAGTGATACACAGGATAGTAATATGGATCGCGTTATTTGGTGAAGTAATGTGGAAAGCAATACAACTTTGCACTGGATATGTGAGCAACTGCTCGGCGATCGCCAACGAGCAAACGTAACTATCTCTGTGTTTCTCCAGCTTTTCTGATGTTCACCGTGTTTTCACTGAACATCATCTGATCTTGGTCTGATCGGCTTCAGCACATTAACCTTTATTGTTGTTTTGTATCCTTACGTGGAGTCTGTGTTTTGCTGTGAGCTGGTTATTTTTAATGGTGTTAGCGGACTGCATGTCGTTAGTTGTAGTGTTGTCGCTGTATGTCTGAGAGAGGCTCAGGAGCGTGCACAGGGCTGCCTCTGATCCGTTGTCCTGACATTAAAAGCAGAATAGTGGCTGATGCAAGCAACAGAGAAAACATATGAGGATTTCTAAGTGAGTTTTGCACCAACATCGCAAAACATCACCTGTGATCAAACATCACCGTTGATGTTACGCAGCAATCCAAAACTACTAGTGTAACTAGTTACTTTCAGCATTGAGTAATCTAGTAAAGTATGGCACTACTTAAAAAAAGTAACTTGTAATGTGTAGTCCATTACCTTTTTTGAGTAACTACCCCAACACTGCATACCATATACCCCTTTTCTTTTCACATTCATGTGACTCTAACATTACCATCCATCCATCCATCCATCCATCCATCCATCCATCCATCCATCGTCAACCGCTTATCCTGCGTACAGGGTCGCGGAGGGGCTGGAGCCTATCCCAGCTGACATTGGGCGAAAGGCGGGGTACACCCTGGACAGGTCGCCAGTCCGTCGCAGTAACATTATACATGTTTCTTAGTATTTACATCCAAATTTTGACATTTGGATTTCTATTTTATGAGGTCAATATGTTTGTAGTATGTGTGACGTCAAGATATATTGACAGCAGTTTGGGTATAGAGAGGATACATTTTGAAATTTGAGGACAAATTGGAATGGAATGTAAGAATATTTTTGAAAAGTAAGGACATGTTTAGAAAGTGTAAAGAAACTGGGTACAGTTTCTGTGAGTGAGGACATCTTGG
This sequence comes from Lepomis macrochirus, assembly GCA_024633595.2. Classification (NCBI taxonomy): domain Eukaryota; kingdom Metazoa; phylum Chordata; class Actinopteri; order Centrarchiformes; family Centrarchidae; genus Lepomis; species Lepomis macrochirus. The sequence continues at coordinate 33,346,930 of JALXJV020000002.1, read as the reverse complement.
CTGGTCCTGTTTATTGTGTTGCGGTCAGAATTAGATTTAGGCCAGTGGAGATTGTTTCAGAAAGTGAGAACATTTTTAAAGGAGAGGACATTGTGAATTATGGGACTGGACAATATTATGTCAGTGAGGATCAGAAGAAAGACAGAAAAGACAGACCAAAGATACTTGATTGCGCATCTGAATCTTTCTATCCACTGTGTACTTCAAACCACTGCAACTTCCTCCTGTTGACTCCAGTAAACTGTAGTGTGAAGCTGGTGGTTTTTCACTATAGTGAGGTCTGCTTTAACGGATGGTAATGTGTCTGTTTTGTGCCTTGTGCTGAAATGTGTGAACTTGTTTTCACAGAAGCGAGGAGCTTTGTGTCGTCTAGTTTAAGATAAATACTTTCCAGCATTATTTGGTCTTTCACTTTTCACAGCAGTGGTGCTAAAAAAAAGAAAACTATAAAAACTTTCAATCATTTTTAGTCTATAATAAAAACTTACTATAATTTGACATGAGCAGTAAATATACAAGAGGTAGTAAAGGCACTAAATATACCAACAGTACTGGTATAAGTTGTAGTAATTGCAGTAATGTATTTTATTTTCCAGAAAGTGATTTGTCTGCAGCAGTGAGAGGACAAATAGCTGTCAGACCACACAAGATGCTGTTATTTATTTTTTAACTTTGGATAGAGCCAGACTAGCTGTTTCCCCCTGCTTCCAGTCTTTATGCTAAGCTAAGCTAACCATGACCTGACTCAAGATCAATCTCCTCATCTCCCATAATGTGTGTGTCAAAACGTTGAACTATCCCTTCAAAGAGATGTTGGTGATGGGAATGCAAGGTCAGACAAAACATAACGATCTGTGACCCAGTCAGGACTTGGGTCAGGAGCGTCATTTACATATCTGCTACCACTAGTGGTTTGCATCTTCACTGGTTCATGATTCAATTAGATTATGATTATCCTGTCAACGATTGGATATGATTCAATATCATGATGTGTCTCCTCTAGTGGTGGGAATCTCTAGGCACCTCATTACGATTATGAGGGTTACGATGCTATTGTAAAACAAATAGGATAAAGACGTATTTTTCTCACTGTGCGACTTCTTGGTACTTTTAAAGCAAAGTATTTGTAATGGGCCAACCAAGTAAGTAGTAATGACATACGGCTATTAAACATTAGTTCCTATAAATGTAGCTGACGTCACATTATTGCTGACCACTACTGCTATTAGTATAGATTCAGACAGGGATTACACTCATAGATTGTACATAAGAAATGGACGTAGTCATCGTAACGTCACCCGTTGGTGTGTGGACTGCCGTTTTCAAGCCTCGAATTTGGCCGATCGGGCGCTGCCATGTTGAGTTTTTGCAACCAGCAGCAACGGACATGACCATATTTGGACGCGATGGTTGAGGTAATGACCATGTGTGGAGCTAGTTAGCTTCCTTATCTAGCTGCATCTGTAATTCACGTTAACTACGTCACTACGTTAAAGTCATTTTAACAGGGCTGATAACTTTTTCTAACGAACAACAGTGTTAAAACTGAATGTTCTCACCAGAGAAAGTGAACAGCAGACTCCTAATAAGCTTTTTAGTGCCTAAAGTAAATATATGCATGTCAACCCTACCTGCTAGCACATCGGCCGTGAGGCCGATGTGCACAGCTGTAGGGTTAGCCTCCTTTGTGTTGCAACGCTATTGTAAACTGCAGCGTATCATATACACGCAAAATCGCCGTTTAGCGTACTATAGACACGACTTTTCCAAAGCGTGTATATGTGACGCATGTTGATGCGATCGGGTTGAAAGACCACAGTCTCATGTTGTGGAATCTGAGAGACAGAACTGCGACACAACCGCTCATTGGACCGTTGAGCTCTCCAGACAGTGCATCTGTAGCAGAGCATCAATTTGCAATTTTTTATCCAATCTTGCTCGATACAAACGTCAGCTGCTCAACAGTCTGTGGTCGCCGGTACTCCTCTTCATGATGCACCACACATTTTCAATATTCAATACAATTCAGTTTTATTTTACGGTCCAGCTGGGTTAGCGCGACAAAGTTGATAGATACACATCAGCAGCACATTAAATTAATGTTAACGTTATTTGCTGTCTTTTACAGGAGTTTACCTGGCTGCTGTTCTCGAAATTGAATTTCATTGAGTTTCTTATTGTGCCCAGTAAGATGGTCCCTCTTCATCCTCTCATCACACTCGCTACCTTTAACTTGTTTTTGTGCGGTTTCACAAAGGTAACTACATGCTGTTAAGCAGTAGTTTTGGTGTTACTAGATGTTGCATGTTTATTATTGCTAACTTGACCACGTTGCCCTACACATCCAAAAAACATCTACAAGGGGTCTTGACGAGGTTACTGGAGCACAGCACAACTTCTCGGCCACTACGCTCCTCCAACGAACGGCGCCTGGCTCCGCCAGCCCTTCACACAAACCAATCTCAGTCCCGACTGTTCTCATCTGTGACACCACGATGGTGGAACAAGCTATCGCACGCCATCAGAGCAGGGCGTCCCTCTCTGACTTCAAGCTATTGAAAACTCATCTCAACACTTCCTCTTATAACACCTCTAAGGCCTGACTTCTAACATGCACTTCCCTTGTCAGTTAAATACAGGTTCATATGAATTAACAAATCACAGATTATTGTTTTGATAGCATTATGGAATATCCCAACTTTACTGAGAATGTGGTTTGTAATATTGTTGTGTTTGTGTTTTCAGAGTTTCCAGTAGAGTCAGAGGTCGTCTACTCTTCACTGAGGTAGACCTTCACACCTTCACACCAGTCCAACCACTGAGGTCCAGCTGGCCTGGAACTGGTACCCAGAGCCCCTCACAGCTCAGCACATCCATTTATTAGGTTTCACTGTTGAAGTTATATAGACTCAGGCAGATACAAAGAGACAAGCAGCTCAGATTTCAGTGACATAAAAAAATTAAAACTAAAGATTAAATAAATAATTAAAATGCTTATTTTAGATGTCGCTCATACTATTTTAACCTGTGTTTCTGTATGATGAATAGCAACAATTATTTTTACCAATCAGAGACAAAAACTCTGGGAATGCAACTTACCATCATACTGGATAGATACCATGAGGTATTTTAAAAGTGGGTGTACCTGCAGATGCATGAAAATCCCCTGATGGAGCATAAACATGGTGGTGGTGGGATGAAAGGGTGGAGAAGATGTTGGGAGAGTAAGGCTTCTGCTGGGCTGAACTGGCCCTGGATCTGGTGAGCAGGAGGTGAATGGGGTAGAGGAGCAGTGATTCATGCTGAAATAACAGCTGTCAGCAGAGGAGAGACCAGATTTAAACTGTAATAGTGACTCCATGATTGGCTGAGCTGATGGTAGTGAAACCTGATTGGAAAACTAGGTGAGAACTCCCAAAATCAGCTGTTAGGGGGCAGAGAGAGAAAAGTGAATGAGTGAATGAGACAGAGGTGGAGACAGAGAGAGTTGTGAATGAGGACAGTCTTCCTGGTTGAACTTATGTTTAGCTTCATGTGCGGGGCAGACAAACCTGACCTTCTCAGTTATTGTCCTTTGTGACTTTAACAAAGGAAATCTCAGTTGGTTGCAGTCCAGAAAACATCCCAGTCACAACAGTCCAAGCAAACTCGAAGGTCCTTCACTGGTCCACTTCTTTAAAGTCTTCAGAACATATTTACAGTCATTTAATTTCAGCCTGTATTTGGAAATCAGGTGGACCATGATGTGGTCAGAGTCTCGGTGCAGCGAGGGACTCTAAGACCAGCAGCAAAGGTTTTGGCTAATCCCTCCCACCCTGGACACAAACTTGTCAAGTCCCTCCCCTCTGACAGGAGGTTGCAGTCCATCAGGACCCAAACTTCATGCTACAAGAATTTCTTCCTGTCAGCAGCTCGTCAACAAGACTCGGGACCCCACTGACACTGACTCAGATCACCTCCTGTAAAAATAACACATTACATAACCACAACTGTCTCTAGTGTATGTGTTACCTTAACACAAAACTTTTAGACTGTTATCTCTCTATGTTGCACATAATGTGCAGTCCTTAGACTTCAAAATGTTCATTTCTGCTCATTTTTAGTCAATATTTTCAGCTCTCTCATTTTAAAAACAGATTCTTGTTTTTTAAAGGGGCTGTTTACGTTTTGTTAAGGTGCAGCATACATTTGTCTGTGTCTTTTCTACTGTGTGTACTCACTGTTTAAAGTGAGGTGTTATGAAAAGTTTAAGATTATCATTATACCTTTATCATTAAAGGACAATACACTTTTTTAATGTTTAAGGATAGCCCACATTCGTTTTCAGGCCCGTCTACAGTTGACCTCCCCAAAACAATTTATGTTGCCAATCAAGTCTACTTCCTCATTTAACTCTCCCAGGCTTAAAGTTTTTTTTTAGTTTTTAAAAAACAGTATTAATGATACTGAAGCTCTCACGATGTTTGCTGAATGTTATACTTAAGTACCTTTTGGTTTCACTGTTAGCTGAATGGATTTCTTCTCCTCTGTTAGTCTTGGTGTTTTGTGGAAGAGCTGATAAAGTTAACAACAGCACCGCCTTGTGGAAAGCTGGCTGTACTGCAAGCTGTCCTCCAGGTATTCACATATTTAATACTGAGTCAGCTTCATTGTAAAGATGCCTGTGAAGATTCTCAGTCTTCCAGGTCATAGTTATCCATGGAAAGTTCAAATCAAGGGCAAATGGACTCTCATCCTCTTGATTTGCCCTTGAATTAATCTTTTCTTGGATTTTTATTGTAAAGCCGCCAACAGCACCACCAGGTGGTGACATTGCTGTACTGCAGGAGGCTGTGTTCTTTTGTTGAAAATATATTACTGAATATTTTGTATATACACACACTGTTCCCTGTTTCCTATAAATTGTTGAATCAAAAATTGGCTGTTTAACTGTTAAAGAAACCTCCTAGTCATTATTACCAGTTCTGCACTTAATTAGGGAATTTAGGGTGTGTAGACATCATTTATCTGAAATTTACATTTTTTTGCCTGCAAGACCAGAGGAAGATGTATCACATAATCTGTTACTGTTGAACCATCTAAAAAATATATTTGTCCCATTTGGTGGCTGATATAAGTGACATCTGTTTCTTATGAAACCTGACTGGGATTTTATTCAGAAAAAAAATATTAAAGACAACATATAACAGAATATTTTCATTAATAGATGTGCGGGTGTATGGGAAAGGTTTCATCTCCTGGTTCAATATAATACAGTTTTTAACATTTATTTCCTAAGGCTGGTCAATTTTGGTCGGAACATCACGAAGTTTGATTAAAACAAAAAAAAAAAACAATGAAAGTGTCCATCACTAATTATATAAATTGAAATGCCCACTGTGGAGTTCACATGATCAATCAATTTGGTCAATCACATGAAATATGGCAAAATTATTTATTTGTTCATAACACAATAGGAGAGTTAAACTAGACCAAAAGCTACTGGAAATTTTCTGAAGAAGGAAGGAAGCTACCTAAGAGGTTTGGATGACGTCGCACCCAATATGCATTGCTGCACTCCTTGCACCAAGTAAGGAGTATCTTTGGTAATTCAGAGACGAATTACCAAAGTTAGTCATGGAGTTCCACAAGGATCTGTGCTCGGACCAATCCTCTTCATTTTATATATGCTTCCTTTAGAAAATATTATCAGGAAACACTCCTTATGTTTCATTGTTATGCAGATGATAATCAGTTATATCTATTGATCAAGCCAGATGAAACTCATCAGTTAGCTAACCTTCAAATGTGTCTTCAGGATGTTAAAACCTGGATGACCTGCAATTTTCTAATGTTAAACTCAGATAAAACTGAAGTTATTGTCTTGGGGCCTAAGAACCTCCGTGACTCATTATCTAAAGATATAGTTTCCCTGGATGGCATCGCCCTGGCCTCCAGCACCACTGTGAGAAATCTTGGAGTTATCTTTGACCAGGACATGTCGTTTAACTCTCACATTAAGCAAATTTCAAGGACTGCCTTTTTTCACCTACGTAATTTTGCAAAAATCAGAAACATCCTGTCTAAAAATGATGCAGAAAAACTAGTCCATGCATTTGTTACTTCTAGACTGGATTACTGCAATTCCTTATTATCAGGCTCTTCGAAAAAGTCCATTAAGACTCTTCAGCTGATCCAGAATGCTGCAGCACGTGTTCTGACAGGAACCAGTAAAAGAGATCATATCTATCCTGTCTTAGTTTCTCTGCATTGGCTTCCTGTAAAATCCAGAATAGAATTTAAAATCCTTCTTCTCACATACAAAGCTCTTAATGGTCAGGCACCATCTTATCTTGAAGAGCTCATAGTACCTTAATACCCCACCAGAGCACTGCGCTCCCAGAATGCAGGGTTACTTGTGGTTCCTAGAATCTCCAAAAGTAGAATGGGAGCCAGACCGTTCAGCTATCAGGCTCCTCTCCTGTGGAACCAGGTTCCAGTTTGGGTTCAGGAGGCAGACACCGTCTCTACATTTAAGAGTAGGCTTAAGACTTTCCTCTTTGATAAAGCTTATAGTTAGGGCTGGCTCAGGTGAGTCCTGAACCATCCCTTAGTTATGCTGCTATAGGCTAGACTGCCGGGGAATTTCCCATGATGCACTGAGCTCCTCTCTCCTCTTCTCTCTCTCCCTCTGAGTGCAACCTCATCCCATTAATGCATGTTACTAACTCGACTTCTTCCCTTTCCTGTGGTCGTGTGCTTCCTCCTCCTGTCGCTTCCTGCAGGTGTTGCTGGCTCTGGAGCTGTGGAGTCTGGATCTGTGGTTGAGAGTCTCCTGCTGCCCCCGTGTTCCTGCTCGATGCCCTCTGCTACAGTTGCAACTGCTGTTACTAGTCCTATTGCTATTATTACTGTTATTATTATCATTAACACAGCTATAAATATCTGTACCATTTTTTATTCAGTCTTTAGCACCATTACCTTTACTGTCTGTACCTCTATGTGTATACTGTGTAGGTCAGCCCTCGTGTCTGTTTCCTCTCACCGTCCAAAGACATACAGGTTTATTAGAGACTCTGAATTGCTTTAAGTTGGCATTTGTCTCTCAGTTTTTGGCAGCTCTTGCTTAGCTGTCCAGGACCCCACTTCAATGTGATCTGACTGTTACTGAGATTCTGTCAGTTATTCTGTTCACTTTGAGACTTGATGAGACTAATCATGAAGACTACTTCCTGTTATGTGCGTGAGAGAAAACCACAACAGTACAGTGATGCATGAAGAAGGAGGAGGAGGTGGGTTTTACGTGGTGTAACTGGTAAAGTGTTCATGTGCTGATCTCAGATGACCACGTTCTAAAATGGAGGAATCATCTTTACTGTGGATGCTTTGTAAGTAAAAATCTACTTAATGTGTGAATTTTTGTCTTCATAGTGTCCAAAGATTAGTTATAACACATTTGGCGTGTGTTTGAAAGCAGCAGCGAGTTACAGAGTGAATAAGGTGAATATGAAGATTAAATTCAGCCAAATAGCCTATCGTCAATACAGAGCAGGAATTTCAGTGATCATTATTTGGTTATTTCTTTCAGCAAAGAACAATAAAACATACATTACTGCAAGTGTTCATTTTTAGTGTTAACAATGTGAAGTTATTCTTGCAATAGGCCTAATAAATTTACTAGTTTTGCTTTAAAATAGAAGGAGAGGGCAATGAGTACAAGAAAAAAATCATGTGTTTTAAACAAAATGGTATTTCCTTGGGTTGGACAATGGGCCTTTTTTTGTGTTTGTTCAACCTTTTGGGGCCTGTATTTGAACAGCTCCTCTGCTTTTACTTACTGCTGTTCTAGTAAGGATTTAAATAGCAAACAAATGTCTACAGTTAAATGTAACCTATGGCTACAAAATGGAAGTAAACAGGTCGTCTGAGGCCTATCCATAGTGTTTGATATTACATCTGGCATATATACACTATATATAAAAATAAAAACAATCCATTTGGCAACCTGTTTGACGCACTTTTTCAGTACTCATAATTTTGGTCTTTGATATACACATATATAGATATAGATATAAAACTCTGCTGTTCAAGATCATCCTGTTTTTCCGTTCAGTACAAGCAGGTTGCTCTGTGTTGTAGAAAGTACAGATGTCTTATTTCATGTAAAACCAAACACCAACCTGAGTGTGATTTCTCTTTAGTTCTGACCTCACTGCTGAGCTGCACAACAAACCAAGGTGAGCAAACTTCTTCTGTCACAGCTGAAAAGTTATTCACTCCCTGATGGAACAGTTAGTGTTTAGGACAGTGTTTGGGGAGGGAAACAGCCACTTTACAAATACAATAATCTTCCCTTTCTGGCGGCACACCGAGCCTCATTCTTGAGAAAAGGTGAAAACACGTCTATACAGTCTATGGTAAATGCTCCCCCAGTGCTCTGAGCTCCCAGTATGGGCAGAGTAAGCAAATTAGATAATAGCAGCTAGTTAACAGCAGTTAGTGGATACTTCAGCAACAAGTGATGCTACTAGTCAATCAGGAAACTCCGTAAATCACATAAAGTTAAAGCAGAAAATATTTTCTCCGTCAAAAATTATTCAGTTTCAACAAAGTCAGTGGATAAAGTTGCGTTTTGTACAGTTATCATTGGCCCTCAGAAACACTGTGTTTCGTCGTAAAAATTGAAAAAGCTCTTTATTGGACACTAAATTTTTTCCCACCCCCCTATACTTAGAATAGTCATCCACATTTTAAATTATTTTCCAGGAAGTGACAAACTCCAAAATATCATCAAGAATATCTACAATACAAAGGGTTTTTTTTGTCATTGCATATCATATAGAAACATTTAAACAATTTATCATTATTGTGCATTTCTCTGAAAAATACAATGGGCAGACAACACATCTCTCATACTCTAATGTCTGTGTTTGCATCCAGAAGTGAATAAAAGTAATCAGGTTATATTACTTAGATTTTGAATTACTGTCCTGCTGCCTGAACTGTGTGTTTCCCTTTACATAGCTAAATTAAAACATTTCCAGGAAATGAAGGGTAAGAAATAAAATGTTCGGAGGGAGGACCACAGACTCTCGACTTAAAATGTGTTAGAATGTGACAAAATAAATGCCAATGATCTCTGTAACCACATCTTTCTGTCTCTTCCTCCAGCCTCTCTGACTGTGAGTCCCAGCAGCTCTCAGCTGTTTGAAGGACAGTCTGTCTCTCTGAGCTGTGAGGAGGACGACAGCTCTGCTGGATGGACGCTGAGGAGGAACACAACCAGAGAAAACAGGACTCAATGTGGAGCTCGCTGGGGAAGATCAGCTGGTTCTTCCTGTAACATCAGCTACCTCCTCCCAGGGCACAGTGGAGTTTACTGGTGTGAGTCCAGAGATGGAGCAACCAGTAACACCATCAGCATCACTGTCACTGGTAAGATCAGACTGTGGAGTTAGTGTTGATGAAGCTGTGTGTAAATGATGAAATGCTGTAGTTTGTCTCTGTGTTGAGGTGGACCAGTGATCCTGCAGAGTCCTGTCCTCCCTGTGATGGAGGGACATGATGTCTCTCTGCACTGTAAAACAGAGACCCCTCCCTCCAACCTCCCAGCTGGTTTCTATAAAGATGGCTCCCTCATCAGGACTGAGCCTACAGGTCACATGACCATCCACCATGTTAACAAGTCTGATGAAGGCCTCTACAAGTGTGACATCAGCGGTCATGGAGAGTCTCCATCCAGCTGGATCTCTGTCACAGGTGAGGAGCTCAAAGATAATTCTCAAACTGACCTGGTTTTGTTTTCTACATTGAGTTCAGCAGGTTTCAGGACAGCAGAGATGATTCATGATGTGACAACATTTCTGACTTTGCAATCTGCTAAGAAAGAAGAGTGAACTCTGTCAAGAGTTCAACTCAACGTTTGATACGAGATCTTTTTAACTCTAAACCAGACAGAGGTTATGAATTCACTTCTGTGTCTTTCTGTTAGCATGTTGTGGAATGAATTATCCATTTCTTTTATTTTCTGGACCTGTAATTTTAAATACTTGTTCATTTTAGAGAAACCCAGCACTACAAGTCCTCCTTCAACCACCTCTCCTCCTGGTTCCTCCTCTTCCTCACCTTCCTCTCCTCCTCCCTTCGTGCTGGTGTCTGCTGTTCTGTCTTTCTGTGTTCTGGTTCTACTGGTTCTACTGGTGAGACGATGCCTCCACAGGAAACCTAAAGGTCAGTCAGACTCCATGAGCTGCAGTTCACATTTAAAGTCATATTTCACTGTTGACACATTTCTCTTAACTTCTTCTTCTGGACGTACAAATAATAACAAGTTACAAACTGTCTCTTTAAGTCAGACGTCCATCAGGATTCTCATAAATCACATTGCTGTTGTTAATAAAACAATCTCACCACAGGGTCCATTTAGTGAGCTGTGGAGCTTTTGATCGAATCACATGATCTTCATTGATTTAAAGTTTTGCTCCTTTTGGTTCATTCAGCTGCTGAAGAGGAAGCTGGAGATGATGACATCACAGACCTACATGAGCCAATCAGACACAGCAGAGGTAATGATGTTATATTAATTTTGTTTTAAGGGACACTGACTGAGTTCTTGTGAAGGTTGGTTCTGGAAAGTGAGCTGGCAGGCAAATCCAAGGCTTAAGTGTGGAACCAGAATTTCTCCTGAAGACAGGGAAAGTGGACCTTAGTGCAGGCTGGCAGGCAAAAACAAGCGACAGATTACAAACATTGTGAACTTGAGCAAACAGTCGGTGTAGATGTGAGTTGCATGTATCAGGATCAGGTTTGTGATTAAATGCAGAAATTCAGGTGCCAACACCAGAGAGCCAGGTCCACTCACAGACCGCACAAAGGCTACATTGTCACTATTACGTTTTTGTTTTTTTTTCAAAAAAAATTCTCGTGTGGTTCTTCGCCATTGACATTCTTCGTTTGTCTTTAGTACTTTCTTCTTCAGCCAAATCTTCTGCAACTACTTCCTGTTTACACCAGCAAGCACATGCCCAGTGTATGTGAATGGCCACTTGATGTGCGTTTTCAGTCGTTATTAATATGGACGGTGTCGAAGCCAAATGTGGTGTTTGTGCATTTAAATATTGGGTGTTGTTTCCTGGGTGTACATTGGGTGTCCCTGATATTACCTGTGAAGGTTATAAAGGTAGCATCCAAACTGTTGGTGGCAGGTGTTTGACCCAGAAGGGCAAAGGTTTTTTGACCGCTGTGGCTCTGGAAACCTTTTGTTTGACTGTTTATTGTATGTACAGTATACGGATATGGTTTTGCTGGTGAAACTGGACAAATGGACATTTTACTCTGCACGGTAAAAACAAATAAACTTGTTACTCAGCAACACAACAAAGCCTGGAGATTCATAAGAACAATACAATACAGTAAACCTTACAAGAAACGACCAAAATTTAAAAAACACACAAACAAACAAACAACAACCAACAGACACAAAAAAATAAAAACAAGCAACAAGTCCAAAATACTTTGCTACAGTTGAAACTTGTACTCAATGCAGACAAAACCAAATGTATGCTTTTCACAGACCTTCGGAATAGGTCACTGAATGTTCCCTCAGTGGTTACTCTTGATGGACGTGAAATACAGACTGTTTCAACTTATAAGTATCTTGGTATTGTTATTGATGACTGCCTATCATTTAAGCCTCATGTTCACTGTCTAGTGAGAAAGTTGAGACTAAAATTGGGTTTTTACTTTCGAAATAAGCTGTGCTTTTCTTTTAATGTTAAAAAACGGTTAGTGGCATCCACTTTTTAAACTGTGCTGGATTATGGTGATGCCTTCAGATGATTGACGCAGCCTATCATGCATCGTTGAGATTTATTACTAACTGTAAAGCTCGCACCCATCACTGTGAGCTGTATTCTCGTGTAGGGTGGTCTGCTTTGGCCACACGGAGGTTTTGTCATTGGTATACATTTATATATAAGGCTATTCTTGGTGCGCTTCCATCTTATTTATGTTCACTTCTTATGAAAAAAAGTACTGGTCATTACTCTCTCCGTTCTCAGGCTGTTGTCTTGTTTTCTGTTCCACGTGTCAGTACTGAGCTGGGTAAAAAGGCCTTTGCTTATTCTGCTCCCTTTACATGGAATTTGCTGCAGAATAACCTAAAACTTAGTAAATTGATTCCTTTGAGTGTTTTTAAGTTGAGAATGAGATGCTTTGAGTTGGACTCCTTCACATGTCAGTGTTTTCATTGAGATTTCATTGTAAGTGCATAATTGGCTTTCATTTGTGTGTCTTTGTATGTATGTAATGATGTGATGTAATTTTGCTGCCTATCTTGGCCAGGTCTCCCTTGCAAAAGAGATTTTTAATCTCAATGGGTATTTCCTGGTTAAATAAAGGATAAATAAAATTAAAAAAAATATCCCAATACGAAAAACATAAAATAAATTAAATACAAAAACATCCACTAAAAAACTTTTTCTTAAGATACCATAACAACTCAAACTAATTTGCGTTTAACAACCATACACCACATGCACGATTAAAACAGCGATCTGACTGGCTTAACTTAATCTCAACTGGGAATTTGTTCCATTCCAATGTTGCCGTGTACAAAAAAGTGTTTTGCCCAGAACAGCTCTTAAATCTATCTATCTAGGTACTATGTCTGTGGCAGTCGCTGTGAGAATGCCCAATAAGCCTTATAAAAAATAATAATAAAATACCTAGGCTCATACAAAATCTTTCGTGTTAATCTCAGTTTCAACTGCCTCACCCTGTTTTCAACTGTCAGCCATTTTAGATTTTTAAGTTCAGAAGAGCCGACGTGGGTCCTCTTATTGAGGTGCTGCTGTACCATGTAGGACAAGCATAATCAAAGTGTGGCTGAATTAAAGCATTTGCTAACATTATTGAAGTTTCTTTATTTAGAAAATGAGCCTTACGTGGCTTTGGTTCACTTTTGTGATAACCCTTTGACTCATACTTTCTCCACTCACAGAACTATCTAAATCACAGCCTAAATATTTAACACAAGTTTTAACTTCAATCTGGGTACCACCCAAAGAAATTCTGAGCTCTGGAGTCCTACTCAATTATTTTAGAACCAGATAAAATAGATTCAGTTTTCCATAAATGCAAAGACAGTTTATTCTCCATCAGCCAATTGCTTATATTCTTTAACTCTTCACTTAAATGGTTCTCAATAAGGGTCTTATCCTTATGGAAGAACACCAAGGTTGAATCGTTTGCGTAGAGAAAAAGATTGCAATTGCAAACAGATTTCATGTCAAATTTCAGACTGTAGTCTGTTTTTGCTAATGACAATGTGTGTTGCATGAGAATATGTTATGTGTGATGAGTCTGTCAACAGAAGATAACAACTCTGTGGTTGTTTCTAAATAAAAAAAACACTTTGGCCAAATGTGGCTCTGCGCACGTTTCACTGCAGAACTGTAAATGTAAAACTGTGCAGATTTACATTTCTCTGTGCATTTCACAAACAATATGTGGAAAATGTTTTACTGTTGTCTTTTACTCAAACATTAGAGTTGATCTGTTTGTTTTAATCTTAATAATTGTTATATTAAGTGCTCAAGTGATTTTACGTTAAAGAGAAAACTGACTCAGAAGACCAAAGATGTGTGCATCATGTTTTTTCCACTCTGCACATCAAACCACAGCAGCAACTTCCTCCTGTTGACTCTAGTGACCTGTGGCCTGATGCTGGTGGTTTCTCTCTACAGTCTGCTCTGCTTTAGCTGATGATGATTTGTTTTGTTGCTTGTGCTGAAATGTTTAAACTTGTTTAAGAGAAGCAAAGAGCTTTGTGACCTTCCAGCCAAACTTGGTCTTTCACCTTTCACAGCAGTGGTGTTAAGAAGAAGAAAACTGTCAAACCTGCTGTCGTTTAGAATAAAACTTAGTAACTACTAAAATAATTTCTACACCAGTAGTATTATTACATGTGTTGCAGTACTTTTAATAGTGGAAATATCTGTAAATATACAACCCGATCGCATCTCATGCGTCACATATACACGCTTTGGAAAAGTCGTGTCTATAGTACGCAAAATGGCGATTTTGCGTGTATACAATATGCTGCAGATTGCAATAGCGTTGCAACACAAAGGACCGGCTAACCCTACAGCTGTGCACATCGGCCATGACATGCATAGCTCGACATGCATATATTTACTTTAGGCACTAACTAATGTCATGGTTGAGGTTAGGGAAATTGCCTCGGGGAGGCTGTCAACTCCTTAAATAAAAACATTGCTAGCTACCTAGCTAGTTAGCGACCGGAAGCACTAATCGTGCATTCACTTCACCTGTCAGTGGTCATTGTTGCTGATCAGTGTGTAACATACAATGCCTATAAAAAGTGTTCACCCCTTTAGGATGTTTCACCTTTTTGTTTCTTTTATACATGAAATCATGGTCAGTATAATTTGGCTTTTTGACAGTGGTCCACAGGTCAGTAATAGTCTACAGGTCAGTAGTGGACTAGAGGTCTGTAGTGGTATACTGGTCTAAGGAAATGTAAGGCTGTTCTTTTCTAACAAAAGATATTAGTTGGCAGGTTTAGGCACCAAGGCACAGCCTTAATTAAATTAGTACATGATATTTATTATATTTGCTTTATTCTGACCAACTTAACTTTGTGCATTTATTTGATTAAACGACGTCCGTGCACCTCAGCAGTGTTACAGGCTGATTGCCTCCAAGCCAGTGATGCAGAAATTCATGCAAAAGGAGACCTAGCCCAGTGCTGACTGTGTGAATTAACCTTTTTCAGAACTTTTCATTAGGTCGACATTTCTGTATTGTCCCTTCTTTATTCCAATATATTTTATTTTAATATAATCTAATATTTTGAGATGTGGATTTTTTTATTTCCATGAGCTGTAGGCCGCAATCACCAGGATTAAAACAAAAAAAGGCTGAAATACTTTACTTTTACTATATGTTGATGAATATAGAATGAAAGTTTCATTTTTTTAATTAGGGAAAAAACAAACTTTTTCACGAGATGCATATAATCTTTCTTCTTGACATCTCACCTGTTACCATTTAGCCTGCTTATTATCGAGACTTTCAAACAGGTGTTCTGTTCTGTGAATTTTTATTTGTTGAGTGTGTTGCAGGCATTAAATTCTAACTGTGTTTATATTTACAAAACAGTTAAATAAATGTGAATTAACAAATCGCAGATTTGAGATTTTATTGCATTTTGGAAAATATCCCAACATTTCTGGAAATGGGGTTTGTAATGTTGTAGACAATATCTGATGTCTAATAATTATGTAAACTTAGAAGATTTTAAATTATTCACAATAAACACAACATTCCTCAAATTACAAAACTTGATGCTAATAAAGACTAAATGAAAAAGTAAGCTTTACTTAATCTGATATTTCCCCCTCAATATAAACCCACAAGTGTGAACATTTAATTTTTGAGGGTTATATTACAGCTTGACACTGAAGTCTTTACCAGCTTCTTAAGTTTTACTGTAGTTTGAAACTCTTGTTAGTTCATTTGAACTCAGTGAAGCAGAGTTGTTGTCTGCTGATGAAGTTTCTTTGTCTCCAACAGTTTCATTGTTTGAACTGTTTGTGTTTGTGTGTTCAGAGTTTCCAGCAGAGCCAGAGGTCGTCTACTCTTCACTGAGGTTCACTGAGACCTTCACACCTT
Source organism: Lepomis macrochirus (assembly GCA_024633595.2). Lineage (NCBI taxonomy): Eukaryota > Metazoa > Chordata > Actinopteri > Centrarchiformes > Centrarchidae > Lepomis > Lepomis macrochirus. Next base: position 33,331,255 of record JALXJV020000002.1, on the reverse strand, counting down.
CACACCAGTCCAACCACTGAGGTCCAGCTGGCCTGGAACTGGTCCCAGAGCTCCTCACACCTCAGCACATCCATTTATAATATTTCACTGTGAAAGCTAAATTAGACTCAGACAGCTACAAAGAGACAAACAGCTCAGATTTAGTGAATGATTTAAAACATTCATTTGAAATTGTGAAATATGTGTGACATAAAAAAACAAAATCTAAAGATTAAATAAATTGTTAAAATCCTGTTTTTTAAGTCTCTCATTTTTCCCCCCGTAAGTGTTTCTGTGGAAAGTGTTTTGCTTTCCACAGAACCAACATGTTACCTGTTGAACATGTTACCTGTTGTCATTCATATTTTTCTACTGAACAAAAACTAATAATAAAAGTTGGTGTGGGGTCAATGTAATAACTTTACTTTTATTTGCTGTATATTTTATTAATGTTTCTTGTTTCTTGATGCAGCAGCAACTTGTTTCTCTGCAGGATCAATAAACTTTGGTCTCGTTCTTGTTTTTCTCCTGAGGTTCTGTTGGTTTCACAAAACTGTCGGATGGAAAATGTGACATGTTCTGGTTTTGCTGTGGCTAACCAGCAGGCGTCACAACAGATAACTAAAAATAAACAAAACTGCAGCCTCAGACTCTGAACAGCATGAACATGATTCAACTTCAACACAGTCTCTGTGTTGCTGAATGCAATTGTAAGCCACAACAACACCAGTGAAGCAAGTTTGAGGTTGCAGGTACGAACCATCACCATCGGGTCTGGGAACCAGACTCTTAATGTTGGTTTAATTGTCTTTTAATTTTGTCTTAACGTTTCTAGGATTTTGAAGAACACTACAGCCTGCCAGGAGTAACCGTCACCTATCATGATGTTTGTTGAGACATGGATGTGTCCTGATGTTCCTGACTCACTGTGCGAGGTGGAGGGTTTCTCTCTTATCTGCCCTAAAGGACATATGTCGGGGCATCTGTATTTATTAATGACAACATACAACAAATATTGTTGTATGTTGTCTGCAATATTTGTAACCCCAAATAATTTGCCTGAGTCTAAGACCCCTATGTCTGCCCAGAATGTTCCTCCTCTGCAGTGTGCATGTCCCTCCCAAAAGGAACTGCAAGTGAAGCACCACACATCACTGACTATGTACAACAACAGTTACTATGCACTCCTGTGACCCAATTTTGAACTTAGGGGACTTCAATCACTCTAAACTGGAACTGTCACTCACGGGTTTTCAACAATATGTCAAATATGGAACAAGAGAGGACAGAATCTTTGATAAGTGTTATGGTAACGTGAATAATGTCTATGTGAGCAGGGCTAAACCCCTGCTGTCAAACTCAGACCACAACCACACACACATCATCCCCACTTTTACTGTTCTCTAGAGCAGTAAGCCAGAAAAAAAACCTGTATTTCCCAACAGCAAACCAAACATAACTAAAGATTAAATAACAAAATAAAGACCATATCATAACAACTACAAAAGCATAATCCAACCCATCCTTCTTTATTGTTCATGTGTTATTTCTACATACTCACCTGTGACCAATAAAAACAAACTTACATGCATCCCAAATAATGCCTCCAAAATAATTGGTCTCCCCACCCCCAGCTTCTCTGACCTCTATAGAAAATCCATTTTAAGGAAAGCACACAACATCAGTCATCCTCGCAGCAAATTTTTCACTCTCCTACCATCAAGACGTAGATATAGATCCCTGGCCTTGAAATGTTTGGTTTGTTTACGTTACGTTTGATTCACGTTTAATCCTCCAGGTACACGCAAAGTACGCAGGCAAGTATGTATTTGCCTCTGCATTGTTGTAAAGCACTCTGGGTGAAAGCACCATATATACATGCAGTCAGACAGCCAGCAGGGGGCAGCACAGGAGCTTCACAGGAAAACAGAACTGCGTCAGCAACAAAGACACAAAGTGAGCGTCCTGCAGAATTTCTGTGTGACAAACTGTTTCACTGCATCTGTCCGTCTGCAGGCAAACAAGAAACTTCAGATCAGTTCCTGCAGGTTATTTTATCTCAAACATCTCACAGTCACATTCAGGTTATTCTGGGAAAAGACTCATAAAGATGCCGACAAATGTTGCAATGAAAGCATACACACCTTCATTCAGTCCATATAATAAATGTCTCCAGTTTGTAAAGATCCTAGAGCTGATTTCTGCAGCTGCTGCTAAAGGTTCAGTCCAAATGGTCACAGTGAGAGGCATGGGCGTAAATTTCATCTCACAGTAGCGGGGGACAATAAACAGTTTCTCAAAAGCAATTTTTGAAGGGGAAGAAGTCTTACTGCTACTTTTTCTGGCCAACAACAACATTCATAGGTTCACCACATGGTCATATTATCCTAAATAACTTGCATCCTCTAGTCTATATAGTAATTTAGGTTTCTTCTGGGATAGAGGATGTCTCTTACATACAAACTACTAAATACTGTAAAACTTTGATTAATAGCCCAGGCTTTTATTTGCTAAAATCACTGAATTGACCCTGCCCATTTTTGGGACATACGTCCATATGGGACAGGCCTTTAATTCCTTTTGCATAAAACTACTATCAAACAGTTTATTTATTTCAAACAGAATAATACTTTTGATGGGTGGACCCTTACAGACTAAAGGAATATATTAAATAATCAAGAAGAAACTGCTTGTGTCACCACACACACATGACTCAGCATCATCTGTATAAAATGCAAAAGAATCAGTTCATCCAATTTTATTAAAATTTAAAGTTCATAAAACAGCCCAGCCAGCCTACTTAACATTACTGGAGCTCCACAACTGATGGATTTGAACTGCTTTTCTGCCATTGGACTCTCTGTGAGAGAGAAAGCAGGAAGTGGACTAAACCACTGTGAGCCAAGAGACAGGGGACTCTAACTGTTTCAATACCTAAAAAGCACTTTAATTGCCATGTTTGCATTTGTATTGTTTTAGTACTCACCAAATTATTTTAAATATATATTATTATATTATATTAGGAAAAACTTCCTTTAAGAGGCAGAAACCTCGAGCAGAACCATGGCTCAGGGTGGGCGGCCGTCTGCCTCGACCGATAGATAGATAGGTGTCCATAAGAACAAACCAAATGTCTCTATTTTTCTATTGTCCTTTATTTATTGCCACATGACCATGTGCTCATTTTTCCATATAGATACATGTGCTTAAATTATATACAAATACAAAGTTGATACATGCTGTGTATAAAAGACTAAACTGGCCAAAGGTATGATTTGTGTCTCAGTAAGTGTCGCCCCTGTGGCTCTGCACATCCTGGTCAGTTTTTGACTTTGAGACTCAACATAAAGTTTATTTCCCGTTAACTACAGTATATGAGAGAAAACCACAGTGACACAAAGAGGAAGGAGGTGGGTTTTACTTGGTGTGACTGGTAAAATGTTAATGTGCTGATCTTAGATGACCGAGATCTAAAATGGAGAAATCATCTTTACCATGGCTGCTGGGTAAGTAAGAATATACAAATGTTTGTCTCCACGTTGTCTTAAAGATTAGTTCTAAAACATTTCTGGTGATTGTTAGAGCAGCAGTGAGTTATAGAGAAAAGTTTTATACAAAAAGGTATTTACTATCCTAAAGTGCTACAGAAGAGAATAGCACACACATGCAAGGCTCAGACCAGAGGTTGACTATTTAAAAACACAATCGAAGTCAAAATACACAAAAACAAACAAGTTAAAATAGGGTAAAATAGGGACAGTGACAAATATTCAGTGCGGCATCGGGGCCAGTGCTGCTCAGTCTGTCCTCAGAATCCTCCAGTACGCTTTGTTCCACCTGCTGAGCTCCTCCAAGCTCTCAATCCTGCTTCTGGCTGCCTGATGGGGAGAAACAGCAACCAAAACTAAAAGCAACTCAAAACCTACAAAAGACAAAATACGTAGACCAGTGTTGAAGTACGCCGACTTCCCCGAGCTCGTTAATGAGAAAGGATCAAAAGGAGACAAGTTATCAGATTCCCACAATATTTTATTGAGCTCAGAAAACAGATATGTATCTGTAGACTCTGCTCTCCTCCTCACACGTCTGAGGTTCCCCACAAGAGTCTGAGGTTTTCCTGCTAAGCAACAACTATATACAGGAAACCACACCCAGCTGCACATCTTCCTTTGGCCTTGTTTAGGCATGTCTTGTAAAGATGTAAATCTCATGTCTGACCTATGACCTTATATAGGAGTGCATGGAGTCTGGACAGTGTAAGAGAGAGTATGGGGGTAGGAGAGGTCTTTCCTCAGTGTGTGTGTGTGTGTGTCTGTGGGGTGATCTATGAGTGTGAGAATATGCTCTGTATGCTGCAGAGTTGACTGGGTGAAAGGTGCGGTTCCTGTTTTCTGCACAAGCTCTATGGTTAATTATATACTGATTAATATGATGCTACACATTTCGTTCCTATCTTATCTCTACGTCAATCATCAGCAAATCACACTTCTAAGTGTACTAAAGAACAAAAGCAACCCCTTGATGAATGTATAATCCAACACCAGTAAATATTAAGTCTTTAAAATCTGTCAATCCACCCGACACACAAGGGAAACAGGCTTCAGCTCGGCTATACGACATACTATTACTCTCTGGAATGAAGTAGATAATGCGTAGGAGAGGTTATTATCTGGAAAGGAGGGCGGAACGAGTCCTCACGTTCCTCGCCTACTTAAGTCGCACCAGCCACTTTCCCTCCGTCAACCCAGCTGCTGCTGAAACCCGTCTACAAAGGTTACGCCCCGGCTCGTGGGGAAAACGGAAGTAACATGAACCTGAATGCTTTTGGCAAAAGTGCAAGTTAATTATTATTGCCAGGGTTTACAAACAGTACGGAAAAGGGCTGGTGGATGCTGTTTAAATTAAAGAAACAAATATAACTTAAAGAGGTCTTTCCAACTGAGAGAGAGCCACTTGCTACTCCGAAATCAAACTAAACAAATCTCTGACCTGTTCAGCAAGAAACAAAATACAAAATGAGCAGCACCCTCTAAGCCTAGTGTGACTAACAAACTGTGGGTGTATCAGGAATCCCCACTAAGATACTTGCCCTGCTTCCTTAACACAATTCACAAGGTAAGGTAACACACTGACACTAAGATTTAACACTTCCCACGTGAACAAGAGCTAACACGATTACCACAATAAAACACAAAGAGGCACAGGGCAAAATCATAACTGCCAAGTTCACACAGGTAGGCAGCTATTTAAGGAGGAGATGATCTGGAAGGCGGTAGATGATTGGAGGAGGTTGCCAAACGCCGCACCAATCACATCACCAGCCGGAACCAGGAAGTAGGCAGGTCTTGCGCCAGCCAATCCTCTGTAAGGGCTCACACATCCTGCTTAACATGACACAGCTGCATAACACAGATACACATACACAGATAACAAGGTGGCTGTTATGTGTATCACAACCTCAAAGGGTGCTCATCCTAAATGGTAAATGCTCTGTATTTGTGTAGCTCCTTTCTAGTCTTCCCACCACTCAACGCACTTTACACTACGTCACATTCACCCATTCACACACATTCATAAACTGATGGGTCACTTTGAGACACACACTTTGACATGCTTTGTTTGAGGAATTTTAACAAAAAAAATTGACTGTGTCCTTTAAATAAATAAAACTTGTTATTTCCATCTCTAATATCAATGTGTGTTTTTCTGTGAACTACATGCAGGCTGTTCTGTTTTGTAGAATGTCCTGATGTCTAGTTTTATGTAAAACCTCAAACCAACCTGAGTGTGATTTCTCTTTAGTTCTGACCTCACTGCTGAGCTGCACAACAAACCAAGGTGAGCAAACTTCTTCTGTCACAGCCAAATCTGTCCAGTCTGCAACACTGAGTGGCTAACAGATTAAAATATTTACAGCGACAACACAAGTAGCCAGATCTCAACCAACGTTGAAAACTTCTGTCTATCAGCTCTAATCTGAGTTTAATTCAGTGCCTGAAACTCAGAGATCAGTTCGGCTGTGAAGAAGTGACAGTGAGAAAGTAGGAATATGAGGAATGTGGAGAAAATAACAGCAAATTTTTTCTCTAACCACATCTTTCTGTCTCTTCCTCCAGCCTCTCTGACTGTGAGTCCCAGCAGCTCTCAGTTTTTCAGCTGGACGTCTGTCTCTCTGAGCTGTGAGGAGGACGACAGCTCTGCTGGATGGACGCTGAGGAGGAACACAACCAGAGAAACCAGGACTCAGTGTGGAGCTGGCTGGGGAAGATCAGCTGGTTCTTCCTGTAAGATCAGCAACCTCCTCCATTGGGACAGTGGAGTTTACTGGTGTGAGTCCAGAGAGGGAGCAACCAGTAACACCATCAGCATCACTGTCACTGGTAAGATCAGACTGTGGAGTTAGTGTTGATGAAGCTGTGTGTAAATGATGAAATGCTGTAGTTTGTCTCTGTGTTGAGGTGGACCAGTGATCCTGCAGAGTCCTGTCCTCCCTGTGATGGAGGGACATGATGTCACTCTGCACTGTAAAACAGAGACCCCTCCCTCCAACCTCCCAGCTGGTTTCTATAAAGATGGCTCCCTCATCAGGACTGAGCCTACAGGTCACATGACCATCCACCATGTTTCCAAGTCTGATGAAGGCCTCTACAAGTGTGACATCAGCGGTCATGGAGAGTCTCCATCCAGCTGGATCTCTGTCACAGGTGAGGAGGTTACCTCTGATTTCAGGACTGATTTCATCCAGAGATTCACCTGATCAGGTGGGATTCTCTCTACAGGTAAACCTACAACCACAGCCCTGCCCACAACTGCAGCTCTGCCCACCCCGCCTACGCTATCGCCCCCTGCCTCAGACCCCATCCAGCTTGTATTCAGACTGATCTGCCACCTAGTGGTCCTCTGTCCGTACATCATCTCCACTGTCCTCATGGTGTCTTTATATCGACACAGGCCAACAGGTAAGACTCTGAATCATTCACTTAATCAGTCAATAAATTTCACTGATTGTTGACAGTTGTCTCTAACAGATAAATGATCTACATTTTCTTTCTAACCTGCTCTGACTGCAGAAAATGACCTGCCCGTCTCCATGGTTGAGAAGGGATTGGATGATGGCTGTGATGATGTCATCACTGCTGTCACCACAGAGCATCTCTTCTGAGCTGATTTTGCCGTCAAGAAAGTTGCAGTTCGTCTTAAAGAAGTAAACTAACATTAAACTCTGTGTGAAAGCAACATGTTAATACTGTAATGCAAATTAACGTTACTTGTTTGTAACTTAGCTATGTTTCACACAGAAATGTATCTCACTTGATGTGTTTGATCCAAAGACTCTCAGTCCTTTTTATCACATCATCCTCTCATGTAAGCTCTCTGACGTTAGCTTCAGCAACGTTAGCTTCAGTCATTAAGAGAAAAAGTTACTTTTGGGTTTGTGGTCTTTGTAATAATGTATTTTCAGACTTATAACAGTTTTACATGAAACTGCAATTTTCTTGACTGTTAAATTTAGATTTTAAATTGACCATCATCATATCAAAAAATAGTTGTCTCTTGCTGTTGACTAGTATACATATTTTTTCTGAAGTAAGGTCCCATGGTGGTCCACTGGAAGGGGAGGGACTCTATAAATATGTAACATCCAGTTAGACTGAATAAATAAAGAATAAAACTAGTGATTATCATTGTAAAACATCTCATTTTGGTTGGGTGTAGCTCCTAGGGTTAAAAAACTAACTTACGTAACTTCACTACAATCAATCAATATTTACTTTTCTAAGCAAAAGTCCAGTCGCTGGACCACGTGCCAACCACCTCCTTAATTGGACTTTACCTTTAAAAACAAAAACGCTACAGCTGGAGAAGGCAGATTCACGTAGGTCGATCCAAACAGGGATGACCAACAAAAGGCCCAGTCCTCATGTTTGGATACTTCTCCTGTGACAGCAGACCCAGAATTCAGCCTTCATGTTACAGCTTCATTCTCCAGTAATATAAAAAAAATTATCCCACTTCGGAGGTGATGCTGTCCACATCAATATCTGTACCAAACAGGAAACCAACCATGTGTCTTTCATGAAATGTGGTTTAGACATTCATGTTCACCTCAGGATGAAATGTATTAGGATCAGTGATCCTCTGACTTTTTATCTAGAGCCATTATTTTGCTAACAAAATGTCCGTCCTTGGGTTAACCATTCTGGGTGGGTCCCATCCATCAGCAGTTGGTTCACTTGTACTGCCAGGCGTTCATGGAGTGCAGTTAGTTTCTTCAGCCAGTAGGTGTGGATCATGTCAGGGCCTGGTGCTGTCCAGCTCTTCATACCTGCCACTCTTTCTTGGATGTCTGCCGTTGTAATGGTTACTGGTTCTTGTTCTGGGAGATGGCTGTGATCTGTTCTTAGATCCTCTAGCCACTGAGCACTGGTGTTGTGGGATGCCTCTTTCTCCCATATGTTCTTCCAGTACTGTTCAGTCTCAACCTTCGGTGGAGAACATCCGGTTTATTCTCCTGGCTTCTGCTTCTCCCTTGTATCTCTTTAGGCGGGTGGCCAGAGCGGTGAGTCTTTGTCTGGGAGTCTCTAGAGCCTCAGGTATCGACAGCTTGTTGTATTTCTTAGGTAACCCCTTCCTTACACCTTTCTGTAGCTCTGAGAGCTGACTAACCTCTCAGCTCTCCTTGATCTTGGCCTCTAACCTTCTCCTCCATGGGGGGTAATGCTCTTTGTGGCTTGTGTTGTTCATCTTATAGCCAAGCATCTCTAGGATCACTGTTGCTGTTGCGTACATCAGCTCATTGGTCTCGGTTATGGCTTTAGTAGGGATAGTATGTAGTGCTGCATTCACATCTTCTAGCAGACTTTCAGAGGGTACTTTGTCACTTAGCCTTGGCAGTCTTGGTTGTTGTACTAGGGGTCCAGCTTGGCTATGATCTTCAATCGTAGGTCAGTCAGCCTTATGTTGAGTGGTTCTGTGCCGTAGGGGCTGATGATGAAATCTCCCCGCTGACCTGTCGTCCTGGCTCCCCCTTGCCGTAGCATATTTGTTGTACCTCATCGATCTCTAGTTGTGATAGGAGCTGCCGTTTGCGGATGTTAGAACACTGAGCTAGAAGTTGTTTCTTTGTCAGTGTTGATGATGGGTTTCGAAGCATCCATATATCCCATAGTCTCTGCATATAACCCCTCTCACTGGGATTGCTTGTATAGTAGCATTGCATCAGATCCATGTTTTCTGCTCTAGTCCATGTATGCCGTGCTCCAGTAGCCCATTTCTCACCAGGTTGCCCTGGTTCCCTAGCACCTGACGCGGACTTTGTTAACCCGGGCGACGTCCGAGCCGGTATGCCTCTTGTATTTGCGGTTTCAAGGGTCTGTGCGTGGAGTGTTGTGTGGTGAAAGAAACAGAAAATAACAAGGAGCGTGGAGAAAAGGGAACACGGTATCCCTCCTCTCTAGCCCGAGGTGCAGACGAAAAGACACGCTCTTATAGTGGAGAACACCGGGCCCAGGTGACTCCAACAACTGATGATTGTAACCCTGCCTATATATGTATATATATACATATATAGTATAGTATAGTATAGTATAGTATAGTATAGTATAGTATATTAGTATATGCCTGCTTGTGTCTTCTGTCTTTGACCCTCTCTTGTGTCGTATGTTGAGTGAGTGTTCTTGCCTGTTCCGGTCCTTGTTCTTTGAATTACCTTGTTCTTTGAGCCTGTTTTGTTCAGTTTTGTGTTTAATAAATGTTTTTGAATCACCTTTTGGTCTGCATTTGGGTCCACACAGTCTTCATTCAGCCAACCCATGACATTAATAATATCACAGAGTACGGTCTAGACCTGCTGAGTATATGATAAAACTGTTGTTGTGAATTGGCGATATAATCCATCCATCATCAACCGCTTATCCTGTGTACAGGATCGCGGGGTACTGGAGCCAGTCCCAGCTGACATCGGGCACAGGTCGCCAGTCCATTGCAGGGTACTAAATTATGGAATAGCTTTTCCCATCTGGCATCTAACTCCTCCACCATTAAAATGTTACAAAAGATATTTAAAAGCCCTTTTTTTTTTTAATTTTAAAATTTCTTATATAGAAATGAACTTACTTTTATTCTATGTTCATATTTTTGTTCTTGCATTTATGTTATTGTCATTAAAATTATGTTGTTGATGTTATGTTTATATGTTTTTTCTATTATTAGTTTGTCATTACTTTATGTAGTAAAATGTTTTTTTTTGTATGTTATTTTTTGTTTGATTTTTGTTTGATTATATTTATAGGTAGAGGCATCAAATAAACCCATTTGAGTTTTTTGCCTCTTCCTGCACATTATTTTATTTGTTTTTTGTTCATATTTTGTTTATTATTATTTTTGTATTGTTATTATCACGCTGTGACTTTACACTGTGACTTTGATTTTCCAAAACTATCTATAAAACTGGAAATTACTGTACAAACACATTTTACTCCCACTGATGTTTCCATGTGTGCAGATTTATTCTCTTTAGAAATAAGTCACTGTTTATCAATGAAAGGATGGAAAACAACATTTGGTCTGTCAACCATTTAGTAGACACATCTGGAGAAGAATTTGGTGCAAAATTTTATTTTCAAATCCTTTAAGAGAACTCCTCACAGCAGGATTAATATTGATCAAAATAACTGTATATTATGTGATGAGGAGGACATTGACACCACGGATCACTTGTTCTCCTTCTGCCCGTAGAGCTGATGATACACGGGGCAACTCATTGAGCACACTTGCTTGTGGCAAGTGGATGTTTTCAACGGACAGCGGCGGTGCGGTGGGGGAAGGGGATTATAGTAGTAATCTTTACTACTACTATTACCAATCACGGCATCATTGCCCAGCACCGTTGCTTTAAAAGTTGCTCCGTGTATCACCAGCTTAAGACGTTCTGCTGTCACATGATTGGCTGGAGCCTACTCTTCAGTCTCCCTTCAGTTTCACTACAACATCACATTTGGAGTTGTAATGAAGAGCAACAACTATAAACTGCTTTTAAATAACCTAGTTTAATTATCTGGGTATCTCATCCACGAATGTAAATGTATAAAAACAGCCTTTATTTACTATCTTCAAAAATAATTTGCATTGTAATACAAATCCCTGTACGAAATAGAAAATAGCGGAAAAAATGCTTGATGCCTTAAAATGAACCTTTGCCACTGTTTTGTTTGTTTGTTTTAGGTTTTGTTTTGTCTATCTTTGTCATTATCTTTTCTCCTGTGTGCTTTGTTTCTTGTAAGCACCAATATCGTTGCCACCGTTCACCTTGCCAAATATTGTTGAACATTTTATAGCTTATAGCCTATATAAAAATTTAAAAAAACACTATGGGGAATCCAGTAACACCAAAGAGGTCGGTCCTGCCGTCTCTCCCGCTAGAAAGCCAATAATTTGCTTTGACCAAACAGTCTATATCTTTGGCTTTGACCAAACTACAGCTACAGAGCAGGAAGAAGAACTCAGTCTGGTCTCATCATCTCTGCTGTCATGTTCACTCTAACATCAGCGCTGTTCCTTACTTTGTTCGCAACTTCATGGATCTTTATTCTGTGTCAAGGTAAGAGGAGTGAGTGTGTGCGCGATGTGCTTTGGTATAAGGAGGAAGAAAGTTTTTGTTTCATACAACAGCATAAAACACAGATGGTAGAACAGCTGATCCGCGGGAGTTTTCGCGTGTTTAGACAAATGTTGTTGCCGCTCTGGGTAGACTGAAAACAGTTGGTACAGGGGTACAGTTGAAACATCTTAAATAACTAAAGTGTGCAACAAGACTGATCTCTGATTTTAGGTACACGCGCATATTAGCGTCCTCTTTGATCGAGGGACATTTGGATGTATGTGCGTCTCCAGTCCGAAGATATCAGCGAAAGTTTTTTTTCTGGGGAAACTTTTTCACTTCACCACGTCCCTTCCACATCGAAGAGCTTCTCATCCTTACATGACTGTTAACTTAACTTAGGCTACATTTTAGTAAACCTTAATCTCTGCTCTAAAAATTGACATATATTTCATGACTTTGTTTCATGATCGTCTTCAGATCTAAAGAAATGTTCGAGGCGGTCAGTACATGCTGTTCAGATGCACGATGTAAGATTACAAATTAATAGTTAATCTTGCTGTTTGCAGTTGTTCAGTGTTTTTTCTGATTAAAAGAAACCTTTTACCTGTTACTCAAATATAACTGTTGCTTCTGTTATTTTTAACTTACTATTAAAATGATGAACTGAAATGTTTTTATTGTTGTTTGCCATTACCATGCAAAGTTTTACAAATTAACTACTTTTAACTAAACAAATAATCAAATAAATCCTGAAGGGAAACAGTTGAATTCTCATTTTAAAGGTATTTTAAATTTGCAATGAATTGGTTAGGCAGCTTTACTGCAGAACGAACAGGTGTGTCCCCGGTCGGCCTGAAAAAACGCTTCTTGTGTTTATGAGCTAATTGTGGCAAAATATGAAATACTTTTGGATGCTATTGAATATTCATATTTTAGTGAACAAAAGCAAGAAATATCATATGAAAAAACTTTTCAGCCCAAAGTTTTGGCATGGTAATGGAAAAAGCAAAAAGTGTACCAACTGTCTCCATTTTACATATTTCTTGCTCATTTGCAAACATAAATAAATGTAAACATGCAAGCAGCGCTGGGCGAGCCCTCACGCTGCCCTGAATTGGACCACCTCTTGGACCGGTCAGGGGGTATTTTATGTTGTGCAGCAGTAGGTAAAGTGTGGACCACAGTGTGAAATGCAATGCAGGGAACTGGCCTTGCCTTCCCTCTGTCTTGGTCTCGACTGCTCTCAGCCCCTAAAAGTCTTGGTCTTGTCTCGGTTTCGATAAACTCTGGTCTTGGTCTTGACCTGGTCTCGGTTTGGTCCGTCTTGACTACAACACTAGTGGACAATGTTTTGGTGTTAGGCCTTCTCCTGCAACTGTGAAGTATTTCTGATGCTGCTATTACTTAAATATAGACAGGCTATACACATAAGGTGTACCTACTTCAGATAGGGGTTGCACTATACGCACTTTAAAATGCCCCAGTCCCACACGTCCGCCATACATTTAACCCTGCGCTCTGACAGAACATTGGTGGGGCAGCTCTGTGTAAATATGTGGGCTTAACAGTCTCTTTATTTCCTTCTTAAAACTGCACCGCTTGTGGCCGTGAAACTTCCTGTAACACATTAATGTTTCCTCAGTTTTACAAATCTTGTTAAATTCACCTTTTAGAGGCCCTTGCATAACTTGATACCATGTGTTATATATCAAAATGTGCAGAAGAATCCCAGCTGTCTGTATAAAGAGCTCACCACTTTATCTAAAGTATTGTATAAACAGAGAGATCATTTGGTTCTAAAGGGAAAATATGTAGGTAAGATTTTTGAAATTATTTAAATCTCTTGTGGACAAATTCTTTTGGTCCTTGAAATGGGTTAACCAAAATCTTAGGGTCTTAGGCTGAACTCTCTCTTCCATTGAAAAACTCCACAGAAAATTCCAACAATTTTATATTCAGTATAAATATACGGGATATAAATAAATAAAATGAAATGAAATATGGAATCATCATCACCTGAGAGAGTTTTCAAATTGTGAACAGAGGTGAAGAAATATTTTAGCTATCAGACGGAGATCACAGAGAACAGCCTAAATGCCTACACTATTTATAATGAATCTCAATTTTACCCAAACGTTTACAGAGTATCCTTCAGTTTGTTCATGATTAACTTGCTGATACACAAATCAGCACAGAAGCAGGATATTTTAGCCAAGATGGTCGCATTTAGCTTAGAACAAGTGCAATACAATGATAATGAAACAAGTTTTTTATAGAATAAATCCACTTAAACATCTTTAAATTTATCCTTATTGTGAAGACCAGTAATCATCAACTGGCGGCCCGCGGGCCACCAAGGCTTCCCATCCTACCAGCAGAATGGCCACTAATAAAAGTATTGCAGTATTAATATGTTTGGAGTAGAAATCTTCCATCTCTGGCAACATTTGTGGTACGATGCAATATGAAGATGCTACAGCAAAGCATTTAACTGGCGAGACACAAGTTTTTATTTTGAAGTAGAAAAGTAATGTTTGTGAGTGACATCAAAAATGCGTCTTCACAAGACTGCGTTCATTTTCAACAGTTTTCTGACAGCGGACCAGTTTAAAATATTGCAGAGATAAAACAGTCAGGAGCAGCAGACACAGTGAGCTGATAGGTCAAGATCAAATCCACCTTCTCAGCCAGGTAACCACCTCCTTTCACCTTTGCTGTTCGCAGACTCCTGTCGTGTCCAGAATAAAGTCAGATCATGACTGCTCACATTATAATGAACCTGCACAATAATGTTGAAAATACATAATAGCAGACTGTGGTTGGTTTATATTTCCTGAAGATCAGAATATAGGCTAATAAAAACTTCATACTAAATATTTTGTGACATTGAAAATTGCTAATTAAACCATAAAAGTCCGGCCCTCGCAGCTTTTGCTTAGTGAAGTTCTGGCCCTTGGACAAAGTAGAACCCCTTGTGTAGATGATCCTCTTCCATGTCAGAATGACACCCGTCAGGCTCTGAAACTCTTCTGATCCTCGTCACTGCTCTCCAAAACCGCTGCAAGAACTTCTCTAAAAATACACTTCTTCACCATCGTCTCTCCTCATCATCTTGTTATTTTTCTTATTCTTTCCATATTTTTGTGCAGACAATATCTTTAGCAGACTTCTCTCTCTGGTAAATATAGTTTATATTATTTATAAGAATATACATGTACTTGGTAGAATTTGATGCTAGATATATTTGTAAAGTTTATTCTAACCTGACTTGTGAACAGAGTCTCCCCCTCTGACCTCTGTTCCTCTCCAGCACTGTAGTTTACTGTGTGGACGGATGGACAGCAGAGACCAACATGTGTCCTCTCCCCTCTCGTGGTGTCTGTCCATGCAGATCCAGCAGCTTTATTCGTCTCTCTGAGAAGTAAAGCAGTTTCATACTGTAGGGACTCTTTCCTCAGTAGAAGTAGTTCAGATACAGTTTGAGTAGAGGACGGACAGACTGGGGACACATTTGGAAAACAAAGCTTCTAGGAAATAATAAACTTGACATGTTTAATATTTCAGCTGTTTGTTCAGGCTCAGAAATGCTGATGTCTGTATTCAGATGGGAAATAATATCAATAATCAAACAAGCCAAACAAGCAGAAAGCAGATGAAAGTAAAATGTCTCCTGTCTGATGGTGTGGAGGACGACTTGACTGACAGCTGTAGAAATGAGCAACATGAAGTCAGCATGCAGCTGCAGCAGAGGAGTTAGTCTCTCCTTTCTGCAGCTGGGACTCAAGTTGTCTGAGAACAGGGTTTGAAATGCTGCTGAGTTCACATGTGCTGTTTTATAGAGACCTGATCTCTGCTGCTTCCATCAAAAGATGTTTGAACAGCAGGAAACATTACAAGTCCTGACTGGAGGCTTTTCTCTTTCTGCTCAGGGACAGAGGAGCTGAATGTGACAGTGACGGCTGGAGACAACGCCACTCTTCAGTGTCGGGGTCCCGGAGGTGCTGACATCACAGTGATAGCGTGGAGCAGAACTGACCTGAAGTCAGATGATGGTTATGTCTTCTTCTTCAGAGACGGTTACTCAAATGAAAACGACCAGCATCCATCTTTTCGTGGTCGAGCAAATGTGAGTGATCCAGAGATGAAGGACGGAGACGCTTCTGTAATTCTGAAGAACGTAAACATCAACGACACTGGAACATATGAGTGTGGGATTAAAGAGGAAAACAAGGAAGGCAAACCTGAACTCATCACCACCATCAGGCTAACAGTGACAGGTGAGTGTGTAGAGCTCAGAGTGTCTCTTTGGCTGTGTCCGAAATCACCCACTACTCACTATATAGTGGACTATATAGTGAGCTCGCCATTTTGTAGTGCTGTCCGAATGTATAGTGATGATTTTTATACCCTATATAGTCCACTCAATGTATCCCAGAATGCAATTTGAAAAGTAGTGTACATCCGATGGTCACTAACCAAGCCATATATACCATCATGCATCGAGCTTATAGAAAAAAAATAACAATCCGACGGCAATGACGTAAACGGCGCCGAAATAACGATCGGGGTAGTGTCCGAAAGTGTTGTTTTAATAATGCGAGTGAGCTCACTATATAGTGCTCTATATACAACTCCCTAGGGGATAGGGAGTAGTGAATGAGGGGGGATTTTGGACACAGTCTTTGTCTCTCAGAGTGTCTCTTTGTCTCTCAGGTCAGCGTGTAGAGCTCAGAGTGTCTCTTTGTCTCTCAGGTCAGCGTGTAGAGCTCTGAGCGTCTCTTTGTCTCTCAGGTCAGCGTGTAGAGCTCTGAGCGTCTCTTTGTCTCTCAGGTCAGCGTGTAGAGCTCAGAGTGTATCTTTGTCTCTCAGGTCAGCGTGTAGAGCTCAGAGTGTCTCTTTGTCTCTCAGGTCAGCGTGTAGAGCTCAGAGTGTCTCTTTGTCTCTCAGGTCAGCGTGTAGAGCTCAGAGTGTCTCTTTGTCTCTCAGGTCAGCGTGTAGAGCTCAGAGTGTATCTTTGTCTCTCAGGTCAGCGTGTAGAGCTCAGAGTGTCTCTTTGTCTCTCAGGTCAGCGTGTAGAGCTCAGAGTGTCTCTTTGTCTCTCAGGTCAGCGTGTAGAGCTCAGAGTGTCTCTTTGTCTCTCAGGTCAGCGTGTAGAGCTCAGAGTGTCTCTTTGTCTCTCAGGTCAGCGTGTAGAGCTCAGAGTGTCTCTTTGTCTCTCAGGTCAGCGTGTAGAGCTCAGAGCGTCTCTTTGTCTCTCAGGTCAGCGTGTAGAGCTCAGAGCGTCTCTTTGTCTCTCAGGTGAAGCTGCTTCCTGGTAGTTGAGCTGAGAAACATCACAGATCAGATGTTTGTGTTTTAGAAAGATGTTGCTGATGAGACTTTAGAGGAAACAGCTGCTACGAGTCATGTGATCAAAGTGCAGTAGATAATGTCTGACATTCTGTTCACCTGCTGACAGCTGATACCTCACACCTGTTTCTGCTCTGCATCTCACACAGCTGGACACGAGGAGGGAGGAGACAAGGAGGGAGGAGGCCAGATGAAAACAGCTTTATTGATCGGTGTGCCACTTGGTGTGTTATCTGCTCTTGCTGTAGCTGCTGTTATTTTTCTTGAGCTCTAAAACAGCCATTCCCAAACTGTGGTGCGCACACCCCTTGGGGTGCGTGAGCTGCCTCCAGGGGGTGAACGACAGGAAAAATGTAATGGTGGTGTAGTAGTGTAATAACTACAACAATTATTTTGTGGAATTTTTCATGAAATAAAAACCTGAATTGAAATTTTAAGCTGTAAATTTTATTTAAAATAAAAAAACGTTATTATTAATAGTGTGCTGGGCACATTAACGCAGTCATTAATTAATGCCAACAATTATTTTAGCTCAGGTTAATGCAGTTGTTATTATTATTTTGAAAGTCTGTTGCTCACTGGCTATAGATACAGAAATAAATAAAAGATAAACAAAAGCAAAACAAGCGATCAAATTCCATAGTGAAGTAGAAAGCTGCACACTGCATCCTGATTAGTATTGGGGGAGATGTCAGTCTTAGGAACGTTCTTAAAATCACAACCTAGTCGCTTGGCCCCTCGGAGTCGCTCTTCACTCCTCAGGTGACAGGAAGACAAGCGCTCCGCGAGCAAACAGCAGGCACTCTATGGAGAGTAACCGTGGCAACAGCTTAGAGTGCTACAAAGCTGTAGCCTATTAATGTAATATTATAGGCTATATAACCTTTCCTGATGGGCTTCATCTAGTTTTGTGGGGATGCTCTGCCATGTGAAATTTCTCCTGTTGATGTCCTATTTAGTAAAAAGTAATAGATTATGGAAACTCACCAACAGCGAGGATCAGTCTCTCTCCCAATGATTTGTTCTGCACGTTGCGTACAAAAAGTTCAAGACGATTCAACTTTTTAAATAAATAAAAGGTAATTCCCTGGCAGTGGCAAATAGCTTTGGTTATATTTAGCTTTGATTTTATTAGATTATTATTTAAGTTTAGATTTACAAGAAATATTTTATTGCTACTGTGTAAAGGGAATACTGCTGGTAAAAGGCACATTATTTGAACATGTGGTCTGCATGACACTTCACACAATAATGTGCTTTTTACCAGCAGTATTTAAGCAATAAAATTCATCAACCTAAACATTAATGTAATCAAATCAAATATAAAACCAAAGCTATTTGCCACTGCCAGGGCATTACCTTTTATTTAGCTTCATAACATCACAACAGGCACCTTCTGCAACATGTTAACACAGAGCTGCATAAACGGTAGGTACGAACTTGAACGAAACAGAACAGTCAGTGTTCAGTAGCAAGTGTCCCATTAAGCTGCGTTCACACCGAAAGAGAATTTCATATTCACCTTGCTTTACTCGTGCGAGTTTGACCGCAGAACATTTTGAGTGTTCATCTGACTTATGTCAAGTTCAATAAAGTTCATTTATTTCAGTAATTCAACTTAAAAGGTGAAACTAATATATAGACTCATTACATGCAAACTGAGATATTTCAAGCCTTTATTTGATATAATTTTGATGATTATGGCTTACAGCTTATGAAAACCCCAAATTCAAAATCTCAGAAAATTAGAATATTGTGAAAAGGTTCAGTATTGTAGGCTCAAAGTGTCTCACTCTAATCAGCTAATTAATCCAAAACACCTGCAAAGGGTTCCTGAGCCTTTAATTGGTCTCTCAGTCTGGTTAAGTGGAATTCACAATCATGGTGAAGACTGCTGACCTGACAGTTGTGCAGAAAACCATCATTGCTTCAAATGTCGTATTCCTCTTGTCAAGTCGCTCCTGAACAACAGACAACATCAGAAGCGTCTTACCTTGGCTAAAGAAAAAAAGAACTGGTCTGTTTCTCAGTGGTCCAAAGTCCTCTTTTCTGATGAGAGCAGATTTTGCATCTCATTTGAAAAACCAAGGTCCCAGAGTCTGGAGGAAGAACGGAGAGGCACACAGTCCAAGATGCTTGAAGTGGCTGTGATAACCATGCCTATGAGCTGTAGTACTACATCAGCCCAGTTCAAAGTAAAATTTATTGTGAGCTAATGCCAAAGAGGTCCTCAAACATTTTCTTGCCCCGACCCTTCGAGGGCTATGTAGTATTTGAAAGGTTTGATGAAAATATTTTGTATCAGTATACTTTTGATATTTTCAATATTTTCGGTATTTAGTAAAAACGCTATAAGTTATAAAAGTTTCTGTTAAGTTTTGGTGTTTATTTTAGTAGCCTTGGCTAAAGCATTTACGTTTCTACATTTATTCATTTTATTTATTTATTTAAATGTGTCCTGCCCAGCAGCCTGGTATAGAGTATGGTGAGCTGAATACCATATTGTGCCAGACAGATTATACGTTAACAAGAGAGTATTAATATACTCCTTTAATAATAATTCATTTAAACATTTGAGCTGATGCTTTTATCCAAAGTGACTTATAATTGCTATACATGTCAGAGGTCGCAGACACATTGGTGGATGGGTCACAGCAGAGTGCAGAAGGGGGCTGTTTTGTGTTTCGTGAGAATTGTTTTCAAATTAGTCTTTAAAGGCTGACAAAGAGGAGAAAAGGGGGTCAAAATTGCTGACTTTGTCTCAAAAGAAAAGAAGGTAGGATGGAGTCTTGGATTTGACTCTGGTTTCAGGTAAACTGCAGTGCTGTAATCCACAACACATTGTACCTGAACTGTGACTGTTTCTGGCAGCCGTTCACTGTGACACACATTTCCATATGTTTGATTTAAAACAAAATATGACAAAATACAAAAAGTAAAAGTCCTGTTTTCAAAATGTTACCAAAGTCAAATAACACCATTATTATCTACATGTAACTACTTGACATAATGTCGGCAGATAAATCGATATCTGCAGAGTAACCTTTAAATAATCTGTACATGTTTTTATTTCAATGTAAATGTCTGTTTTCTTGCCAACAAAGCTGAATTAACCCACAGATGTCAGATAAATAGTCATTTTCCACCAGCTGTTCACCAGAAACGATCAGAGTTGTTGAACCTGTTGATGCTGATCTGATCTGGAGAAGCTCAGTTAGCCGTCCAGGTATGAGGTTCATGTCAGCTTAATGTCCTCAGAGAGTTCATCTCCAGAGCATTATTTAAATTCAAACTCTGGCTCACAGTCCAGTCTGACTTCTCCCTTTATATCAATATAAAAACAGACTTCCGATCAGTTATTTGAACAGCGTCCAGCTTCTAGAGCAGATGTAACCAAGAGTCAATAAACCTGATAAAAACAGGATCACTGACCTTCTGTAACTGTCAGGGACGGACTGGGAGAAAAAAATGGCCCTGGACTTTGATCCAGTTTTGGGTGATAAACAGGGTAATTGTCTCCATCAGGAGGGTCTGAGCTCCCATGGAAGCAGTAAAATCATCCATCTGTGGGGGCCACTAATTAATTTATCAACAATAAATTATTACTGTGAATCACAAATAATGCATTTTTCATTGTAATTAGTACTATTATTTACATTAAAAGATAAACAGACTTAAAAGAACATGTTATCATAATGAACTGCGCGCCGCATGACTGACAGGACGGGGTGGGGCTAAGGGCTGAGTAGACCTTCATATGGAATAGACCAACAGGCCTGAGGAGAAGGGGGAGTTGGCCCGTGTCACTCAACCTTCTGCCAACTTTTTTATTATAAGTAAAAAATATAGGGCAAGGAAGGCGGCCCACCGACCCAGAGGATGGCCGGCCCACTGGGATCTGTCCCGGTTCTCCAGATGGCCAAGCTGCTACTGAAGTTAAAATGATCTTAGAGCTGCTTCGTTCATGCCACAATCCTCCTTCTAACAGATCTACAGGTCTTTTTATTTTCTTGATTATGAAGTGCTAATATATTCCACCAAGTTGTCTCAGGATGGCCTGTATTCATTTTTTAATCTGTAGGTTAATTCAGTGAACATTTACATTGTGAAATAAAAACATTGACAGTATTAACATGATACTCTGCAGATTAATATTTTACAACATGAAGCACTTTCAAATAGAGATTATACATATATATAATATAGATTTATCTGTAGACGTTATGTAAAGTAGTTACATTTAGATAATAATTGTGTATACTTTGGCTTTATTAACATTTTGAAAGCATGAGTTAACACACTAGTTTTATATTGTAAACTCATCACAGCATGATTTCTGAATTTCTACAGTGAGTAAAAGATTATTGGAGCTCTTACTGATGTTCACAGTATTCATGTATTTACCCAGAAGGAAACCATTTATGTTCATATTAAACTTATTTTAAATGATTGTAAGGTAACTTTAATCAGACTAACCTCACACAGTGCTCCCACTACCATCCTCCCTCCTTTAAAACGGTTTGCTCCATCTGTTGGTCTAAGAATCAATATACCTCTAGAGAACAGAATTAGGTAAACAAACAATATTTATTTAATCGGACAAGCTCTCATTAACTCAAATGGGTCTGAGCTTGTACTGGCTCATGATTCAGCAACTACTCTACTGACAGACTTTAGCATAGCACCTGCACATTATAGATAACAATAATCAATTTTATCAGCTGGATCAGGCCTTATTCAAACTGGCTCCCCCACTGCAATGTACTACTCCTTTGGACGTATCAACTTCAAATCTGTCCCAGAAAAGCCTTAATGCATTGATGAAGCCATGTTGTAAAACTTGTGGGTTTGCAGTTCACGGCATGGCAGTGGCATGGGGGCAAAGTTTCACGCTTCGCCATGACACAGGAAGTTTTTATAAGTTGACTGTACATGCTCAGATCTGTACTAAGTTCTACACATTTGATAAGAGTCCCGCCCTGAACACATGCACACAAGTATACAACTCATTTTTCACTCTAATCCAACACTCATATGTTCCAGTGTCACTGATGGTGACGTTCTTCATCTCTGGATCTCTCAGCTCCACTCGACCATGAAAGATGCCGGATGTTTTCATATAAGTGGCCGTTTCTGAAGAAGAAGAAAAAACCACCACCTGGCTCCAGGTCAGATCTGCTCCACGCTGTAAGTGTGATGTCAGCATCTCTGTGGCCCCGACACTGAAAAGTGGCGTTCTCTCCAACCTTCACCTTCACCTCCTGTGTCTCTGCACAGAAAAAGCTGGAAGCTTCCGGTCTACAATATGAAGCTGATGCGGAAGTCCCTGAAACCTGCATTCTATTGAAAATCCAGCAGGGGGCGACTCTTCTGGTTGCAAAAAGAAGTCCGGCTCCATTAGAAATAATGGGAAAATGTTTCTACATCTCAGCTGAATAATTACCCCAGTAAACACTTTCCTGATGAGTTTATGGTCTCAGTCGCTAGTTTCAAGTCTTCTTCAACACAGCATGATGTTCATTTAGTAAATTATGGTCCCATTTATTTTAAAATAGACCACAAAGCAGAGAATGTTTCAGAGCAGGGTTATCTATGATTGAAAGGTCGTTACCATGGCGACCTGTCAATCAGGCTAGAGTGACTCGTACCCTGTGTAAATTTAACCAGCGTTGTTGAAAAAGCTTATCAGGAGTCGGCTGTTCACTTTCTCTGGTGAGAACATTTAGTTTTAAGACTGTTGTTCGGGTTCACAGACAGCTCTGAGTTTGTTGATCCTGAGAAGAGGGAACTTCTGCATTTCCAGCTCCAGAAGGACAAACTTTAACTCAGTGACAGCCTGCTGTAGTGAGGGAGGAGACACTGACAGACTGGGAGCTGATCAGATCCATAAAATGTGTTGACAGCAAAACAAGTGAAGCCCTATTACTGGTGGATTAACTCTGTGTGGCTCTGAAGGCTCATGAAGTATAAATGGTCAGATTTACATTTCTCTGTACATTCTGCTCACTTACAAAAAATAGTTTTAGTCCTCCTTGTGACTCCAGTGAACTGAGGTGTGAAGCTGGTGTCGTTTCAAACAATTGTGATCTGTTTTAGCTGGTGGTGATGTGTTTGTCCATCTTTGTGCTAAAATGTGTGAACTTTTTGTCGTCTAGTTCTCTGTTTCAGATAAATACCCTCCAGTTATATTTGGTCTTTCACCTTTCACAGTGTTAAGAAGAAAAAAACTGTCAGACCTGCTGCCATTTATAAAGTCTGTAACACAACTTATTATAATTATACATGAAATATAATGAAATCATTTCTACAGCAGTATTATTACATGTGTTGCAGGTGCAGTATTAGTGAAATCAACAACGCTGTTAACAGGCATGTTGTTACTATTTGTAGCTTGTTTCTTATTTCACAATTTTAATTATATTTTATTCTCCACCTTATTTAACTGTTTACACACTTATTAAATCCCCCTCCTTCACTTCTCTTCACACTCACAGACCTGATGTACCTCTGCTGCAAACAGCCTGCCTCTTTCTTACTCTCTCTCTGTATTTCTGCTCCTGTGAATTTCTCCTATAAAGTTGTCAGAAAAAGTCCAAACTTCTCGACTTTTCCTCCTGTGACTCCGTTCACAGCAGCAGCTGCGCCCCATGTTGAGGAGACGTGTTGATGACGTAGCCTTTCACAACAAAACCTACTTGACAGCTAACGAATGACATCTGATGTGTTCACTGTCACATTACCTGGTACGTGCTTGTAGAGTATCCACTGAGTTGTGACGTGATGACATAACATGATAACTAAATGTTACTCTAAAAACGGTAGGCTACAATATGTCACCTAATATACCTGAGTGGCCCTTAATATACCTGGTCGGCACTCTAAAGTGTATGTGTGGGAAACACTAACTAAACCGTTGTTTTTCTTTTTACAAGCCAGGATTATCTCAGCAAAAGAGAAGTGCTCACTGATAGATTTTGACAGATTTGTGAACAATATTTGAGAGAAATAGGCCTTTTGTGTTCATTGAGAAAGTCTCAGATCTTTGAGTTCAGTGATGAATGGGGGCAAAAACAAGAGTTGCATTTAGTTTAGTTTATTTCCAACAAAACACAGATGCAGCCAAAGGCATTTATTTCTTCCTAGCTTTGTCACTCTCCACGTCACAGTGAGGTTTGTTTGGTTGTTTGTCTACTTGGGGGCAGCGTTGGCATTTGTACTTCTTCCCCGTTTTGCTGTTTTTTGCTGCTTGTTTGTTGGTGTTCCTGCAGAGTGTCCTCTTTGCATCTGTGCAGAAATAGAGCTGGAAAAAGTCCACTGGTGAGTGTGTTGAATGTGTGTCACCTGGGCTCCTGGTGATCTGCAGGACATGAACCTACTGGCTTGTGGGACAGCATCAAGATCACTTTCAGTCTTCCAGGGTTCAGAGCTGTGTGTGGCTGTCCTGACAGGGCTTGTGGAGATCTTGACCTGGTTTGATTCCCCCTCCCACGCCTCCTCCGTGCAGGCCTGCGTGTTGTTTTACTGGGGTTGGAGATGGTCCAGGCTGGTCATCATCTCTGTACATGACAACAACACGTAAAAAGATTATTAAAAGTCTAAATATTCATTATCATATGACCAACAGGTAAATGAACACATATGGATTGGTGGGTGTTTATTAACAGAGTGAAATAAGTTACTCTACTCAACTCAAATCAGTAGTCATCATAAGTTACCATGACGATCTAAGAAGTGAACCACCGTTATGATGCTGAAAACCCAGGTTTAACCCTGAAGTTATGTGGATAATTTCAAATCCTGCTTCATGGTACAGAGAGACAAAGAGACACTTTGAGCTCTACACACTCACCTGGATTTGTCAGACTGATGATGATGATGATGGGTTTAGGAAGTCTTCTGCACTCTCTGAGTCAGGAGTTGTGTGTTCTGGTCTCCTTTGCATATTTTTATTGACCATAAAAACACCAACAGCAACAAGGAGAAGAAAAATCACACAAACAGCTGTCAGACGGCGTATTAGTCCAATGTTTCCCTCCCAGATGTTTCCACCTGTGTGTCCTCCCTCCTTGTGTCCTCCTGTGTGACCTGCAGAAACAGGTGTGAGGTATCAGCTGTCAGCAGGTGAACAGAATGTCAGACATTATCTACTGCACTTTGATCACATGACTCGTAGCAGCTTCCTCTAAAGTCTCATCAGCAACATCTTTCTAAAACACAAACATCTGATCTGTGATGTTTCTCAGCTCAACTACCAGGAAGCAGCTTCACCTGAGAAACAAAGAGACACTCTGAGCTCTACACGCTGACCTGAGAGACAAAGAGACACTCTGAGCTCTACACGCTGACCTGAGAGACAAAGAGACACTCTGAGCTCTACGCGCTGACCTGAGAGACAAAGAGACACTCTGAGCTCTACGCGCTGACCTGTCACTGTCAGCTTGATGGTGCTGATGAGTTTAGGTTCAGCGTCTTTCTTTCTGCGTGTTGAGCGGTACAACTCTCTAATCCAACACTCATATGTTCCAGTGTCGTTGATGTTGACATTCTTCAGAATCACAGAAGCATCTCCGTCCTTCCTCTCTGGATCTCTCAGCTCCACTCGACCACGATAAGATTCATTCAGCAGCTTTGAGCCGTCATCTCTGAAGAAGAAGATATAATTATATGGCTTCAGGTCAGCTCTGGTCCACTTTATCACTTCTATGTCAGCATCTCTGTGACTCCGACACTGAAGAGTGGCGTCCTCTCCAGCCGTCACCTTCAGCTCCTGTGGCTCTGAGCAGAAAGAGAAAAGCCTCCAGTCAGGACTTGTAATGTTTCCTGCTGTTCAAACATCTTTTGATGGAAGCAGCAGAGATCAGGTCTCTATAAAACAGCACATGTGAACTCAGCAGCATTTCAAACCCTGTTCTCAGACAACTTGAGTCCCAGCTGCAGAAAGGAGAGACTAACTCCTCTGCTGCAGCTGCATGCTGACTTCATGTTGCTCATTTCTACAGCTGTCAGTCAAGTCGTCCTCCACACCATCAGACAGGAGACATTTTACTTTCATCTGCTTTCTGCTTGGGACGGTCGACGAAATTTGTACATTGATGGAGAGAGATGAAGCAAATAACTGAGTAACAACAAACTGTTGTCTTTGGATAATTTATTAATAAAAAGAGAATAAACAGAGCAGAACTATAACACAGAATCAGTTTGTGTGAAACCAATGGAGACTCTAAAAAGTCACTGAGAGCCCGCCCATCACCTCACGGAAGAAAAATACTGAGTTACATGGAGAGAGAGTCTGCTAAAGAAAACGTCCACAAAAAAATATACAGGAGAGGAAAAAGAATAAGAAGACGAGAAAAAGGTGAAGAAGTTTACATTTAGGGAAAACTGTTTTTAACTAAGTGCTGAGCTAAATGTGACCATCTTTGATAAATGTGCTGCATCTGTTCTGATTTGTGTTTCAGTAAGTTAATCATGAACTTTGACAAACTGACCGTCCCTTTAGTAAAGGTTTATTCTGCATAAAGTTATGTTCTTGTGTAAAATTGAGATTCACTCATAAATGAGAACTAAAACTATTCTCACCATTTGAAAAACATGTTTGTTGATGAATCAATATGTTTTGACTGATTTATCATAATGTTCTGCACAGAGGAGACTTTGTCTTTCATGTTTGATTTATTTATATTAGTGAATGTAAAGTTGGATTCTTTAATGCAGCTTTACAACTGCAGTTCTTTAACTCTCTTGAAACACAACATATTATATTCAACAACTAAAACCTGTCCAAGGAAACATCTCAGATTTCCAACATTTCCACAACTACGGGAACAAATCATAATATTTTATGTGAACGAGGACACAGGACAGGTGCTGCATCTAAACCAGCATCAACTTCCTCCTGGTGACTCCAGTGAACTGAGGTCTGAAGCTGGTGTCGTTTCTCACTGATGTGATCTGTTTTAGCTGAAAGTGTTGTGTTTGTCTATCTTTGTGCTAAAATGTGTGAACTTTTTGTCGTCTAGTTCTCTGTTTCAGATAAATAGCCTCCAGTTATATTTGGTCTTTCACATTTCACAGTGTTAAGAAGAAGAAAACTGTCAGACCTGCTGCCATTTATAAAGTCTGTAACACAGCTTATTATAATTATATATGAAATATAATAAAATCATTTCTATAATTACATGTATTGCAGGTGTAGTAATAGTGAAATCAACAACGCTGTTAACAGGCATGTTGTTACTATTTGTAGCTTGTTTCTTATTTCACCATTTTAATTATATTTTATTCTCCACCTTATTTAACTTAAATACGCTTACCTGTCACTGTCAGCCTGATGATGCTGATGGGTTCAGGTGCGTCTCTCTTTCTGTGTCCTGAGTTTCTCACTGCAATCCAACACTCATATGTTCCAGTGTCGTCGATGTTGACGTTCTTCAGAATCACAGAAGCGTCTCCGTCCTTCCTCTCTGGATCTCTCAGCTCCACTCGACCCTGAAACAATGGATTCTGGTACTCTCCATTTATTTCGTCAGGGCTGAAGAAGAAGACAAAACCATCATCTGACTTCAGGTCAGTTCTGATCCACTTTATCACTTCTATGTCAGCACCTCTGTGACTCTGACACTGAAGAGTGGCGTCCTCTCCAGGCGTCACCATCAGCTCCTGTGTCTCTGAGCAGAAAGAGAAAAGCCTCCAGTCAGGACTTGTAATGTTTCCTGCTGTTCAAACATCTTTTGATGGAAGCAGCAGAGATCAGGTCTCTATAAAACAGCACATGTGAACTCAGCAGCATTTCAAACCCTGTTCTCAGACAACTTGAGTCCCAGCTGCAGAAAGGAGAGACTAACTCCTCTGCTGCAGCTGCATGCTGACTTCATGTTGCTCATTTCTACAGCTGTCAGTCAAGTCGTCCTCCACACCATCAGACAGGAGACATTTTACTTTCATCTGCTTTCTGCTTGGGACTGTCGAGGAAATTTCTACATTGGATAATTAAAAATAACTCATAATTAAGTAACAACAAACCTTTGTCTTTGAATAATTTATTAATAAAATGAGAATAAACCGAGCAGAACTATAACCTAGGATCAGCTGGCAGCTTCATTAAGTTTAGAAAGCTGACTGAGCTTCAGCTGTTTTTGCAGAACGTTGACTTTGTTGAGTTACGAACAAGCAGGAGATCAAACATATCCAGCAGCCTGCAGAGTCAAATTCTAAAGTGGTAAATGTATATTTGAATCAATAATATGAAAACATTGTAAATAGAACTGAAAATATAAATTACAACAACTGTAATTATAATAATAAGTTATCCTGAGTAGTTGCTGTGTGAACTGTTCAGACTCCCCTGAGGTTGTGGAACACGCAGCAACGTCAACTCATGTTTATATTAATATCTCTGCGATTACGCAGCACATAAATACGGTTCAGATATTTCCTAAACCAAGACCAAGACCAGAGTTTATCAAGACCAAGACCAAAACTTTTAGGGGCCGAGACCGAGTCAAGACCAAGACCAGTTCCCCACATTACATGATGAGATCTCAAACTGATCTGAAAGATCCACATTCCCATTAAAACAAACACTAAGAGCTGAAATCATTAACTTCTTTATTCAACACTCCTTTTACATCTTTACCATCGTGGGGAACAACACATTTTTAATTATTGGTTGCATCTGAAGCAAAATGTTTTACATCCAGTCAAAGTTAGGATGTTAACAAATAAACAAGCAATTTATTGATTTTCACAAAGATGTGATCTTGACTTGTCTTCAAATAAAATCCTGAGTCCTCAGTGTCCCAGATTGAGACAAGACCGAGTACAAATGCGGTCGAGACCAAGACCATCAAAAGTGGTCTTAAGACCGGAATCAAGACCAAGACCTGGGTTTCTGCTGTTCTACATATGAGTGAAAAACCAAACGTTGTTCTTGTTCTTTAAAGGCTGCTAAAGCTCCTGGCACACACACTCCTCTTACCTTGACACAGAACAAAGATCCATGAACAGGAGAACAAAGCCACGAATGATGTTAATGATGCAGCCATGACCGCAGAGCTGCTGCAGCTGATAAACCTGAAACCAGACTGACTTCTTCTTCCTGCTGTGGAGGTTTTGTTCTCAATGGACCCGCCCATATGTTATCAGAACGGAGTCCAGAAAGCGGGTTTACAGACAGCTCTGAGTTTGTTGATCCTGAGAAAAGGGAAATTCTGCATTTCCAGCTCCAGAAAGAGAAACTTTAACTCAGTGACAGCCTGCTGTAGTGAGAGAGGAGACACTGACACATGAAGTATATCAGATTTACATTTCTCTGTACATTCTGCTCACATACAAAAAACAGTTTTATTGTTGGGTCTTAAACATTAATGATGTTTGTTTTAATGTAAATAACAGGTTTATTAAGTGCTTAAATGATTTTAAGTGAAAGATGCACTCAGCAGACCAAAGACTCTTGGTTGGTCGTGCGCTGCATCTAAAACAGCAGCAACTTCCTCCTGGTGACTCCAGTGAACTGAGGTGTGAAGCTGGTGTCGTTTCTAACAATTGTGATCTGTTTTAGCTGATGGTGTTGTGTTTGTCTATGTTTGTGCTAAAATGTGTGAACTTTTTGTCGTCTAGTTCCCTGTTTCAGATATATTTGGTCTTTCACGTTTCACAGTGTTAAGAAGAAGGAAACTGTCAGACCTGCTGCCATTTATAAAGTCTGTAACACAGTTTATTATAATTATACATGAAATATAATGAAATCATTTCTTCAGCAGTATTATTACATGTATTGCAGGTGCAGTAATAGTGCATGAACAACGGTGTTAATGTAGCTTGTTTCTTTTTTTTTACCATTTTACTTATATTTTATTCTTTTAACTCACACTTATTAAATCCGCCTCCTTCTCTTCTCTTCACACTCACAGGCCTAACGTTCCTCTGCTGCAAACACCTCAGAGTGCCTCACTTCTTTCCGTCTCTCTCTGTCTGTCTGCTCCTGTGAATTTCTCCTTCACTAGTAGGCCACATTATACAAAGTTGTCAGAAAAAGTCCAGAACTTGTCTTCTGGATTTTCCTCCTGTGACTCCGTTCACAGCAGCAGCTGCGCCGCATGTCGAGGAGACGTGTTGATGACGTAGCCTTTCAAAACAAAACCTACTTGGTAGCTAACGAATGACATCTGATGTTGTCACTGTCACATTACCAGGTACGTGCTTGTAGAGTATCCACTGAGTTGATAACGTAACGTGATAACTGAATGTTTCTCTAAAAATGGTACAATATTATCGCCTAATATACCCGGGCGGCACGCTAAAGTAAAGTGTATGTGTGGGAAACACTGACCAAACTGCCAGGATTATCTCAGCAAAGGAGAAGTGCTCACTGACACAGATTTTGACAAATTTGTGAACAATATTTGAGAGAAACAGGCGTTTTGTGTAGAAAGAGAAAGTCTCAGATCTTTGAGTTCAGCTCGTGATGAAGGGGGCCAAAACAAAAGTGTTGTGTTTAGTTTAGTTTATTTCCAACAAAAGCAGATGCAGCTTAAGGCATTTATTTCTACCTGGCTTTGTCACTCTCCACATGTCACAGTGAGGTTTGTTTGTTTTTTGTCCACTTGGGGGCAGCGTTGGCATTTGTACTTCTTCCCTGTTGTGTTTTTTTTTCTGCTTTTGTGTTGGTGTTTCAATTTCAATTCAGTGTCATATGCAACACAAGTAAATAAGCAAAAATGTTTTATCTATGTGAAGATATAACAGAGTCAAATATGTAACATTATAATTACACAGTATTAAAATCATTCATTCAATATTCCCCAAGTTAAAACCATTATTAATTAATAATACTGAAAAAGTTAGTGGCATGATTTCACACTTCTGTCCCTCCGACCTGAGGGTAGAAGTGTGAACAGTTCGTGTTGGGGGTGGGTGGTGTCCTTGATAATGGAGGCGGCTCTCCTGTGGACTCTGTGATGGTAGATGCTCTGCAGGGAGGGTAGTGGGGTCCTGGTGATCTCCTCAGCTGTCTTCACCTCTCTCCTCAGTCTCCTCAGGAAGCACAGCTGCTGCTGAGCCTTCTCGACCAGCTGTGTGTGTTCAGCGTCCAGGTGAGGTTCTCGCTGATGTGGGCGCTCAGATATTTAATACTGTAACAGGGGTTCTGGGTTGGTAGCGTCCTCCTGTCCTTCGGGCCTCGTGGGTAATAAGCGGCTACAATTTCTTCTTTCTTCTTCTTTAATCAACACCAAGAAGCATGACAGTAACTACACACGATGTAGCACGTTTCTCACACCCTCTGACTCCGTCACTCTTCTGCGTCCCCCTGGGAAAATACAGGTGGGAACCAAAATGCTCTGCTCTGAATAAACAAATATTAAGGAAACAATTACTATGTACTAATAAACTTAATTATGCCTGTCCAATTAATATTATATGAATCTTACTGTTACACAAATCCTGCCAACTTATACTGCACAGTTTAATAAGCAACATAACTTATTGTCAGGAATAAAGGTACCAAAATATACAATGTGTACAGTAACTAAGGTTACAATACTGCTCACCCTCTCAACCTCAAGTGAACAAGTGAAGAGGCCTCCTCTCCTTCCTCATGTCCTCTGTCCTTCGTCTTGTCAGTATTAAGTGTGAGGTCGTTGTCCTCGCACCACGCCACCAGGCTGGCGACCTCCCTCCTGTAGGCCGCTTCGTCCTCGCCAGTGAAGCCTCCAATCACTGCGGTGTCGACCGAACAGGGAGGCAGCACAGTCATGAGTGAACAGGGTGTAGAGGATGGGGCTGAGGACGCATCAAGGTGGAGCGTCAATTTATTTAATTTAAACATATTGAATAAGTTATTACACACATATGAGCTTTACTTTAATAGGAGTGGACAATATAGAGTTTGTTTGGTAATATTGATACCAGCAGGCCTTTTTAATGATCACGGTTTAATTATATTTTACAAACTTCTTTCTATGTAATTAAAACAGAAGACTTTGATCTAAACACATCTAGTCTAGTCTATATAACAGATTTCATTACCAATTTGAAAAAATACAGCTGTGCTACCATTATTAATTAGTGATACTAAAAAGTTAGAGGCATGATGTGTTTTTGCAATGATCTGAAGATTTTTTAATCACAGGGCCATATAGTTGTAAACTCTGTTTTTTAAACTTATGTAATACTGGATTGTTTCCTGAAATCATTCTTTATAATGCTTTAAGGTTTCCTAATGTTTATCATGTGTTGTCTTCTAGTTCACCCATAAAGCCTTTGTCCACCCTGTCATTTCCACATTTTATGAAAATAAACAAATTACTTTCACGTTCTAATATTTTTGTACGGTTTGTTTTTGAACAAATGAGGAACAAATAGTATTGTTTGAAGGTTTGACCAGATATGTTTGTTGTTAGATTTTATTTAGTAAAGAAAGAGTAAAAATCACAGATGACAGTGAGGACATATTATCTCTTTTGTAGATGCTCGAAATTCATTTCTAAAAAGCTGCTGGATCTTGACCAACATGCATTTCTAACAAACTGAGATCTACTTAATAAAGTGAAGTTAAATGGAAAATCTCAGCTTTTGGGGGATCATGAAGTCTCAAAGGCTCTTTGTAGTGATGTCGACCTGTGTCCTTTAAAGTGTGTTGAGGCTCAATTCTCTCCTGTAGGTGCAGATGTCTGAAATGTCCACCAGGTGTCAGACTGGGGCCATGATGAGGAAACTAAACGACCTGCAGCGCAGCACGTTTTCATAAAGTTCATAGAAAACAGAATTTGCTTAGCTTGGTGACAGAAGCAGCTCTGAGCCCAGCGGAGGGCCCTGTTGACTCTGCAGTGGTTCATATGAAACACCATGTGTCCTGAGATTATCGTTGCTCCTTTTTACCAGGAGCAGTAAAACTTTTAGGTGCAGAGGCAGAAAATTCAGGGACGCACACCTTAAATCGACGACGTGCAATGCAATTTTTCACAATTTCCCCATGTTACGGCCCTATAGCCGTGTGTCTGTCTAGGAGTCTGTCTCTCTGCAGGTCCTGCCCTTCCCCCACCTTTCTTGAGGTTGCAGCGGGAAGGCTAGGGTGCACACCTGTCCCTAAGTGGCAATCAGCAAGACTCCCGTGCTGCTACAAGAAGCAGAGTGCAGGCAGACTGTGGTGGAGAGCGTGGAGAGCAGACGTATAGAGAGTGTGGAAAGCTGATTTTGATCATGGACGCACGTGAACACAAGCAAGTCCACACCGGATCACTCGGCCCGCATGATATGTGTGTAGAAGTCGGATCGCCAGATGTGTGCGCTTCGTGGATCTGGGAGAATTAACAATTAGCGGACAGAATTCCCGCCCTACGTTGCAGCGGTGACGTCACTACGACCCACCATAGGAGCGCTGCCCGTTATTATCATGCCTTTTTAACACTTATCATGTAAACTCCCTCAGCCAGGGGCGGACTGCACAAGCATTAGGCCAGGAATTTGACACCATCCAAGGCTGCCCTGTTCACGCAAACCACAGACCACTAACTTTGTTGCCCTATTTGATGATGTAACAGGTACCAAACTATGGTCATCTGGGAAGAAAGTTATTCACATTACAAAATAAAACATTTGGGACAGACTATTAGAGTAGTCTGTACTGAGTTCTTTGGTGGATATGCCTGCACCCTTAAAAACTACAGAGAAATAGCCAACACCAACCATGGCACATACACATGTACAGGGCTAGACAGAAAAAACAGCAGCCACAGTCGACTTCAGGAGAAGTTCGCTCTTCCAGACGCCGACTTCCGACCAGCCGCACAACCGACTCGCGGCTGCACGTCGGTCAACCCGATCACGGCTCCGTCCAGCACCACAACCATCTTCAACAGATAGTCGTCGGCCTCCAGCGTGCACTCGAGGAAGCTATACCTTTCCACCGAAAGGTTTTCCAGCTTACCCAGCGACCTCGAACGCCCCCTGACTTTCGCATTCCTGATGCAGCATCACGCGCACCTGACCCGCCGATGACATTATGACGACACCCAACGCAAACTACTTCAGCCCTTAAACTGGGCCAGGTCGTATCACCCCATCCTGCCTGTGTGTTTCCCCTTTTCCTCCCACCCATGTCTAAGCAGGCTCCACATCCTGCCCCTGCACTACATCCCTCACATCCCTTCCCTTCCTTCAGCTGTAGCTAACATAGCTCCTTCCACTCCCCCCGCTCAAACAGCTCTTTCTCTCTCTCCGTCTCGCAGAACCCCCCCACCTTCGCTGCCATCCATTCTTTCAGTAACCCCCACCCTTGGTCTCCCGCCCCACATGTCGTCAATCTCATGACCACCAGCAATTCACCTTAACTGCCCCGTTCCCCCTGTCCACCCACGTCAGCCTTGCAGCTCTCCCAGCTTCACCTTCCCCCAGGCAACAATTCTGTCAGCTAAGTATCTCGTCCTCGCGCTTCTCTTTTTGCCATCCATTAACACCACCAACAGTCCTCCTTACACGCCACAGTATAATCCAGTTATGAATTCCTCACTTTCAAGTTATAGGGAGCTTACAGTCGCAGCATTTACCTTCGTTGTTCACATGCTAAAACACGCTCAGTCTATCCCACCTGCAGGGACGAGTATGACGACTGCCTCTCCACCATTGGATTTGGCTCCGTGGCTCCAAAAGCCTCATCCTCAGTCCCGAATTCCAAGCTCCATGCAACCCACCCCCATGACACCAACCTCAACCATCTCACCGGCGAACGCGTTGGCCCAGTCTGTCATTACCAGCACTCAGGTGTTGCCCATACACCTGGATTTCTTTCTTTGAGCACTTCGGTCTATTTTCTTTTATTGTTCAGAAAACCAGCAGCTCGGAGACTTTAATAATGAGACGACTCAAACAGTTGGAACATGAAAAGGATCAATGAGATCAATATTTTAAAATAACATTTAAACACTTCAACAGACGTCTGGAGACACTTAAACTGGATCTTTATAACAAAGAGTTCACTAACTGAGTTTTTCAAACTTCAACAGAGACTCAGGCTGAGAGCAGCTTCCTCTTTCTGCACACATGATCTTTCTCTGGTCTGCTTCTGTGGTGTCTCTGTGACAAGCAGCAAACCTGACAGAAGAAGAAGTACATGCAACTTCATTTCGCCACCAAACCAACCTTCACACAAACTGCAGTGAAAGATTTGAGAGAAAACCAGTCATCAGCCACACGGTGACATTTCACACAAGGTGTTGAAATGATAAATGATGAGTTGAAGTTTCTACACTTCGATCGGAGAGACAGTTCAGTCCAACAAAGAAAAATAAGTTTGATCTTTGATCAGAGTATCCTGATCCAGCAGTTATTGATCAGGAGGAAGAAACGTGATCAAACATGGCTCCTCTGAGAGACACAAGGTCCTGAATGAGAGTCGAGTGGAGACTCTGCTCAGGAGACAATCTGTGACTGAAGGAACAGGAAGGTTTTAACTTGGACTGAGGATATTAAAGGAGCAGCTGCTGTGTACAGACTGAGCTCTGTGATCATCAGAGGGATGATTAATTCAGTGAAGCTTTATTGGCAAGAAAAACAACATTTACATTGTTAAATTTAAAAATATATTGAAATAAAAACATCTGCAGAGTAACAGGCTACTCTGCAGATTAATATTTTACAGCTACAAGATCAAATAGATTGTCAACATTAAGAAGTTACACTTAGCTAATACTTGTGTACTTTGACTTTAGTAACATTTTGAAAGCAGGACTTTTACTTTTTATATTTTGATGATATTGTGTTTTAAAAACCAGATTAAATTTTAAGACTCCTGGTCTGTGCACAAATCATAAATATCCCATATTATAGCCTCCATCTTACCTTCTTTTCTTTTGAGACAAAGTCAACAAACTTAAACACAAACAAAATAAAGAACTATTCACATTTCTGATCAATACATAGCTGCTTCATATACAAACAGTACAGGGATGGGCAAAGATACATCAAACTGTATTTAAAATAAAATAACAAATACCCTCATTTTACGTGAGAGAGGTGCACTGCAAGCTAAAACAGATGGGGCCTGTTAAAAGAAAAAAATCTCAATAAGAGTAAAAGTGAAGTACCGGTGAGAAGCGGCCCACTTCAAGCTCTGTTTGACTTTATGCTCCATCCAGGAAAGCTGAGCAGGAACACGTGCACATGGCTGGTTATACGAGGCACAAAGATCATTACAGAATTTTCTCTTGAATTTTGTTCTGTGCATCCTTTATGTTTTCTAAAGATCATAAAACAAACAACAACAGCGAGCACACCACCTGTCTGTGAAACATCTTCCTCCTTGCCTCCTCCCTCCTTGTTTCCTCCCTCCTTGTCTCCTCCCTCCTTGGGTCCTCCCTCCTTGTCTCCTCCCTCCTTGTCTCCAGCTGTGTGACCTGCAGAGCAGAAACAGGCTAAATGGTCAAGTCAGCAAGTCAAAGCAGGGTTTCCAATCCAGTCCTGAGCCTGTTCACAAAAAAGAGGCGATGTTAGCAGCAGCTGACCAATCACAGACAAGAACAAGTTCACTGGCAGCAGAGCGTCATATTTTACAAACTAAGAGCAAACTTTGATAATTCAGGCTTAAAGCAGCACAGCTGCAGCTGTGCAGGAAGACAGAGTGAAGTTAACGTGTGTATAAACGCTGCCCCTCCAAAGCGCCCCCATTTTCAGAGGAGCAGCTATTGTTTTCAGCTGGTAAAAAAAGCTTTGGTGGACACAGGCCCTGCTTCAGTCAGGCTCTGCAGGATGATATTGCTATACAACAGTTTCTCTGCAGAAAACATAAAGCAGCTTATGAAACAGTCTGTGGGATCTCCCACAGATGGTGATGTAATTTCCCAGTAAGCTGATTGGTCAGTAGGCGGCGTTTTGATAGAGTTGACCTCTTCTGTGGAGCATACATAGGCTGTTCAGAGTAAGTTACCGTGATGATCTACTCCGGTAAGAAGTGAACCACTGCCGTGGGGCTGAAAACCCAGGTTTAACCCTGAAGTTACCTGGATAAGCTCAAATCTTGTTTAGTGGTACAGAGAGACAAAGAGACACTCTGAGCTCTACACACTCACCTGGATCTGTCAGACTGATGATGATGATGGGTTTAGGGAGTCTTCTGCTCTCTCTGAGTCAGGAGTTGTTTTTTCTGGTCTGGGTCTGCTTTGCATTTTTTTATTGACCATAAAAACACCAACAGCAACAAGAAGAAGAAAAATCACACAAACAGCTGTCAGACGGATTATCAGTCCAATGTTTCCCTCCCAGATGTTTCCAGCTGTGAGACCTCCCTCCTTGTCTCCTCCCTCCTTGTGTCCATCTGTGTGACCTGCAGAGCAGAAACAGGTGTGAGGTATCAGCTGTCAGCAGGTGAACAGAATGTCAGACATTATCTACTGCACTTTGATCACATGACTCGTAGCAGCTGTTTCCTCTAAAGTCTCATCAGCAACATCTTTCTAAAACACAAACATCTGATCTGTGATGTTTCTCAGCTCAACTACCAGGAAGCAGCTTCACCTGAGAGACAAAGAGACACTCTGAGCTCTACACGCTGACCTGAGAGACAAAGAGACACTCTGAGCTCTACACGCTGACCTGAGAGACAAAGAGACACTCTGAGCTCTACACACTGACCTGAGAGACAAAGAGACACTCTGAGCTCTACACACTGACCTGAGAGACAAAGAGACACTCTGAGCTCTACACGCTGACCTGTCACTGTCAGCCTGATGGTGCTGACATTTTACTTTCATCTGCTTTCTGCTTGGGACTGTCGACGAAATTTGTACATTGCTGGAGAGAGATGAAGCAAATAACTGAGTAACAACAAACCTTTGTCTTTGAGAATTTATTAATAAAATGAGAATAAACAGAGCAGAACTATAACCCAGGATCAGTTTGTGTGAAACCAATGGAGACTCTAAAAGTCACTGAGGACCCACCATCACCTCACGGAAGAAAAATACTGAGTTTACATGGAGAGAGAGAGTCTGCTAAAGAAAACGTCCACAAAAAAATATATACAGGAGAGGAAAAAGAATAAAAATATTTAGGAAAAACTGTTTTTAACTAAGTGCTGCTAAATGTGACCATCTTTGATAAAATGTGCTGCATCTGTTCTGATTTGTGTTTCAGTAAGTTAATCATGAACTTTGACAAACTGACCGTCCCTTTAGTAAAGGTTTATTCTGCATAAAGTTATCTTCTTGTGTAAAATTGAGATTCACTCATAAATGAGAACTAAAACTATTCTCACCATTTGAAAAACATGTTTGTTGATGAATCAATATGTTTTGACTGATTTATCATAATGTTCTGCACAGAGGAGACTTTGTCTTTCATATTTTATTTATTTTATATTAGTGAATGTAAAGTTGGATTCTTTAATGCAGCTTTACAACTGCAGTTCTTTAACTCTCACCATATTATATTCAACAACGAAAACCTGTCCAAGAAAATATCTCAGACTTCCAGCATTTCCACAACTACAGGAACAAATCATAATATTTTATTTGAACGAGGACACAGGACAGGCGCTGCATCTAAACCAGCATCAACTTCCTCCTGGTGACTCCAGTGAACTGAGGAGTGAAGCTGGTGTCATTTCTCACTGATGTGATCTGTTTTAGCTGACGGTGATGTGTTTGTACATCTTTGTGCTGAAATGTGTGAACTTTTGTCGTCTAGTTCCCTGTTTCAGATAAATAGCCTCCAGTTATATTTGGTTTTTCACCTTTCACAGTGTTAAGAAGAAGGAAACTGTCAGACCTGCTGCCATTTATAAAGTCTATAACACAGCTTATTATAGCTAACATACACGCTCACCTGTCACTGTCAGCTTGATGGTGCTGTGGAGATTTAGTGGATTGTTTTCCTCTTCAATCCGACACTCATATGTTCCAGTGTCGTTGATGTTGACGTTCTTCAGAATCACAGAAGCCCCTCCGTACTTCATCTTTTGATCTCTCAGCTCCACTCGACCACGAAAAAATGGATGCTGTTCGTTTTCTCTTGTTTTGCCGTCTCTGAAGTTGAAGACATAACTGTCATCTACCTTCAGGTCAGTTCTGCTCCACTCTATGTATGTGATGTCAGCACCTCCGTAATTCCAACAGAAAAGAGTGGCGTTCTCTCCAGCCGTCACCTTCAGCTCCTCTGTCTCTGAGCAGAAAGAGAAAAGCCTCCAGTCAGGACTTGTAATGTTTCCTGCTGTTCAAACATCTTTTGATGGAAGCAGCAGAGATCAGGTCTCTATAAAACAGCACATGTGAACTCAGCAGCATTTCAAACCCTGTTCTCAGACAACTTGAGTCCCAGCTGCAGAAAGGAGAGACTAACTCCTCTGCTGCAGCTGCATGCTGACTTCATGTTGCTCATTTCTACAGCTGTCAGTCAAGTCGTCCTCCACACCATCAGACAGGAGACATTTTACTTTCATCTGCTTTCTGCTTGGGACTGTTGAGGAAATTTCTACATTGCTGGAGAGAGATGAAGCAAATAACTGAGTAACAACAAACCTTTGTCTTTGTAGAATTTATTAATAAAATGAGAATAAACAGAGCAGGACTATAACCCAGGATCAGCTGGTCCAGAGACCTGCCTGTAGGGCAGCTTCATTAAGTTTAGAAAGCTGACTGAGCTTCAGCTGTTTTTGCAGAACGTTGACTTTGTTGAGTTACGAACAAGCAGGAGATCAAACATATCCAGCAGCCTGCAGAGTCAAATTCTAAAGTGGTAAATGTATATTTGAATCAATAATATGAAAATATTGTAAATAGAATTGAAAATATAAGTTACAACAACTGTAATTATAATAATAAGTTATCCTGAGTAGTTGCTGTGTGAACTGTTCAGACTCCCCTGAGGTTGTGGAACAAGCAGCAACGTCAGCTCATGTTTATATTAATATCTCTGTGATTACGCAGCACATAAATACGGTTCAGATATTTCCTAAACCAAGACCAAGACCAGAGTTTATCAAGACCAAGACCAAAACTTTTAGGGGCCGAGACCGAGTCAAGACCAAGACCAGTTCCCCACATTACCTGACGAGATCTCAAACTGATCTGAAGGATCCACATTCCCATTAAAACAAACACTAAGAGCTGAAATCATTAACTTCTTTATTCAACACTCCTTTTACATCTTTACCATCGTGGGGAGGGGGGACAGTCGTTAACGGGAACAACACGTTTTTAATTATTGGTTGAATTTGAAGCAAAATGTTTTACATCCAATCAAAGTTAGGATGTTAACAAATAAACAAGCAATGTATTGATATTCCCAAAGGTGTGGTCTTGACTGGTCTTCAAATGAAATCCTGAGTTTCTGCTGTTCTACATATGAGTGAAAAACCAAACGTTCTTCTTGTTCTTTAAAGGCTGCTAAAGCTCCTGGCACACACACTCCTCTTACCTTGACACAGAACAAAGATCCATGAACAGGAGAACAAAGCCACGAATGATGTTAATGATGCAGCCATGACCGCAGAGCTGCTGCAGCTGATGAACCTGAAACCAGACTGACTTCTTCTTCCTGCTGTGGAGGTTTTGTTCTCAATGGACCCGCCCATATGTTGTCAGAACGTAGTCCAGAAGGCAAGGCAAGTTTATTTGTATAGCACATTTCAACAACAAGGTAATTCAAAGTGCTTTACATAAAACATAAAAGCAACAGGGAAATATATAAAGACAAAAATAAACAAACAAACAAACAAAAAAACAGTTTAAAAATCTAATAAAAGGCTAAGAACGAAGAAAAAGAAACAGGACAGTAAAAGTTACAGTGCAGTGTAAGTTATCAATAAAAAGAACTTATACTGCACAGTTTAATAAGCAACATAACTTATTGTCAGGAATAAAGGTACCAAAATATACAATGTGTACAGTAACCAAGGTTACAATACTGCTCACCCTCTCAACCTCAAGTGAACAAGTGAAGAGGCCTCCTCTCCTTCCTCATGTCCTCTGTCCTTCGTCTTGTCAGTATTAAGTGTGAGGTCGTTGTCCTCGCACCACGCCACCAGGCTGGCGACCTCCCTCCTGTAGGCCGCTTCGTCCTCGCCAGTGAAGCCTCCAATCACTGCGGTGTCGACCGAACAGGGAGGCAGCACAGTCATGAGTGAACAGGGTGTAGAGGATGGGGCTGAGGACGCATCAAGGTGGAGCGTCAATTTATTTAATTTAAACATATTGAATAAGTTATTACACACATATGAGCTTTACTTTAATAGCAGTGGACAATATAGAGTTTGTTTGGTAATATTGGTACCAGCAGGCATTTTGATGATCACGGTTTAATTATATTTTACAAACTTCTTTCTATGTAATTAAAACAGAAGACTTTGATCTAAACACATCTAGTCTAGTCTATATAACAGATTTCATTACCAATTTGAAAAAATACAGCTGTGCAAATGTAAAAAATAAAAACCTAGGCTGTTTGGAAGAGCAATGATTGAATCCCCAAAATGAAATGAAAACAACGACTTGTTTAAAGAATTCATTCAGTCTGTTAAAATGACGAGGATTCCCCAAGTCAAAACCTTTATTATTTAGTGATACAAAAAAAAGTTAGTGGCAAGATGTGTTTTTGCAATGATCTGAAGATTTTTTAATCACAGGGCCACATAGTTGTAAACTCTGTTTTTTAAACTTATGTAATACTGGAGTGTTTCCTGAAATCATTCTTTATAATGCTTTAAGGTTTCCTAATGTTTATCATGTGTTGTCTTCTAGTTCACCCATAAAGCCTTTGTCCACCCTGTCATTTCCACATTTTATGAAAATAAACAAATTACTTTCACGTTCTAATATTTTTGTACGGTTTGTTTTTGAACAAATGAGGAACAAATAGTTTTGTTTGAAGGTTTGACCAGATATGTTTGTTGTTAGATTTTATTTAGTAAAGAAAGAGTAAACATCACAGATGACAGTGAGGACATATTATCTCTTTTGTAGATGCTCGAAATTCATTTCTAAAAAGCTGCTGGATCTTGACCAACATGCATTTCTAACAAACTACAGATCTACTTAATAAAGTGAAGTTAAATGGAAAAGCTCAGCTTTTGGGGGATCATGAAGTCTCAAAGGCTCTTTGTAGTGATGTCGACCTGTGTCCTTTAAAGTGTGTAGAGGCTCTATTCTCTCCTGTAGGTGCAGATGTCTGAAATGTCCACCAGGTGTCAGACTGGGGCCATGATGAGGAAACTAAACGACCTGCAGCGCAGCACGTTTTCATAAAGTTCATAGAAAACAGAATTTGCTTAGCTTGGTAACAGAAGCAGCATCACTCTGAGCCCAGCAGAGGGCCCTGTTGACTCTGCAGTGGTTCATATGAAACACCATGTGTCCTGAGATTATCGTTGCTCCTTTTTACCAGGAGCAGTAAAACTTTTAGGTGCAGAGGCAGAAAATTCAGGGACGCACACCTTTAATCGATCACGTGCAATGCACTTTTTCACAATTTCCCCATTTGAGCTGTATTACTGTTAAATGCTTTGGTAACAAATACAGAAACTACAATGTGCTGAGTCACTGTCACATTTTAACAGTGTTGGGAACGTTACTTGAAAAAAGTAATTAGTTATAGTTACTCACTACTTGTTCCAAAAAGTAACTGAGTTAGTAACTGAATTACTCTGTAATAAAAGTAACTCGTTACCAGGGAAAGTAACTATTTCCGTTACCTACTGTTAAAAAAAAAGCTCTGCTGCTTCATCGAATCTCTGTTTAGCTGGTGTGTGTGTGTGTGTGTGTGTGTGTGTGTGGCGCGTGTGCTGGTATGTGTGTAAAAACACTGGCTCTGATTGGCTACCAAGAAACATGACTCTGCCTTAGCCAACATAATCGCTGGTCCCTCGTCTCTCCCCGCCGACAGAGTTTAGCAGGCAGGTGAGAACGGGAACAGGTGAGCGCCACGTTGCGCCCAGAGAACCTGATATGGAGAGCGCAGCGTACCGGTCCACTTCAAGCACTGCTTACCTCGTTATTAACCCACCTCCTGACTAGCTGTGTGAGCCAGCTGGTGCGTTCGGATTACACAGTTTATTACATAGTAACGCACCGCATTTAACGACCAGTAACGTTAACGGCGTTGTAACGGCGGGAAAGGTAATTAGTTAGATTACCCCGTTACTGAAAAAATAACGCCGTTACGTAACGCCGTTCTTTTAAACGCCGTTATTCCAAACACTGCATTTTAAATGAATGGTGCTTAAACA
The DNA here is from genome assembly GCA_024633595.2 of Lepomis macrochirus. Classification (NCBI taxonomy): domain Eukaryota; kingdom Metazoa; phylum Chordata; class Actinopteri; order Centrarchiformes; family Centrarchidae; genus Lepomis; species Lepomis macrochirus. Next base: position 33,288,113 of record JALXJV020000002.1, on the reverse strand, counting down.
AATGCACATACTGGTGGTGTGTTGCCTCAGCGAACTTGGTTTTCCCCACATATTTTGGTCCACATCTGGTGCAGCAGATACAGTTCATGGTGTTTGTGTTTTTGCTAAATCTTATCATGTAAACTCCTCAGCCAGGGGCGGACTGGCACAAGCATTCAGGCCAGGAATTTGACACCATCCAAGGCTGCCCTGTTCACGCAAACCACAGACCACTAACTTTGTTGCCCTATTTGATGATGTAACAGGTACCAAACTATGGTCATCTGGGAAGAAAGTTATTCACATTACAAAATAAAACATTTGGGACAGACTATTAGAGTAGTCTGTACTGAGTTCTTTGGTGGATATGCCTGCACCCTTAAAAACTACAGAGAAATAGCCAACACCAACCATGGCACATACACATGTACAGGGCTAGACAGAAAAAACAGCAGCCACAGTCGACTTCAGGAGAAGTTCGCTCTTCCAGACGCCGACTTCCGACCAGCCGCACAACCGACTCGCGGCTGAACGTCGGTCAACCCGATCACGGCTCCGTCCAGCACCACAACCATCTTCAACAGATAGTCGTCGGCCTCCAGCGTGCACTCAAGGAAGCTATACCTTTCCACCGAAAGGTTTTCCAGCTTACCCACCGACCTCGAACGCCCCCTGACTTTCGCATTCCTGATGCAGCACCACGCGCACCTGACCCGCCGATGACATTATGACGACACCCAACGCAAACTACTTCAGCCCTTAAACTGGGCCAGGTCGTATCACCCCATCCTGCCTGCTCCCCTTGTGTCAGATTTTCCTGTTTGTTTCCCCTTTTCCTCCCACCCATGTCTAAGCAGGCTCCACACCCTGCTCCTGCACTACATCCCTCACATCCCTTCCCTTCCTTCAGCTGTAGCTAACATAGCTCCTTCCACCCCCTCCGCTCAAACAGCTCTTTCTCTCTCTCCGTCTCACCGAAACCCCCACCTTCGCTGCCATCCATTCTGTCAGTAACCCCCACCCTTGGTCTCCCGCCCCACATGTCGTCAATCTCACGACCACCAGCAATTCACCTTAACTGCCCCGTTCCCCCTGTCCACCCACGTCAGCCTTGCAGCTCTCCCAGCTTCACCTTCTCCCAGGCAACAATTCTGTCAGCTAAGTATCTCGTCCTCGCGCTCATGCCATCCATTAACACCACCAATAGTCCTCCTTACACGCCACAGTATAATCCAGTTATGAATTCCTCACTTTCAACTTATAGGGAGCTTACAGTCGCAGCATTTACCTTCGTTGTTCACGTGCTAAAACACGCTCAGTCTATCCCACCTGCAGGGACGAGTAGGACGACTGCCTCTCCACCATTGGATTTGGCTCCGTGGCTCCAAAAGCCTCATCCTCAGTCCCGAATTCCAAGCTCCATGCAACCCACCCCCATGACACCAACCTCAACCATCTCACCCGGCGTAACGCTATGGCCCAGTCTGTCATTACCAGCACTCAGGTGTTGCCCATACACCTGGATTTCTTTCTTTGAGCACTTCGGTCTATTTTCTTTTATTGTTCAGAAAACCAGCAGCTCGGAGACTTTAATAATGAGACGACTCAAACAGTTGGAACATGAAAAAGATCAATGAGATCAATATTTTTAAAAAACATTTAAACACTTCAACAGACGTCTGGAGACACTTAAACTGGATCTTTATAACAAAGAGTTCACTAACTGAGTTTTTCAAACTTCAACAGAGACTCAGGCTGAGAGCAGCTTCCTCTTTCTGCACACATCATCTTTCTCTGGTCTGCTTCTGTGGTGTCTCTGTGACAAGCAGCAAACCTGACAGAAGAAGAAGTACATGCAACTTCATTTGTCCACCAAACCAACCTTCACACAAACTGCAGTGAAAGATTTGAGAGAAAACCAGTCAGCAGCCACACGGTGACATTTCACACAAGGTGTTGAAATGATAAATAAATGATGAGTTGAAGTTTCTACACTTCGATCGGAGAGACAGTTCAGTCCAACAAAGAAAAATAAGTTTGATCTTTGATCAGAGTATCCTGATCCAGCAGTTGTTGATCAGGAGGAGGAAACGTGATCAAAGATGGCTCCTCTGAGAGACACAAGATCCTGAATGAGAGTCGAGTGGAGACTCTGCTCAGGAGACAATCTGTGACTGAAGGAACAGGAAGGTTTGATCTTGGATTGAGGATATTAAAGGAGCAGCTGCTGTGTACAGACTGAGCTCTGTGATCATCAGAGGGATGATTAATTCAGTGAAGCTTTATTGGCAAGAAAAAAAACAACATTTACATTGTTAAATTTAAAAATATATTGAAATAAAAACATGTGCAGAGTAACAGGCTACTCTGCAGATTAATATTTTACAGCTACAACATGAAACATTGATATCAAATAAACATTATGTAAAAACGTTACACTTAGCTAATACTTGTGTACTTTGACTTTAGTAACATTTTGAAAGCAGCACTTTTACTTTTTATATTTTGCTGATATTGTGTTTTAAAAACCAGATTAAATTTTAAGACTCCTGGTCCGTGCACAAAGTATAATTCATCTGCAGTTGATCACATTGTTTGATGAAAACAGCCAGTTTAGGGGGTATTTGCTAATTTCTATAATAATTAAGCTGAGCCTACATTTGGAGTGCATACGTATTTGAACCTTTATGGTAAATGCAGTGAAACGAGTGACAGACAGGGCTTAGCGACTTTACTCATTTTCTCACATCACCACAAAAAAGTTGCAGTAGGTGAGTCTTACTTGAAGAGAGGCTATGAGTTTAATTAATTTCACGTGAGACGATCACCATATTGGCCACAATAAGTTATTAAATTTTAGGACTTGGTGAACTTGGCTATGACCATTGTAGAGTAATGGAAACCCGTTTTATGAACAGATTGCTCATAAGCACCACGTAGAGTGCTAACATCGTTTAGGCAGCATCAGCACTGCAAAAATGAACTCACACTGTTCAACATACATTTGCATTAGTGCAAGTAGGACAATGAAATTAGGAAATACCCCCTAAACTGTCTGTTTTCATCAAACAATGTGAAGAACTGCAGATGAAATATCCCATATTAAAGCCTCCATCTTACCTTCTTTTCTTTTGAGACAAAGTCAACAAACTAAACACAAACAAAATAAAGAACTATTCACATTTCTGATCAATACATAGCTGCTTCATATACAAACAGTACAGGGATGGGCAAAGATACATCAAACTGTATTTAAAAATAAAATAACAAATACCCTCATTTTACGTGAGAGAGGTGCACTGCAAGCTAAAACAGATGGGGCCTGTTAAAAGTGCAGGAAAAAAATCACAATACCCCAAAGAGTAAAAGTGAAGTACCGGTGAGAACCGGCCCACTTCAAGCTCTGAGAAAATTAAGAAAAGTATTCTGAGGTAACGCAAAAGTAGTCCTCAAAAATATTCTTGGTGACCATATAAATAAAAATGTAGAATATCCTATTTTGAATTTCAAATAAGTTTAAACTTTAAAGTTTAATACTAACCATCCCTGAGTACATATACATAGTTATGTTATTTAAGCTCCATCCAGGAAAGCTGAGCAGGAACACGTGCATACGGCTGGTTATACGAGGCACAAAGATCATTACAGAATTTTCTCTTGAATTTTATTCTGTGCATCCTTTATGTTTTCTAAAGATCATAAAACAAACAACAGCGAGCACACCACCTGTCTGTGAAACATCTTCCTCCCTCCTTGTCTCCTCCCTCCTTGTCTCCTCCCTCCTTGTCTCCTCCCTCCTTGTCTCCTCCCTCCTTGTCTCCATCTGTGTGACCTGCAGAGCAGAAACAGGCTAAATGGTCAAGTCCGCAAGTCAAACCAGGGTTTCCAATCCAGTCCTGAGCCTGTTCACAAAAAAGAGGCGATGTTAGCAGCAGCTGACCAATCACAGACAAGTTCACTGGCAGCAGAGCGTCATATTTTACAAACTAAGAGCAAACTTTGATAATTCAGGCTTAAAGCAGCACAGCTGCAGCTGTGCAGGAAGACAGAGTGAAGTTAACGTGTGTGTAAACGCTGCCCCTCCAAAGCGCCCCCATTTTCAGAGGAGCAGCTATTGTTTTCAGCTGGTAAAAAAAGCTTTGGTGGACACAGGCCCTGCTTCAGTCAGGCTCTGCAGGATGATATTGCTATACAACAGTTTCTCTGCAGAAAACATAAAGCAGCTTATGAAACAGTCTGTGGGATCTCCCACAGATGGTGATGTAATTTCCCAGTAGAGCTGATTGGTCAGTAGGCGGCGTTTTGATAGAGTTGACCTCTTCTGTGGAACATACATAGGCTGTTCAGAGTAAGTTACCGTGATGATCTACTCCAGTAAGAAGTGAACCACTGTCGTGGTGCTGAAAACCCAGGTTTAACCCTGAAGTTACCTGGATAAGCTCAAATCCTGCTTCGTGGTACAGAGAGACAAAGAGACACTCTGAGCTCTACACACTCACCTGGATCTGTCAGACTGATGATGATGATGATGATGGGTTTAGGGAGTCTTCTGCTCTCTCTGAGTCAGGAGTAGTTTTTTCTGGTCTGGGTCTCCTTTGCATTTTTTTATTGACCATAAAAACACCAACAGCAACAAGAAGAAGAAAAAGCACACAAACAGCTGTCAGACGGATTATCAGTCCAATGTTTCCTCCCTCCTTGTGTCCAGCTGTGAGACCTGCAGAGCAGAAACAGGTGTGAGGTATCAGCTGTCAGCAGGAGAACAGAGAGACAAAGAGACGCTCTGAGCTCTACACGCTGACCTGTCACTGTCAGCCTGATGGTGCAGATGGGCCAAGATAGGTATCTCTTTCTGCGTCTACAGCAGTGTTCAATCCAACACTCATATGTTCCAGTGTCGTTGATGTTGACGTTCTTCAGAATCACAGAAGCGTCTCCGTCCTTCATCTCTGGATCTCTCAGCTCCACTCGACCACGAAAAGATGGATGCTGGTCGTTTTCATCTGATTCGTCGTCCCCGGAGTAGAAGACATAACTGCCATCTACCTTCAGGTCAGATCTTCTCCATGTTACAAATAACATGAAAGCATTTCCGTTACCCCGACACTGAAGAGTGGCGTCCTCTCCAGCCGTCACATTCAGCTCCTGTGTCCCTGAGCAGAAAGAGAAAAGCCTCCAGTCAGGACTTGTAATGTTTCCTGCTGTTCAAACATCTTTTGATGGAAGCAGCAGAGATCAGGTCTCTATAAAACAGCACATGTGAACTCAGCAGCATTTCAAACCCTGTTCTCAGACAACTTGAGTCCCAGCTGCAGAAAGGAGAGACTAACTCCTCTGCTGCAGCTGCATGCTGACTTCATGTTGCTCATTTCTACAGCTGTCAGTCAAGTCGTCCTCCACACCATCAGACAGGAGACATTTTACTTTCATCTGCTTTCTGCTTGGGACTGTAGAGGAAATTTCTATATTGGATAATTAATAATAAATCATAATTAAGTAACAACAAACCTTTGTCTTTGGAGAATTCATTAATAAAATGAGAATAAACAGAGCAGAACTATAACCCAGGATCAGCTGGTCCAGAGACCTGCCTGTAGGGCAGCTTCATTAAGTTTAGAAAGCTGACTGAGCTTCAGCTGTTTTTGCAGAACGTTGACTTTGTTGAGTTACGAACAAGCAGGAGATCAAACATATCCAGCAGCCTGCAGAGTCAAATTCTAAAGTGGTAAATGTATATTTGAATCAATAATATGAAAATATTGTAAATAGAATTGAAAATATAAGTTACAACAACTGTAATTATAATAATAAGTTATCCTGAGTAGTTGCTGTGTGAACTGTTCAGACTCCCCTGAGGTTGTGGAACACGCAGCAACGTCAGCTCATGTTTATATTAATATCTCTGCGATTACGCAGCACATAAATACGGTTCAGATATTTCCTAAACCAAGACCAAGACCAGAGTTTATCAAGACCAAGACCAAAACTTTTAGGGGCCGAGACCGAGTCAAGACCAAGACCAGTTCCCCACATTACATGATGAGATCTCAAACTGATCTGAAAGATCCACATTCCCATTAAAACAAACACTAAGAGCTGAAATCATTAACATCTTTATTCAACACTCCTTTTACATCTTTACCATCGTGGGGAGGGGGGACAGTCGTTAACGGGAACAACACATTTTTAATTATTGGTTGCATCTGAAGCAAAATGTTTTACATCCAGTCAAAGTTAGGATGTTAACAAATAAACAAGCAATGTATTGATTTTCCCAAAGGTGTGGTCTTGACTGGTCTTCAAATGAAATCCTGAGTCCTCAGTGTCCCAGATTGAGACAAGAGTACAAATGCGGTCGAGTCCGAGACCAAGACCATCAAAAAGTAGTCTTAAGACCGGTATCAAGACCAAGTTTCTGCTGTTCTACATATGAGTGAAAAACCAAACGTTCTTCTTGTTCTTTAAAGGCTGCTAAAGCTCCTGGCACACACACTCCTCTTACCTTGACACAGAACAAAGATCCATGAACAGGAGAACAAAGCCACGAATGATGTTAATGATGCAGCCATGACCGCAGAGCTGCTGCAGCTGATAAACCTGAAACCAGACTGACTTCTTCTTCCTGCTGTGGAGGTTTTGTTCTCAATGGACCCGCCCATATGTTATCAGAACGTAGTCCAGAAAGCGGGTTTACAGACAGCTCTGACTCTGTGACAGCCCGCTGTAGTGAGGGAGGAGACACTCACAGACCGGGAGCTGATCAGATCAATAAAATGTGTTGACAGCAAAACAAGTGAAGCTTTATTACTGGTGGATTAACTCTGTGTGGATTAACTCAAGTTATTTCACATTGTTGGTGTCTGCTACAGGAGTAAATGTACTCTGTGAGCTACATTAAACTCTCCATCTCCAAACTTCTTTAACTCTCTTGAAACAAATTTTATTCAACTGTGAAAACCTGTCCAAGGAAATATCTCAGATGGTCAACATTAGCACGAGTACAGGATCATATCATAATGTTTTATTTGAACGAGGACACATGAAGTATAAATGGTCAGATTTACATTTCTCTGTACATGAAGCTCACATACAAAAAACAGTTTTACTGTTGGGTCTTAAACATTAATGATGTTTGTTTTAATGTAAATAACAGGTTTATTAAGTGCTTAAATGATTTTAAATAAAAGAGAAGATGGACTCAGCAGACCAAAGACACTTCGTTGGGCGTGTGCTGCATCTAAACCACAGCATCAGCTTCCTCCTGGTGACTCCAGTGAACTGAAGTCTGAAGCTGGTGTCGTTTCTCACAATACTGTGATCTGTTTTAGCTGACGATGATGTGTTTGTACATCTTTGTGCTAAAATGTGTGAACTCTTTGTCCTCTAGTTCCCTGTTTCAGATAAATACCCTCCAGTTATATTTGGTCTTTCCCCTTTCACAGTTGAAAACTGTCAAACCTGCTGCCATTTATAAAGTCTATAATACAACTTATTATAAATATACATGAAATATAATTAAATAATTTCTACAGCAGTATTATTACATGCGTGGCAGGTGTAGTAATAGTGAAATTGTAATAGTAAAAACATGCCCTGTAGCTTGTTTCTTTTTTCACCATTTTAATTATACTTCATTCTCCATTTTAAGTGTCAGTCACTTATTAAATCGCCTCCTTCACTTCTCTTCACACTCACAGACTTAACGTTCCTCTGCTGCAAAGTCAGAGTGCCTCACTTCTTTCCGTCTCTCTCTTCCTGTCTGTCCTCTCCTGTGAATTTCTCCTTCAGTTGTAGGCCCGCCGATGTAAAGTGTCTGTGTGGGAAACACTGACTGAACCGTTGTTGTTTTTTTTACAAGCCAGGTCTTCAGCTGTGTCGACCAGACGCAGAGGGAGGGGCGGGAAACATGTTTATTAACTCACCATCAAATTGTATCAGTATGAACGGTATTATCTAATTGTAAGTCTTTTTTAAAATTATATCGATTTACCTCATAATACCATCCAGCCCATAGGAGAGATGGTTGTAACATATTAAATGTTTTTAAAGCTGTTTTAGTCTCAAACACAAGGAGTCAAAGGTTACAATTCACCACATAGTCTGGGTTAGTTGTAACATGACTTGGGGTTAGTTGTAACATTCTGTAATGAGGAATATTTAATAAAAACATGATTTTGAAAACTTTATGCAACACTTAAATTATTTTTTTTGCTGTGTGTGTGATGCAAATATCTTAGTTACTGCCGGTCATTGCAGTGAACATAATAATAAAAGTTAACAACATGTGTAAATGTGCCCATCTGAATATTAGTGTGTTTGTCTTGCACCATCACGTGGCTCTCCTGGAGGCCTCATGGGCCCTCAGAGAAGCCTACAGGTCTGACAATAACAAACTAACTAAACCTGGCCAGCCTCAGGCACACCTGTGCAACACCCACGCTGTCTGATCAGCGTCTGATATGTCACACCTGTGAGGTGGATGGATTATCTCAGCAAAGGAGAAGTGCTCACTGACACGGATTTTGACAGATTTGTGAACAATATTTGAGAGAAACAGACCTCTATGAACCTGTGTTCATAGAGAAAGTCTCAGATCTTTGAGTTCAGCTCGTGATGAATGGGGGCAAAAACAAAAGTGTTGCATTTAGTTATTTCCAACAAAAGCAGATGCAGCTAAAGGCATTTATTTCTTCCTGGCTTTGTCACTCGCCATGTCACAGTGAGGTTTGTTTGGTTGTTTGTCCACTTGGGGGCAGCGTTGGCATTTGTACTTCTTCCCCGTTTTGTTGTTTTTTTGCTGCTTGTTTGTTGGTGTTCCTGCAGAGTGTCCTCTTTGCATCTGTGCAGAAATAGAGCTGGAAAAAGTCCACTGGTGAGTGTGTTGAATGTGTGATCACCTGGGCTCCTGGTGATCTGCAGGACATGAACCTACTGGCTTGTGGGACAGCATCAAGATCACTTTCAGTCTTCCAGGGTTCAGAGCTGTGTGTGGATGTCCTGACAGGGCTTGTGGAGATCTTGACCTGGTTTGATTCCCCCTCCCACGCCTCCTCCTTGTTACTGGGGTTGTAGATGGTCCAGACTGGTCATCATCTCTGTACATCACAACAACACAAAAGATTATTAAAAAGTCAAATTATTCATTTTCATATGAACAAAGAGTAAATGAACAAATATGAATAGGTGGGTGTTTAAATAACAAATACGTGGGCGGCAGCATGTAGCCTGCTACAGTCAGTCTCTGTAGGATGATATTCAACATTTTCCGCAGCAAACATAAAAACAGTCTGTGGGATCTCCTAAAAGGTGATGTTATTTCCCCAGGGAGCTGATTGGTCAGTAGGTGACGTTTTTATGGAGTGGATCTCTGATCTGGGATATAACCTGCTCCGGAGCAGGTTAGCCCTTTATCATAAGGGCGACGACCTAAACAGTGAACGACCGTTGTGGTGCTGAAAACCCAGGTTTAACCCCGAAGTTATCTGGATAATTTCAATTCCTGTTTCATGGTACAGAAAGACAAAGAGAAACTTTGAGCTCTACACACTCACCTGGATCTGTCAGACTGATGATGATGATGATGATGATGATGATGATGATGATGGGTTTAGAGAGTCTTCTGCACTCTCTGTGTCAGGACATGTTTTTTTCGGGTCTGGATCTCCTTTGCATTTTTTTATTGACCATAAAAACACCAACAGCAACAAGAAGAAGAAAAAGCACACAAACAGCTGTCAGACGGATTATCAGTCCAATGTTTCCCTCCCAGATGTTTCCAGCTGTGTGACCTGCAGAGCAGAAACAGGTGTGAGGTATCAGCTGTCAGCAGGTGAACAGAATGTCAGACATTATCTACTGCACTTTGATCACATGACTCGTAGCAGCTGTTTCCTCTAAAGTCTCATCAACAACATCTTTCTAAAACACAAAGATCTGATCTGTGATGTTTCTCAGCTCAACTACCAGGAAGCAGCTTCACCTGAGAGACAAAGAGACACTCTGAGCTCTACACGCTGACCTGAGAGACAAAGAGACACTAGAGCTCTACACGCTGACCTGAGAGACAAAGAGACACTCTGAGCTCTACACGCTGACCTGAGAGACAAAGAGACACTCTGAGCTCTACACGCTGACCTGAGAGACAAAGAGACACTCTGAGCTCTACACGCTGACCTGAGAGACAAAGAGACACTCTGAGCTCTACACGCTGACCTGAGAGACAAAGAGACACTCTGAGCTCTACACGCCGACCTGAGAGACAAAGAGACACTCTGAGCTCTACACGCTGACCTGAGAGACAAAGAGACACTCTGAGCTCTACACACTGACCTGAGAGACAAAGAGACACTCTGAGCTCTACACGCTGGCCTGAGAGACAAAGAGACACTCTGAGCTCTACACGCTGACCTGAGAGACAAAGAACCACTCTAAGCTCTACACGCTGACCTGAGAGACAAAGAGACACTCTGAGCTCTACATGCTGACCTGAGAGACAAAGAGACACTCTGAGCTCTACACACTGTCCTGAGAGACAAAGAGACGCTCTGAGCTCTACACGCTGACCTGAGAGACAAAGAGACACTCTGAGCTCTACACACTCACCTGAGAGACAAAGAGACGCTCTGAGCTCTACACGCTGACCTGAGAGACAAAGAGACGCTCTGAGCTCTACACGCTGACACTCTGAGCTCTACACGCTGGCTTGAGAAACAAAGAGACACTCTGAGCTCTATACGCTGACCTGAGAGACAAAGAGACGCTCTGAGGTCTACACGCTGACCTGAGAGACAAAGAGACGCTCTGAGCTCTACACGCTGACCTGAGAGATAAAGAGACACTCTGAGCTCTACACGCTGACCTGAGAGACAGAAAGACACTCTGAGCTCTACACACTGACCTGAGAGACAAAGAGACGCTCTGAGCTCTACACGCTGACCTGAGAGACAAAGAGACACTCTGAGCTCTACACGCTCACCTGAGAGACAAAGAGACGCTCTGAGGTCTACACGCTGACCTAATAGACAAAGAGACGCTCTGAGCTCTACACGCTGACCTGAGAGACAAAGAGACACTCTGAGCTCTACACGCTGACCTGAGAGACAAAGAGACACTCTGAGCTCTACACGCTCACCTGAGAGACAAAGAACACTCTGAGCTCTACACGCTGACCTGAGAGACAAAGAGACGCTCTGAGCTCTACACACTCACCTGAGAGACAAAGAGACGCTCTGAGCTCTACACGCTGACCTGAGAGACAAAGAGACGCTCTGAGCTCTACACGCTGACACTCTGAGCTCTACACGCTGACTTGAGAAACAAAGAGACACTCTGAGCTCTACACGCTGACCTGAGAGACAAAGAGACGCTCTGAGCTCTACACGCTGACCTGAGAGACAAAGAGACGCTCTGAGCTCTACACGCTGACCTGAGAGACAAAGAGACACTCTGAGCTCTACACGCTGACCTGAGAGACAAAGAGACACTCTGAGCTCTACACGCTGACCTGAGAGACAAAGAGACACTCTGAGCTCTACACGCTCACCTGAGAGACAAAGAACACTCTGAGCTCTACACGCTGACCTGAGAGACAAAGAGACGCTCTGAGCTCTACACGCTGACACTCTGAGCTCTACACGCTGACTTGAGAAACAAAGAGACACTCTGAGCTCTACACGCTGACCTGAGAGACAAAGAGACACTCTGAGCTCTACACGCTGACCTGAGAGACAAAGAGACACTCTGAGCTCTACACGCTGACCTGAGAGACAGAAAGACACTCTGAGCCCTACACGCTGACCTGAGAGACAAAGAGACGCTCTGAGCTCTACACGCTGACACTCTGAGCTCTACACGCTGACTTGAGAAACAAAGAGACACTTTGAGCTCTACACGCTGACCTGAGAGACAAAGAGACGCTCTGAGCTCTACACGCTGACCTGAGAGACAAAGAGACACTCTGAGCTCTACACGCTGACCTGAGAGACAGAAAGACACTCTGAGCTCTACACGCTGACCTGAGAGACAAAGAGACACTCTGAGCTCTACACGCTCACCTGAGAGACAAAGAGGCACTCTGAGCTCTACACACTCACCTGAGAGACAAAGAGACACTCTGAGCTCTACACACTCACCTGAGAGACAAAGAGACACTCTGAGCTCTACACGCTGACCTGAGAGACAAAGAGACACTCTGAGCTCTACACGCTGACCTGAGAGACAAAGAGACACTCTGAGTTCTACACGCTGACCTGAGAGACAAAGAGACACTCTGAGCTCTACACGCTGACCTGAGAGACAAAGAGACACTCTGAGCTCTACACGCTCACCTGAGAGACAAAGAGGCACTCTGAGCTCTACACACTCACCTGAGAGACAAAGAGACACTCTGAGCTCTACACACTCACCTGAGAGACAAAGAGACACTCTGAGCTCTACACGCTGGCCTGAGAGACAAAGAGACACTCTGAGCTCTACACGCTGACCTGAGAGACAAAGAACCACTCTAAGCTCTACACGCTGACCTGAGAGACAAAGAGACACTCTGAGCTCTACATGCTGACCTGAGAGACAAAGAGACACTCTGAGCTCTACACACTGTCCTGAGAGACAAAGAGACGCTCTGAGCTCTACACGCTGACCTGAGAGACAAAGAGACACTCTGAGCTCTACACACTCACCTGAGAGACAAAGAGACGCTCTGAGCTCTACACGCTGACCTGAGAGACAAAGAGACGGCTCTGAGCTCTACACGCTGACACTCTGAGCTCTACACGCTGGCTTGAGAAACAAAGAGACACTCTGAGCTCTATCACGCTGACCTGAGAGACAAAGAGACGCTCTGAGGTCTACACGCTGACCTGAGAGACAAAGAGACGCTCTGAGCTCTACACGCTGACCTGAGAGATAAAGAGACACTCTGAGCTCTACACGCTGACCTGAGAGACAGAAAGACACTCTGAGCTCTACACACTGACCTGAGAGACAAAGAGACGCTCTGAGCTCTACACGCTGACCTGAGAGACAAAGAGACACTCTGAGCTCTACACGCTGACCTGAGAGACAAAGAGACACTCTGAGCTCTACACGCTGACCTTTCACTTTCAGCTTGATGGTGCTGAGGAGTTTTGCTGGATTCTTTCCCTCTTTAATCCAACACTTATATGTTCCAGTGTCGTTGATGTTGACGTTCTTCAGAATCACAGAAGCATCTCTGTCCTTCCTCTCTGGATCTCTCAGCTCCACTCGACCACGAAAAGATGGATGCTGGTAGTTTTCATATCTTTTGCCGTCTCTGACGTAGAAGACAAAACCATCATCTGTCTTCAAGTCAGTTCTGCTCCACTCTATCAGTGTGATGTTAGCACCTCCCTGACTCTGACACTGAAGAGTGGCGTCGTCTCCAGCCGTCTCCTTCAGCTCCTGTGGCTCTGAGCAGAAAGACAAAAGCCACCAGTCAGGACTTGTAATGTTTCCTGCTGTTCAAACATCTTTTGATGGAAGCAGCAGAGATCAGGTCTCTATAAAACAGCACATGTGAACTCAGCAGCATTTCAAACCCTGTTCTCAGACAACTTGAGTCCCAGCTGCAGAAAGGAGAGACTAACTCCTCTGCTGCAGCTGCATGCTGACTTCATGTTGCTCATTTCTACAGCTGTCAGTCAAGTCGTCCTCCACACCATCAGACAGGAGACATTTTACTTTCATCTGCTTTCTGCTTGGGACGGTCGACGAAATTTCTACATTGGATAATTAATAATAACTCATAATTAAGTAACAACAAATCTTTGTCTTTGGAGAATTCATTAATAACCCAGGATCAGCTGGTCCAGAGACCTGCCTGTAGGGCAGCTTCATTAAGTTTAGAAAGCTGACTGAGCTTCAGCTGTTTTTGCAGAACGTTGACTTTGTTGAGTTACGAACAAGCAGGAGATCAAACATCTCCAGCAGCCTGCAGAGTCAAATTCTAAAGTGGTAAATGTATATTTGAATCAATAACATGAAAACATTGTAAATAGAATTGAAAATATACGTTACAACAACTGTAATTATAATAATAAGTTATCCTGAGTAGTTGCTGTGTGAACTGTTCAGACTCCCCTGAGGTTGTGGAACACGCAGCAACGTCAGCTCATGTTTATATTAATATCTCTGCGATTACGCAGCACATAGATACGGTTCAGATATTTCCTAAACCAAGACCAAGAGCAGAGTTTGTCAAGATTAAGACCAAATCTCTTAGGGGCCGAGACCGAGTCAAGACCAAGACCAGTTCCCCACATTACATGATGAGATCTCAAACTGATCTGAAAGATCCACATTCCCATTAAAACAAACACTAAGAGCTGAAATCATTAACTTCTTTATTCAACACTCCTTTTACATCTTTACCATCGTGGGGAGGGGGGACAGTCGTTAACGGGAACAACACGTTTTTAATTATTGGTTGCATTTAAAGCAAAATGTTTTACATCCAGTCAAAGTTCGGATGTTAAATGCGGTCGAGTCCGAGACCAAGACCATCAAAAAGTAGTCTTAAGACCGGTATCGAGACCAAGACCTGGGTTTCTGCTGTTCTACATATGAGTGAAAAACCAAACGTTCTTCTTGTTCTGTAAAGGCTGCTAAAGCTCCTGGCACACACACTCCTCTTACCTTGACACAGAACAAAGATCCATGAACAGGAGAACAAAGCCACGAATGATGTTAATGATGCAGCCATGACCGCAGAGCTGCTGCAGCTGATGAACCTGAAACCAGACTGACTTCTTCTTCCTGCTGTGGAGGTTTTGTTCTCAATGGACCCGCCCATATGTTATCAGAACAGAGTCCAGAAAGCGGGTTTACAGACAGCTCTGAGTTTGTTGATCCTGAGAAGAGGGAAATTCTGCATTTCCAGCTCCAGAAGGAGCAACTTTAACTAAGAGAGGAGACACTGACAGACCGGGAGCTGATCAGATCAATAAAACGTGTTGACAGCAAAAGTGAAGCTTTATTACTGGTGGATTAACTCTGTGTGGCTCTGGGTTCAAATCCCAGTTATGACAAGTTATTTCACATTGTTGGTGTCTGCTACAGGAGTAAATGAACTCTGTGAGCTACATTAAACTCTCCATCTCCAAACTTCTTTAACTGTCTTGAAACATATTTTATTCAACAACGAAAACCTGACCAAGGAAATATCTCAGATGGTCAACATTACCACGAGTACGGGATCATATAATGTTTTATTTGAACGAGGACACATGAAGTATAAATGGTCAGATTTATATTTCTCTGTACATTCTGCTCACATACAAACAGCAGTTTTACTGTTCGGTCTTAAACATTAATAATGTTTGTTTTAATATAAATAATAGGTTTATTAAGTGCTTAAATGATTTTAAATAGAAGAGAAGATGGACTCAGCAGACCAGCTATACTTGGTCGTGCGCTGCATCTAAACCACAGCAAGCAACTTCCTCCTGGTGACTCCAGTAAACTGAGGGCTGAAGCTGGTGTCGTTTCTAACTAATGTGATCTGTTTTAGCTGATGGTGATGTCTCTGTCCATCTTTGTGCTAAAATGTGTGAAGCTTTTGTCATCTAGTTCCCTGTTTCAGATAAATACCCTCCAGTTAAATTTGTTTTTTCCCCTTTCGCAGTTTGCGGTACTGGGAACCACGATGCCTTGCATTCACGTTTTCCCAGCCCACTTCGGGCTTGGACCCCTAATTAGAAATGACATAGCAGAAATATAGCAGAAATAGAATATGATATTCACAAGTATGTTTCATTTGTGTATAATCACCTACAATGAACCATTTTATGGGCACAGACAGCACAGGTCATCTTACTCAGAGTTTCTATAGTAGGGCACAATGGACAAAGCAAAGACTGGCAGGTAGGGCCAACTGTGTAGGAGAAACTACGGTGGCAGTGAAACTTTGAAAAATGGGAAAGCCCTATCTAGAGTCATTGTTTGGTTTGTCCCTTCAGGGCTACTGTAGTAACATGGTCGACTGATGAAGACAACGCATGCTGTCTGTAGAAACAGGCAATTTTAGGTACACCGCGAACAATCTACTGCTTTGCTTTAAAGTCTACTTGTATGTTAAAGCATTAAATGTTAATCAGTATTTTAGCATTGAGGTCAAAGCTGGAGGTGGCGTTTGACTGGACAACATTACATTCAGAGGTTTTTCTTATATTATGCTCACCTCATGGATGAAATAGGGAGGACGAACAAAGAAAACAGAAACCTCTCACTATAATGTAGAACAGTATAACGCCATCTTTAACTGTCACCTCAAACATATAATTGGAGGCCTATTTACACATTTCTGACAATTGATTTTACACAACAGAACAGAATACCAGTCCAAAATCCAATGTCCACTTATGTAAACATTAAGACAATCCACCAGTCACATTATAAGAGCACATTGCCAGTCAGTAACTTAGGTACACAGGTAATTTTTCAGTCACTCAATTTGGTTTGAAAGGTTTCCAGGATCCAGCTCCAGCAGTACTGTTTGGAAGACGGATTCTTGGGGTTTTCAGATCCAAGGCACAGGTTAACCAGTATGTCTACAGGTGGATGGGTTTTACCCAACTCTAAACTGGTTTGAGCAGGTTATCTCAAGTTTACCCTATATGCACGCAGACTACACACTACATCTCGCTTCAGTGTTAAAGAGAACAATTAATACATAGCCTACCACTTGATAAAATGTTTTTAGATTTCATCCTGACTAGTTCTACTTGGGATAGAGCTAAAGGATTAATTCCATTTGCGAATATATCATGATATGGCAAAACTAGATTTTCTAAAAGCAAAGGCTGCGATTCCTCTGGTCACATTTTCACAGATATTTCCTGAGGCGACTGGTGGCTGTGTGCGTGACGCAGGCGGTGATCGCCAGAATAGGCTTACCTGACTTTCTGTTATGCATTTTTTCTGTCTGTCAAAGCGGCGGATGACCCAACGATTACATCCACCACCAAGTCACCCATTCCCTGTGTGACACTAAATTTTATGTAGAGTCAGCTTCTGTCAAGCTTAAGGCCGTTGTACAACAAGAAGGAAAGGTACATTGTAAGGTGCGAAATTGATGCTTCATCTGCAGACTGCTTTGGCAAACACACAGACACGTGTCATGTGACCAGAGAGTAATCGCAGCCTTTGCGATTAGAAAATCTTGTTTTATTACATTACAATAATGTCGCAAATGCAATTAATCATTCAGTCCTAGTGCTCTTTGCAATCCTTTTGTTTTAGCACAAAATATGTAGTTGAATCATAGAGTTGAATCCTAATTTTTAACCTGATCTGATTCCATAACTTTCAAACTGCTTGTTACAAAAAAAGGGACACACAAAGAGGAATCCCTCTGGTTAACTGGTTTTATTAAATTATCTATTTACTTTAGTTTTTGGAATTACAACTTGATTTATCTTCGCTCGTGCTTCCGTGCACATCCGGTTCCACTGTTGTTGTTAGACCGTTACACTGCATCTGTCCGCCATGCACGCAAAGAAAAAACTTCAGATGATCTTCCTCAGGTAAATGTGAAGAGAAAATAAAGAAAATAATTTATACTATTAAAACAATCTTTGCTTATTTGAGTACTAACAGACTGTTATATTAATGCAGCACTTTGTAATCACACTTGATCGATACACACTGGAAATACTGTCCTGGTGTAAATTTAGCAGGTTGTCTAATCAGGAGAGCATGACTCGTCATTTCATAACAAATATTGTATATGTATATGAATGTGTGTGTTCACTTCTTTACCTTTTTACCTGAAAGGCCATCTGACATAATTCTAGTCACATCCACATCAAATAAAAGACTTGGGGCAGTTGTACTCTGACTTAAGTCCTTTACTTCTACTTGACTTGTTTTTGCAGAGTAAAAGTACTAGAACACAGTTTAGGCTGCTCTACCCACCTCTGACTTTAACAGGCCTGTAGATGATGAGCTGTTTTGTGATGTTTCCATGTTTCCAACAGACAGACGTCATGTTGAATAAAAATAAATGTGTGATTTCTGTTACAGTCTTGTTGGTAGCAACCAGCCTGTCATGTGTTAACATCACATTCAGGTCACACAGCCCTCAGTCTTTTATCAAACACATAATCATCTATAATAAATATAACTACCTGCTGACCTTTGACAAATATAGAAAGTTTTCCAGGTAAATATGATGTTTTATTTATTGTTCAGAAAACCAGCAGCTCTGATGACACAAAGAGTTGGAACATGAAAAGGTCAATGAGATCAATGTTTTAAAAAACATTTAAGCACTTCAACAGACGTCTGGAGACACATAACATATGTTTGACAAACTAAGAGAGTCTTTCTCAGGTTTATTGTCACACTTCAGCCTTCAGCAGAGATTCAGGCTGAAAGCGGCTTCCTGTCTCTGGTCTGGTCCTGTGGTGGCTCTGTGACAACCAGCAAACACATGACAGAAGATATTTTCTACAATGCCACTCTGACGCTATTCACACAAGCTGCACTAAAATATATGAACAGGATCCTGAGACAAAACCAGTCAGCAGGCAGAAAGGGACATTTCACACAATTAGCTAATACTTGTGTACCTAGTAACGTTTTACTAATTTAATAACAGACTAAAATTCAAGACTCAAGCTTACCTTCTTTTCTTTTGAGACAAAGTCAACAAACTTAAACATATGCAAAATAAAGAGCTATTCACATTTCTGATCAATCCATAGTAGCTTCATATACAAACAGTAAGTACAGGGATGGACAAAGATACATCAAACTGTATTTAAAAATAAAATTTATTTTAAGTGAGAGAGATGCACTTCAAGCTAAAACAGATGGGGCCTGTTAAAAGTGCAAGAAAAAATCACCATACGCCAAAGAATAAAAACAGTACCGGTGAGAAGCGGCCCACTTCAAGCTCTGTTTGAGTTTAAAGTCATTTTCACCATGACTATTGAGTAGAGGTACAAAAACAGCTTAATGAACAGGTCAGAGTTAAATTAAATGAGCCTCACTGGGACGATGCACTGAGAGCAGCTGAGCAGAAACAGAGGATGAAGAAAAGTATTCTGAGGGAACACAAAAGTAGTCCTTAAAAATGTTCTCATTTCTCATCGTGACCGTGTAAATAAAAATGTACAATATCCTATTTTGAATTTGAAATAAGTTTAAATACATATATCTTAAATAGTACCATCCCTGAGTAAATATATTATTTAAGCTCCATCCAGGAAAGCTGAGCAGAAACACGTGCATACAGCTGGTTATATTATGAATAAGCCAAGATCAAGAATTTTTTCTTGAATTATGCTCTGTGCATCCTTTCATAAAACCAACACCAACAAGACCGAGCACACCACCTGTCTGTGAAACATTTCCCTCCTTGTCTCCTCCCTCCTTGTCTCCTCCCTCCTTGTGTCCAGCTGTGAGACCTGCAGAGCAGAAACAGGTGTGAGGTATCAGCTGTCAGCAGGTGAACAGAATGTCAGACATTATCTACTGCACTTTGATCACATGACTCGTAGCAGCTGTTTCCTCTAAAGTCTCATCAGCAACATCTTTCTAAAACACAAACATCTGGGGTCTAATTTATAAACAGTGTGTACGTACAAAACAGGGCTGGAAATGTGCGTACGCCACTTCCCAAGCAACGGTTGTGATCTACAACCTTGACAGGAGAATGTGCGTCCTGTAAGTAAACTCTGAACCTCTGAAAGAGGAGAAATGAGAAACGGCGACTCACATGGCAGAAGGATGAAACTGTTTGAAATGAATAGGCCCACTACTGTGTAAAATCAATCGAAATATTACCTCTGAGTATTATAGGCTTAAAGCCTTGCTGAATAAACAAACACTAATTTAATTGACTTTCCCTGAAGTGCACAAAAAACCCATCCAATTTAACATCATTAAAAAAAGATCCAGATTTAGGTTATATATGTTGTACAGTTTAATCAGGAATCATATTTATTAATTAATTCAGTACAATTTATTTTCATAAATAAGGTGAACAGAAGGACAAATTACATTGATGCTGTTTTCAATGCGCCAGTCGAGCAAATACGAGAGCATAGTTTCATATAACCTCAAACCGAACGCTACGCCAGCATTTGGCGGATCGGCTCCGGGGCCCCCTTTCCTCCGATGCGCAAGCGTTGTGTTAAAGTGCGTTTTTTACCCACCAACAGCTTCACCAAAAGGAACAACAGTGTCACACTGAGTTAAATTTTGTTTTGTAGCTTCTCTGTCAGAATTTCCCTCCTTTTCTTCATGCGGTCAGGACGTATTAATATTAATGAGGGGCGTTTGAGGGTCGGAGAAGGAGCTCCCTCACATGCGGCACATTTCAAGTTGATTGTGATTCATAAAGGGAACTTGCTGACAAGTGTGCGTACACACGGTTTTATAAATCTGAATATTTTTTGGCGTCCACCATTTTTGGCTTTTGGGGGCACATTCACTTTTAATGAGGTTCTACACACAGTAGGCTACACACGTTAGCATAGCATAGCCCTGATCGATCCAAACTCCATTCAGAAAACAAACATTTTAAAAGTCTTGCTGACAGAATGTTTACTTTGGGTTCATACAGCTGTAGTAGTGGCGAGTTGTGTTTATTTGCATTATCGGGAAACATAAAGCAGCATAAAACAGTCTGTGGGATTTCCTACAGACGGTGATGTCATTTTCCAGAGAGCTGATTGGTTAGTAGGCGACATTTTCATAGAGTTGATGTCTTGTCTGGAACATAACCTCCTCCAGAGCATGTTAGCTGTTCAGAGTAAGTTACCTTGGAGATCTACCCCGGTAAGAAGTGAACCACCTTCATGATAGTGAAAACCCAGGTTTAACCCCAAAGTTATCTGGATAAGCTCAAATCCTGCTTCATGTACAGAGAGACAAAGAGACACTCTGAGCTCTACACACTCACCTGGATCTGTCAGACTGATGATGATGATGGGTTTAGGGAGTCTTCTGCACTCTCTGAGTCAGGAGTTGTTTTTTCTGGTCTGGGTCTCCTTTGAATGTTTTTATTGACCATAAAAACGGCAACAGCAACAAGAAGAAGAAAAATCACACAAACAGCTGTCAGACGGCGTACCAGTCCAATGTTTCCCTGCCAGATGTGTCCAGCTGTGTGACCTGCAGAGCAGAAACAGGTGTGAGGTATCAGCTGTCAGCAGGTGAACAGAATGTCAGACATTATCTACTGCACTTTGATCACATGACTCGTAGCAGCTGTTTCCTCTAAAGTCTCATCAGCAACATCTTTCTAAAACACAAACATCTGATCTGTGATGTTTCTCAGCTCAACTACCAGGAAGCAGCTTCACCTGAGAGACAAAGAGACACTCTGAGCTCTACACGCTGACCTGAGAGACAAAGAGACACTCTGAGCTCTACACGCTCACCTATCACTGTCAGCCTGATGGTACTGAAGAGCTCATATAGGTATCTTTTTCTGCGTCTTGAGAGAGTAAACTCTACAATCCAACACTCATATGTTCCAGTGTCGTTGATGTTGACGTTCTTCAGAATTACAGAGGCGTCTCCGTCCTTCATCTCTGGATCTTGAAGCTCCACTCGATCATGAAAAGATGGAAGCTGGTGGTTATCACGTGATTTGCCGTCTGCGAAGAGGAAGACATAACCATCACTTGGCTTCAGGTCAGCTCTGGTCCACCTTAACACTGTGATGTTAGCACCTCTGTAATTCCGACACTGAAGAGTGGCGTCCTCTCCAGCGTTCACTGTCACCTTCAGCTCCTGTGGCTCTGAACAGAAAGAGAAAAGCCTCCAGTCAGGACTTGTAATGTTTCCTGCTGTTCAAACAT
This sequence comes from Lepomis macrochirus, assembly GCA_024633595.2. NCBI lineage: Eukaryota > Metazoa > Chordata > Actinopteri > Centrarchiformes > Centrarchidae > Lepomis > Lepomis macrochirus. The sequence continues at coordinate 33,266,304 of JALXJV020000002.1, read as the reverse complement.
CTTTTGATGGAAGCAGCAGAGATCAGGTCTCTATAAAACAGCACATGTGAACTCAGCAGCATTTCAAACCCTGTTCTCAGACAACTTGAGTCCCAGCTGCAGAAAGGAGAGACTAACTCCTCTGCTGCAGCTGCATGCTGACTTCATGTTGCTCATTTCTACAGCTGTCAGTCAAGTCGTCCTCCACACCATCAGACAGGAGACATTTTACTTTCATCTGCTTTCTGCTTGGGACTGTAGAGGAAATTTCTATATTGGATAATTAATAATAAATCATAATTAAGTAACAACAAACCTTTGTCTTTGGAGAATTCATTAATAAAATGAGAATAAACAGAGCAGAACTATAACCCAGGATCAGCTGGTCCAGAGACCTGCCTGTAGGGCAGCTTCATTAAGTTTAGAAAGCTGACTGAGCTTCAGCTGTTTTTGCAGAACGTTGACTTTGTTGAGTTACGAACAAGCAGGAGATCAAACATATCCAGCAGCCTGCAGAGTCAAATTCTAAAGTGGTAAATGTATATTTGAATCAATAATATGAAAACATTATAAATAGAATTGAAAATATAAGTTACAACAACTGTAATTATAATAATAAGTTATCCTGAGTAGTTGCTGTGTGAACTGTTCAGACTCCCCTGAGGTTGTGGAACACGCAGCAACGTCAGCTCATGTTTATATTAATATCTCTGCGATTATGCAGCACATAAATACGGTTCAGATATTTCCTAAACCAAGGGTCACCAAACTAAGGGCCGCGGGCCGACTCAGGCCCGCCACCCCCCTTTTACTGGCCCCCCAGCCCCTCTGACCCCCCCTCCCCCCACACTACTTGAACCGCCTGGCAATCGTTTTTTTTTTTTTTTTTTATTGCTTTTTGGCAAATAACAATAATAAAAAATGAAATACTAAAATCTGGTATTTTGTTGATATTTTCAGTTAAAGATTTATATTTATAAAATTAACTATATTTGCAGAATTTTCGTCAACCGACATCGCAATCAAGCTGTGACAGACAACGCGTGCTCAAACTGTCAAACTGTCAGCAAACTGTCAAACTGACAGCAAAATGGCTAGCGTTAAACGAAAAGTTGATCGAGAGTGCAGAGTTTTCAAAGAACAGTGGACCAACGATTATTTTTTTGTGTAAGGACCGTGCACTTTGTATTATATGTAAAGAAAGTGTGGCGGTTTTCAAAGAATATAATCTGCGTCGCCACCATGAAACCTCGCCACAAAGAGCTTGGCGAGGGCAAGCAAGAGAAGACAGGATTCAAGTAAACCAGGTTGCTGTCCGAGCTAGCTATAAGGTAGCTCACCTGATAGCTACCCATGGAAAGCCGTTTACTGATGGGGACTTTGTAAAAGAATGCATGCTTGCTGCGGCCGAGGAGGTGTGTCCCGACAAGAAGGATGCGCTCAACGCGGTGAGTCTCTCTGCAACTACTATGACCAGGCGAATAGAAGATTTGGGGGAAAATGTGTATGACCAGCTGAATAAGAAAGCGTCACAATTTGAGTTTTTTGCTTTGGCCATTGATGAGAGCAATGACGTGCAGGACACAGCACAACTGCTCATTTTTATTCGTGGAGTTAGCGCAAGCTTTGAAGTGTCTGAGGAGCTGGCAGCTCTAAAAAGTCTCTATGGTACTACTGACAGGAGAGGATATTTTGTCCAAGTGTGCAAAACAATGGAAGAGATGGATCTAAACTGGTCTAAATTGGCCAGCATCACGACAGATGGCGCACCTAGTATGGTCGGCACAACGCGTGGGCTAGTAGGGCGTTTGAACAGCGAATTCGAGGAACGAAGTCTCACCCCCCCACTACAAGTCCACCGTCTGATTCACCAACAAGCACTATACTGCAAAGTTCTTAAGTGGACGTCTGTCATGAAGGTGGTCGTGCACTGTGTCAACTACATCCGAAAGCATGGGCTGAAACACAGACAGTTCCAGGCCTTTCTTGCCGAGCTTGAGTCTGCCTACGAGGATGTGCTGTACTACACAGAAGTCAGATGGTTAAGCCGTGGCAGAGTGTTGCGTCGTTTTTATGACCTGCTACCCGAAATCAACACCTTCCTGCAGTCTAAAGGTGAAACGGTACGAGAGCTGACCGAGCCAGAATGGAAATGGGACCTCGCGTTTTTAACTGATGTGACTGAAATGTTGAACCACATTAACGTGCAGCTCCAAGGTAAAGGGAAGCTAATCAGTGACATGTATTCCCACATCAGGCTAGTAATCTCTACTACATTATGAGGCCTGCTGGTGGTCAGTTTGCTCTGGTCATACAATTCTATGTTATATAGCTGCCCGGCCCCGGCCCCGGCCCCGGCCCCGGCCCCGGCCCCGCCCCGCCCCGCCCCGCCCCGCCCGCCCCGCCCCGCCCCGCCCCGCCCGCCCCGCCCCGCCCCGCCTGCCCCGCCCCGCCCCCCCATCATAGTCAGGAACAATAATGTGGCCCCCAGAGAAAAAAGTTTGGTGACCTCTGTCCTAAACCAAGACCAAGAGCAGAGTTTATCAAGACCAAGAGCAAAACTTTTAGGGCCAAGACCGAGTCAAGACCAAAACCAGTTCCCCACATTACATGACAAGATCTCAAACTGATCAGAAAGATCCACATTCCCATTAAAACACCCAGATTCAAACACTAAGAGCTGAAATCATTAACTTCTTTATTCAACACTCATCATCTTTACCATCGTGGGGAGGGGGGACAGTCGTTAACGGGAACAACACATTTTTAATTATTGGCTGCTTTTAAAGCAAAATGTTTTACATCCAATCAAAGTTAGGATGTTAACAAACAAGCAATTTATTGATATTCACAAAGGTGTGGTCTGGACTTGTCTTCAAATAAAATCCTGAGTCCTCAGTGTCCCAGATCGAGACAAGACCGAGTACAAATGCGGTCGAGACCGACCATCAAAAAGAAGTCTTAAGACCGGTATCGAGACCAAGACCTGGGTTTCTGCTGTTCTACATATGAGTGAAAAACCAAACGTTCTTCTTGTTCTGTAAAGGCTGCTAAAGCTCCTGGCACACACACTCCTCTTACCTTGGCACAGAACAAAGATCCATGAACAGCAGAACAAAGCCACGAATGATGTTAATGATGCAGCCATGACCGCAGAGCTGCTGAAGCTGATGAACCTGAAACCAGACTGACTTCTTCTTCCTGCTGTGGAGGTTTTGTTCTCAATGGACCCGCCCATATGTTATCAGAACGTAGTCCAGAAAGCAGGTTTACAGACAGCTCTGAGTTTGTTGATCCTGAGAAGAGGGAAATTCTGCATTTCCAGCTCCAGAAGGAGCAACTTTAACTCTGTGACAGCCTGCTGTAGTGAGGGAGGAGACACTCAGACATGATGTATAAATGGTCAGATTTACATTTCTCTGTACATTCTGCTCACATACAAAAAACAGTTTTACTGTTAGGTCTTAAACATTAATGATGTTTGTTTTAATGTAAATCATAGGTTTATTAAGTGCTTAAATGATTTTAAATAGAAGAGACGACTCAGCAGACCAAAGACACTTGGCTGTGCGCTGCATCTAAACCAGCATCAACTTCCTCCTGGTGACTCCAGTAAACTGAGGTGTGAAGCTGGTGTCGTTTCTAACAATTGTGATCTGTTTTAGCTGGTGGTGATGTGTTTGTCTATCTTTGTGCTAAAATGTGAGAACTTTTTGTCGTCTAGTTCCCTGTTTCAGATAAATACCCTCCAGTTATATTTGGTCTTTCACCTTTCACTGTGTTAAGAAGAAGAAAACTGTCAGACCTGCTGCCAATTATAAAGTCTAACAGACTTATTATAATTATACATGAAATATATAGTATTATTACATGTATTGCAGGTGTAGTAATAGTGCATGAACAACGGTGTTAATGTAGCTTGTTTCTTTTTTTACCATTTTAATTATATTTTATTCTCCACCTTATTTAACTGTTTACACACTTATAAAATCCCCCTCCTTCTCTTCTCTTCACACTCACAGGCCTAACGTTCCTCTGCTGCAAACACGTCAGAGTGCCTCACTTCTTTCCGTATCTCTCACTGTATTTCTGCTCCTGTGAATTTCTCCTTCACTAGTAGGCCACTGTAAGAGCCATTTTGCCATTTGAGCCTTTTTACATACTGCGGACTCTAAAACAGACAACAGTGCAGATAAGCTGTACTACCTTGAGCAGTACACAAGAGGTGAGCCACAAGATCTTGTGAAAAGCTGCCACCATATGCCCCCTGACCGTGGTTATCAGGAAGCTATGCGTCTATTGGAAGATCGTTATGGCAATGCCCTGAAAATTGCCACAGCACTTATAGACAGGGTTTTCAAGTGGCCACAGATAAAATCAGAGGAGGCACAGGCACTTAGCACTTTTTTACTCTTCCTTGTGAGTTGCCGCAATGCCTTACAAGATGTGGACTATATGGATGAGTTAAACAACCCTACAAATATGAGAGTTGTCATATCAAAGCTGCCTTACAAAATTAGGGAAAGATGGAGGGCACTGGCATTTGAGATTCAAGAACGGAATCTGAGGAGAGCAAGGTTCACAGATCTAGTCTCCTTTGTGGATAGGCAAGCAAAGATGATGACAGACCCTCTTTTTGGAGATTTACAAGGCCCAACATCTGAAAAGGAGAAGAAAACATCTCTGACAGACAGAAAGGCCAGGAAAGAAAAAATAAAGGGAAGCATCTTTGCTACCAGCGTAACCACACCAAGAGAAAAAGAAAGTGGTAAGTACAAAACAAAGACTGACAGAACACTAAACGATGTTGCCTTCACCAAGCCATGTCTATTCTGCAAGGGAAACCACACACTTGTGGAGTGCCATCACATCGCAGGAAAACATCATAAAGACAAGTTGGATTTCATAAGGAAGGCGGGTCTCTGCTTTGGATGCTTGGTTCGAGGACATACAAGTAAGGAGTGTAAAAGGAAACTGGCATGCCAAATATGTTCAGAAAAACATCCCAACATACTGCATATTCCTAGAAAGGAGGATGTTTCTGTACAAGCAAGTGCAGAGAGCCAAGAAGAGGCCAGCCCAGAGCAAACTGTTGTCTCAAGCGCGCTTGTAAGCCTAAAGCAGGAGAAAAACCCCTTTACTGGGGCCGGAGATAAGTGTGTTCTTGCCATGCTGCCTGTGTATGTCAAGTCAAAGAAGGGCAACAAAGTTGTGGAAACATATGCATTCGTAGACCCTGGGAGCTCAGCGACATTTTGCACTGACTCTTTAGCAAGGCAGCTAAATCTTCAGGGAAAAGGTACTGAACTTGTCTTGACTACAATGAACTCTACTAAACAAGTGAAAAGTTGTCTTCTTAGAGACTTGGAGGTCAGTGGGCTCAAGGAAAATAACTTTATCTCCCTGCAAAAAGTCTTCACTCAAAAGAGCATCCCAGTGACAAAGGAAAACATTCCCCTCCAGGAAGACATTGAAAACAGCCACATCTCCAGGAAGTGAAACTGCCATATATTGATGCTGACACAGGGCTCCTTATTGGTAATGATGGGCCCTATGCAGTAAAAACGATACTTGGTTGGACTGTCAATGGCCCACTCAAAGTAGGAGAGGACAAGTCTCCATTATCAGATCAGACAATGGTACCAGTCTAGTCAGTGCTGACAAGGAACTCCGTGCAGCTATGCGACAGTGGGATCAAAACAGAATACAGGCTGCTCTTGCAAAGAAGGGAATCCAGTGGATTTTCAACCCACCTGCTGGACCCCATTTCGGTGGGGTGTGGGAGCGGCAAGTGAAGTCTGTAAAGAAAGTCTTAAAGTCTATCATGCATGAGCAAACCATAGACGATGAATGTCTACAGACTCTGTTATGTGAGGTGGAGGCCGTGCTTAATGACAGACCACTAACTACATCATCAGATAACCCAAATGATCTTGAACCATTGACACCGAACCACCTGCTGTTATTAAAGAAACAGGACTGTTTAGCAGGGAAGACTGTTATTCACGTCGTAGATGGAAGCAAACTCAGTACCTAGCAGACCTGTTTGGGAAGAGGTGGGTACGTGAGTATTTGCCCAGCCTACAGCAACGGCAAAAATGGGATGACGTTAAACAAAACCTAGTGCCAGGGGATGTTGTGATGATCCTAGACGACAATTCCCCCCGGAACTCTTGGCTGCTGGGTAGGGTAGTGGACACTATATCGGACACTAAAGGACTGGTTCGTCGAGTGCTGGTTAAAACGAGATCCAGTACTTTGGAAAGGCCTGTTGCCAAACTTTGTCTCATATGTGAAACAGACAGTTAACGTTTTGTGCTGCCATAAAAGATGCTGGTGACATAAGTAGGTCGCTTCTCCTCAGGACAGGACACTGTCCAGCTGTGGAACCTTTGGATATGAGGAGTAATGTATGTGAATGCGTTAGTGGCTTTGGTACTCTGTTAAAGTTGGAAATGGCTCATTTTATGTTTGAATAATCATAAGTCATCTTGCCTTATAATTAGGGGCCGGAAATGTAAGAGCCATTTTGCCATATATGTTGATTTGCTAATTCTTGTTAAACACATGCTATAAGTTCATGGGTCATGCAGAAGTTCTTTTGTTTTTGATATTGTGTTTTGGTAACTGTTGATTGGGTGAGTATGTGATTTCGCTGCGCATGGGCAGTAGGAAAAAAGTAACTCAATACAGTTTAGGAGAGATCTGCAAGAGCCCTGTATCGTAACGAGTTTTTGACCGTGTTTTATAAAATATATTTGAGAAACCTTTGGTGGACTGTACTTGGCTGGTAATGGACCAAGCCCTCTTGTGTGCTCTGAAATAAAAAGGGAACACTCAAACTTTTTCACTACTCTTTTTTGGATTTTTGCGTACATTGGGTACTCCAGGAGTGTATATATTGGGACACACATGGATGGACACGCGTCAGCTTGGGATAGGCTTCTTGCAGAATGTAGCACGTTTCTCACACCCTCCGACTCCGTCACTTTTCTGCGTCCCCCTGGGAAAATACAGGTGGGAACCAAAATGCTCTGCTCTGAATAAACAAATATTAAGGAAACAATTACTATGTACTAATAAACTTAATTCTGCCTGTCCGATTAATATTATATTAATCTTACTGTTACACAAATCCTGCCAACTTATACTGCACAGTTTAATAAGCAACATAACTTATTGTCAGGAATAAAGGTACAAAATATACAATGTGTACAGTAACCAAGGTTACAATACTGCTCACCCTCTCAACCTCAAGTGAACAGTGGCTGAAGAGGCCTCCTCTCCTTCCTCATGTCCTCTGTCCTTCGTCTTGTCAGTATTAAGCGTGAGGTTGTTGTCCTCGCACCACGCCACCAGGCTGGCGACCTCCCTCCTGTAGGCCGCTTCGTCCTCGCCAGTGAAGCCTCCAATCACTGCGTTGTCGACCGAACAGGGAGGCAGCACAGTCATGAGTGAACAGGGTGTAGAGGATGGGGCTGAGGACGCATCAAGGTGGAGCGTCAATTTATTTAATTTAAACATATTGAATAAGTTATTACACACATATGAGCTTTACTTTAATAGCAGTGGACAATATAGAGTTTGTTTGGTAATATTGGTACCAGCAGGCATTTTGATGATCACGGTTTAATTATATTTTACAAACTTCTTTCTATGTAATTAAAACAGAAGACTTTGATCTAAACACATCTAGTCTAGTCTATATAACAGATTTCATTATCAATTTGAGAAAATACAGCTGTGCTAATGTAAAAAATCAAAACCTAGGCTATGTGGAAGAGCAATGATTGAATCCCCAAAATGAAATGAAAACAATGACTTGTTTAAAGAATTCATTCAGTCTGTTAAAATGACGAGGATTCCCCAAGTCAAAACCATTATTAATTAGTGATACTAAAAAAAGTTAGTGGCATGATGTGTTTTTACAAAGATTTTTTAATCACAGGGCCACATAGTTGTAAACTCTGTTTTTTAGACTTATGTAATACCAGATATGTTTGTTGTTCAATTTTATTTAGTAAAGAGTAATTATCACAGATGACAGTGAGGACATATTATCTCTTTTGTAGATGCTCGAAATTCATTTCTAAAAAGCTGCTGGGTCTTGACCAACATGCATTTCTGACAAACTGAGATCTACTTAATAAAGTGAAGTTAAATGGAAAATCTCAGCTTTTGGGGGGATCATGAAGTCTCAAAGGCTCTTTGTAGTGATGTCGACCTGTGTCCTTTAACGTGTGTAGAGGCTCAATTCTCTCCTGTAGGTGCAGATGTCTGAAATGTCCACCAGGTGTCAGACTGGGGCCATGATGAGGAAACTAAACGACCTGCAGCGCAGCACGTTTTCATAAAGTTCATAGAAAACAGAATTTGCTTAGCTTGGTGACAGAAGCAGCATCACTCTGAGCCCAGCAGAGGGCCCTGTTGACTCTGCAGTGGTTCTTATGAAACACCATGTGTCCTGAGATTATTGTTGCTCCTTTTTACCAGGAGCAGGAAAACTTTTAGGTGCAGAGGCAGAAAATTCAGGGACGCACACCTTTAATCGACAACGTGCGATGCAATTTTTCACAATTTCCCCATTTGAACTGTATTACTGTTAAATGCTTTGGTAACAAATACAGAAACTACAATGTGCTGATTCACTGTCACATTTTAAATGAATGGTGCTTAAACAAATGCACATACTGGTGGTGTGTTGCCTCAGCGAACTTGGTTTTACCCACATATTTTGGTCCACATCTGGTGCAGCAGATACAGTTCATGGTGTTTGTGTTTTTGCTAAATCTTATCATGTAAACTCTCTCAGCCAGGGGCGGACTGGCACAAGCATTCAGGCCAGGAATTTGACACCATCCAAGGCTGCCCTGTTCACGCAAACCACAGACCACTAACTTTGTAGCCCTATTTGATGATGTAACAGGTACCAAACTATGGTCATCTGGGAAGAAAGTTATCCACATTACAAAATTTACAGTAGTCTGTACTGAGATCTTTGGTGGATATGCCTGCACCCTTAGAAACTACCGAGAAATAGCCAACGCCAACCATAGCACATACATATGTACAAGGCTAGATAGAAAAAACAGCAGCCACAGTCGACTTCAGGAAAAGTTCGCTTTTCCAGACGCCGACTTCCGACCAGCCGCACAACCGACTCGCGGCTGCACGTCGGTCAACCCGATCACGGCTCCGTCCAGCACCACAACCATCTTCAACAGATAGTCATCGGCCTCCAGCGTGCACTCGAGGAAGCTATACCTTTCCACCGAAAGGTTTTCCAGCTTACCCAGCGACCTCGAACGCGCCCTGACTTTCGCACTCCTGATGCAGCACCACACGCACCAGACCCGCCGATGACATTATGACGACACCCAACGCAAACTACTTCACCCCTTAAACTGGGCCAGGTCGTATCACCCCATCCTGCCTGTGTGTTTCCCCTTTTCCTCCCACCCATGTCTAAGCAGGCTCCACACCCTGCCCCTGCACTACATCCCTTCCCTTCCTTCAGCTGTAGCTAACACAGCTCCTTCCACCCCCGCTCAAACAGCTCTTTCTCTCTCTCCGTCTCGCAGAAACCCCCCACCTTCGCTGCCATCCATTCTTTCAGTAACCCCCAGTCTTGGACTGCGGTCACGCCATCTGCGCTTCAGAAAGGCACAGTCGCGCTATCCACACTTCAAAATCGATGGCGCCTAAACGTTGTGTTTTACGGTAGAGCGTGTGGAGGGGAGAAGGACGTCATGTTGCATTCAAGTGCACCCCGTAAATTGAGGAATCTGCACTCGTACGGCACCGAATCTTGTTTAAAACGGGAACATTTTTATATTTTGTCCTATTTGTCGTTGTTGTGTGTATTTCAACAAAGGATAATAATAACAAATACAATATACATCACTTCCTTGCTCTTTCACTAAAGCATTTTTAAGAATTACCTGGCAAGGCAAAACCAATCACCTATTCAGCTATAGATTCTTCAAAATTCCTACAAATAATAAATCAAACTGCTGACAACAGTTAATATCTGCAAAAACATATAAATCTTGTACAGTATGTACACAGTTATTTTCCTGCAGCATTGTTTCAAAATTAAATGCTACAGTCACAGCCAATACTCATGCATTGCTAGTATATAGCATTTTAAAAATTCCATTTTAAAACATATTCCTGTACAACATGTCCTTAGTGACCTCTGTGACACTATTTTCAATTTATTTCACTCACGGTAGCATTATTTTATAATTAAATACTATAATCAGAGCCTTTTTGCATTCACAGCGAATAAGACCTATATTAAAAATTCACTAAAAAAATAGAATCAATTTGTTTTCAGAAAACTCCACTGTATTCTTGTTCAGCATGTGCTAAGGGACCACTGTGACTATTTTCAAGTGATTTGACTAGCATTGTTTCAGAATTGAATCCTATAATCAGCCCTATTTCGCATTCACACAGACAATTAGACCTATATTAAAAATTTAATAAAAAAGTAGAATCAAATTGTTTTCAGAAAACTCCACTGTATTCTTGTTCAACAGGTCCTAAGGGACCACTGTGACTATTTTCAAGTGATTTGACTGCAGCATTGTTTCAGAATTTAATCCTATAATCAGCCCTATTTCGCATTCACACAGCCAATTAGACCTATATTAAAAGTTTAATAAAAAAGTAGAATCAAATTGTTTTCAGAAAACTCCACTGTATTCTTGTTCAACAGGTCCTGAGGGACCACTGTGACTATTTTCAAGTGATTTGACTGCAGCATTGTTTCAGAATTTAATCCTATAATCAGCCCTATTTCGCATTCACACAGCCAATTAGACCTATATTAAAAGTTTAATAAAAAAGTAGAATCAAATTGTTTTCAGAAAACTCCACTGTATTCTTGTTCAACAGGTCCTAAGGGACCACTGTGACTATTTTCAAGTGATTTGACTGCAGCATTGTTTCAGAATTTAATCCTATAATCAGCCCTATTTCGCATTCAGAGACAATTAGACCTATATTAAAAATTAAATTAAAAAGTAGAATCAAATTGTTTTCAGAAAACTCCACTGTATTCTTGTTCAACAGGTCCTAAGGGACCACTGTGACTATTTTCAAGTGATTTGACTGCAGCATTGTTTCAGAATTTAATCCTATAATCAGACTTTTTTCGCATTCAGAGACAATTAGACCTATATTAAAAATTCAATAAAAAAGTAGAATCAAATTGTTTTCAGAAAACTCCACTGTATTCTTGTTTAGCATGTGCTAAGGGACCACTGTGACTATTTTCAAGTTATTTGACTGCAGCATTGTTTCAGAATTTAATCCTATAATCACTTTTTTCGCATTCAGAGACAATTAGACCTATATTAAAAATTAAATAAAAAAGTAGAATCAAATTGTTTTCAGAAAACTCCACTGTATTCTTGTTCAACAGGTCCTAAGGGACCACTGTGACTATTTTCAAGTGATTTGACTGCAGCATTGTTTCAGAATTTAATCCTATAATCAGACTTTTTTCGCATTCAGAGACAATTAGACCTATATTAAAAATTCAATAAAAAAGTAGAATCAAATTGTTTTCAGAAAACTCCACTGTATTCTTGTTTAGCATGTGCTAAGGGACCACTGTGACTATTTTCAAGTTATTTGACTGCAGCATTGTTTCAGAATTTAATCCTATAATCAGCCCTATTTCGCATTCAGAGACAATTAGACCTATATTAAAAATTAAATAAAAAAGTAGAATCAAATTGTTTTCAGAAAACTCCACTGTATTCTTGTTCAACAGGTCCTAAGGGACCACTGTGACTATTTTCAAGTGATTTGACTGCAGCATTGTTTCAGAATTTAATCCTATAATCAGACTTTTTTCGCATTCAGAGACAATTAGACCTATATTAAAAATTCAATAAAAAAGTAGAATCAAATTGTTTTCAGAAAACTCCACTGTATTCTTGTTTAGCATGTGCTAAGGGACCACTGTGACTATTTTCAAGTTATTTGACTGCAGCATTGTTTCAGAATTTAATCCTATAATCAGACTTTTTTCGCATTCACACAGCCAATTAAACCTATATTAAAAATTCTATAAAACAGTAGAATCAATTTGTTTTCAGAAAACTCCACTGTATTCTTGTTCAACAGGTCCTAAGGGACCACTGTGACTATTTTCAAGTGATTTGACTGCAGCATTGTTTCAGAATTTAATGCTATAATCAGACTTTTTTCGCATTCACACAGCCAATTAGACCTATATTAAAAATTCAATAAAAAAGTAGAATCAAATTGTTTTCAGAAAACTCCACTGTATTCTTGTTCAACAGGTCCTGAGGGACCACTGTGACTATTTTCAAGTTATTTGACTGTAGCATTGTTTCAGAATTTAATCCTATAATCAGCCCTATTTCGCATTCACAGCCAATTAGACCTATATTAAAAATTCTATAAAACAGTAGAATCAATTTGTTTTCAGAAAACTCCACTGTTTTCTTGTTCGGCATGTCCTAAGGGACCACTGTGACTATTTTCAAGTGATTTGACTGTAGCATTGTTTCAGAATTTAATCCTATAATCAGCCCTATTTCGCATTCACAGCCAATTAGACCTATATTAAAAATTAAATAAAAAAGTAGAATCAAATTGTTTTCAGAAAACTCCACTGTATTCTTGTTCAGCATGTCCTAAGGGACAACTGTGACTATTTTCAAGTTATTTGACTGCAGTATAATTTCGGAATTAAGTACTATAATCAGCCCTTTTTCGCATTCATAGCCAATAAGAGCTATATTAAAAATTCAATAAAAAAATAGAATCAAATTTTTTTCAGCAAATCCCACCATATTCTTGTTAAACATGTTCTGATGGACCTCTGTGAGTACTTTCAAGGTATTTTACTGCAGAATGATTTCAGAATTAAATTATCAACTCATTCCCAATCCACATGCATAAGTCCCTCTCTTTCCATGTTCCATTTAGTGCATCCAGCCCTCCATGCACCGGCCCAAATATCCTTGTTTCGGCTCTGCCTCATCTCCATCTTCTGTGCACCTGTCATCAGCATGTTTTCCATCTGTCTGCGAGGCTCGCTCCTAACTAGTTTGATTATTTATACAGCTGTATTTTGTCAGTCAGTGTTTGCAAAGTTTGTCCCCGTGGTTTACGTTTGCTTTACTTATTTGTAAAACACTTTGTTACCTCTGAAAGGCGTAATATAAATAATGTTATAGCTTTTGGATAATGTGCCTGGAATTTGATGCTTGGCTTACTAAATACTTATGACACTTAAGCCTTCGTTGTTCCAGAGGCGTGTGACCTCTGACATATATAGCAATTGTAAGTCGCTTTGGATAAAAGCGTCAGCTAAATGAATAAACTTAAATGTAGTCAGTCTGTACCAAGGAGGCTCCAGGCTTCACTTGATTCTTGAACAGAATTGGATTTACATGAAGCTGCAGCAGTGGATGTGACAACTAATAACACAACATGTTCAACAGTTCCCCAGATGCTCCTGCCATGCTGCATCTTCAAAAATATGTAGATGGAAAATTAAAATAGAATGCACACATTGTAAGATAACCAAAGCTCCCAAATAAATAACAACAAAATAGAAATGGCCTTTTAAATCAAAGCAGTGAAATCTTTTGCTGAATAAATACTTTTCAGGTTAAGACATTAAAATTATCACACAACAAAACTCACTAGGCCCATGAATGTTAAGGCAAGATTAAAATAATATAATCAAAAGTAATATTGCAATGGATAGTGACGGGGAACACTGTTTAACTTTCACTTTAACAAAATTAAAATGGCTGTTGTAAGATATCTATCTATCTATCTATCTATCTATCTATCTATCTATCTATATATATATATATATATATATATATATATATATATATATATATATATATATATGTATATATATATATATTGCAGTCACAAAAGTTTAATCAAAGCCAGCTTTTCCAGGAGCCTTTCTGTTCCGCAAAGCTCAATACAGTGTGTTTGTCATGGTTTTGACAAATCTGATGTGCTCTATCTTTTTATTTTGATCTTTCATGTTAAGTACTAAATGACTACACTGAAATAAGTATTTAGTAAGCCAAGCATCAAATTCCAGGCACATTATCCAAAAGCTATAACATTATTTATATTGAGCCTTTCAGAGGTAACAAAGTGTTTTACAAATAAGTAAAGCAAACGTAAACCACGGGGACAAACTTTGCAAACACTGACTGACAAAATACAGCTGTATAAATAATCAAACTAGTTAGGAACGAGCCTCGCAGACAGATGGAAAACATGCTGATGACAGGTGCACAGAAGATGGAGATGAGGCGGAGCCGGAAACAAGGATATTTGGGCCGGTGCATGGAGGGCTGGATGCACTAAATGGAACATGGAAAGAGAGGGACTTATGCATGTGGATTGGGAATGAGTTGATAATTTAATTCTGAAATCATTCTGCAGTAAAATACCTTGAAAGTACTCACAGAGGTCCATCAGAACATGTTTAACAAGAATATGGTGGGATTTGCTGAAAAAAATTTGATTCTATTTTTTTATTTAATTTTTAATATAGGTCTAATTGTCTCTGAATGCGAAAAAAGTCTGATTATAGCATTAAATTCTGAAACAATGCTGCAGTCAAATCACTTGAAAATAGTCACAGTGGTCCCTTAGGACCTGTTGAACAAGAATCCAGTGGAGTTTTCTGAAAACAATTTGATTCTACTTTTTTATTAAACTTTTAATATAGGTCTAATTGGCTGTGTGAATGCGAAATAGGGCTGATTATAGGATTAAATTCTGAAACAATGCTGCAGTCAAATCACTTGAAAATAGTCACAGTGGTCCCTCAGGACCTGTTGAACAAGAATACAGTGGAGTATTCTGATAACAATTTGATTCTACTTTTTTATTTAATTTTTAATATAGGTCTAATTGGCTGTGTGAATGCGAAATAAGTCTGATTATAGGATTAAATTCTGAAACAATGCTGCAGTCAAATCACTTGAAAATAGTCACAGTGGTCCCTTAGGACCTGTTGAACAAGAATACAGTGGAGTTTTCTGAAAACAATTTGATTCTACTTTTTTATTTAATTTTTAATATAGGTCTAATTGTCTCTGAATGTGAAAAAAGTCTGATTATAGGATTAAATTCTGA
The DNA here is from genome assembly GCA_024633595.2 of Lepomis macrochirus. NCBI lineage: Eukaryota > Metazoa > Chordata > Actinopteri > Centrarchiformes > Centrarchidae > Lepomis > Lepomis macrochirus. The sequence goes on along the minus strand of JALXJV020000002.1, from coordinate 33,251,160 downwards.
AACAATGCTGCAGTCAAATCACTTGAAAATAGTCACAGTGGTCCCTTAGGACCTGTTGAACAAGAATACAGTGGAGTTTTCTGAAAACAATTTGATTCTACTTTTTTATTTAATTTTTTAATATAGGTCTAATTGTCTCTGAATGCGAAAAAAGTCTGATTATAGCATTAAATTCTGAAACAATGCTGCAGTCAAATCACTTGAAAATAGTCACAGTGGTCCCTCAGGACCTGTTGAACAAGAATCCAGTGGAGTTTTCTGAAAACAATTTGATTCTACTTTTTTATTAAACTTTTAATATAGGTCTAATTGGCTGTGTGAATGCGAAATAGGGCTGATTATAGGATTAAATTCTGAAACAATGCTGCAGTCAAATCACTTGAAAATAGTCACAGTGGTCCCTCAGGACCTGTTGAACAAGAATACAGTGGAGTATTCTGATAACAATTTGATTCTACTTTTTTATTTAATTTTTAATATAGGTCTAATTGGCTGTGTGAATGCGAAATAAGTCTGATTATAGCATTCAATTCTGAAACAATGCTAGTCAAATCACTTGAAAATAGTCACAGTGGTCCCTTAGCACATGCTGAACAAGAATACAGTGGAGTTTTCTGAAAACAAATTGATTCTATTTTTTTAGTGAATTTTTAATATAGGTCTTATTCGCTGTGAATGCAAAAAGGCTCTGATTATAGTATTTAATTATAAAATAATGCTACCGTGAGTGAAATAAATTGAAAATAGTGTCACAGAGGTCACTAAGGACATGTTGTACAGGAATATGTTTTAAAATGGAATTTTTAAAATGCTATATACCAGCAATGCATGAGTATTGGCTGTGACTGTAGCATTTAATTTTGAAACAATGCTGCAGGAAAATAACTGTGTACATACTGTACAAGATTTATATGTTTTTTGCAGATATTAACTGTTGTCAGCAGTTTGATTTATTATTTGTAGGAATTTTGAAGAATCTATAGCGCTGAATAGGTGATTGGTTTTGCCTTGCCAGGTAATTCTTAAAAATGCTTTAGTGAAAGAGCAAGGAAGTGATGTATATTGTATTTGTTATTATTATCCTTTGTTGAAATACACACAACAACGACAAATAGGACAAAATATAAAAATGTTCCCGTTTTAAACAAGATTCGGTGCCGTACGAGTGCAGATTCCTCAATTTACGGGGTGCACTTGAATGCAACATGACGTCCTTCTCCCCTCCACACGCTCTACCGTAAAACACAACGTTTAGGCGCCATCGATTTTGAAGTGTGGATAGCGCGACTGTGCCTTTCTGAAGCGCAGATGGCGTGACCGCAGTACCCTACGTCTCCCGCCCCACATGTCGTCAATCTCACGACCACCAGCAATTCACCTTAACTGCCCCTGTCCACCCACGTCAGCCTTGCAGCTCTCCCAGCTTTACCTTCCCCCAGGCAACAATTCTGTCAGCTAAGTATCTCATCCTCTCGCTTCTCTTTTTGCCATCCATTAACACCACCAACAGTCCTCCTTACACGCCACAGTATAATCAAGTTATGAATTCCTCACTTTCAAGTTATAGGGAGCTTACAGTCGCAGCATTTACCTTCGTTGTTCACGTGCTAAAACACGCTCAGTCTATCCCACCTGCAGGGACAAGTAGGACGACTGCCTCTCCACCATTGGATTTGGCTCCGTGGCTCCAAAAGCCTCATCCTCAGTCCCGAATTCCAAGCTCCATGCAACCCACCCCCATGACACCAACCTCAACCATCTCACCGGCGAACGCGTTGGCCCAGTCTGTCATTACCAGCACTCAGGTGTTGCCCATACACCTGGATTATTTTCGTTGAGCACTTCGGTCTATTTTGACGACTCAAACAGTTGGAAGATGAAAAAGATCAATGAGATCAATATTTTAAAATAACATTTAAACACTTCAACAGACGTCTGGAGACACTTAAACTGGATCTTTATAACAAAGAGTTCACTAACTGCGTTTTTCAAACTTCAACAGAGACTCAGGCTGAGAGCAGCTTCCTCTTTCTGCACACATGATCTTTCTCTGGTCTGCTTCTGTGGTGTCTCTGTGACAAGCAGCAAACCTGACAGAAGAAGAAGTACATGCAACTTCATTTGTCCACCAAACCAACCTTCACACAAACTGCAGTGAAAGATTTGAGAGAAAACCAGTCATCAGCCACACGGTGACATTTCACACAAGGTGTTGAAATGATAAATGATGAGTTGAAGTTTCTACACTTCGATCAGAGAGACAGTTGCCTCCAACAAAGAAAAATAAGTTTGATCTTTGATCAGAGTATCCTGATCCAGCAGTTATTGATCAGGAGGAGGAAACGTGATCAAAGATGGCTCCTCTGAGAGACACAAGGTCCTGAATGAGAGGCGAGTGGAGACTCTGCTCAGGAGACAATCTGTGACTGAAGGAACAGGAAGGTTTGATCTTGGACTGAGGATATAAAAGGAGTTCACATGCAGCTGCTGTGTACAGACTGAGCTCTGTGATCATCAGAGGGATGATTAATTCAGTGAAGCTTTATTGGCAAGAAAAAACAACAACATTTACATTGTTAAATTAAAAAATATATTGAAATAAAAACATGTGCAGAGTAACAGGCTACTCTGCAGATTAATATTTTACAGCTACAACATGAAACATTGGTATCAAATAAATTGTCAACATTATGTAAAGAAGTTACACTTAGCTACTTTGACTTTAGTAACATTTTGAAAGCAGGACTTTTACTTTTTATATTTTGCTGATATTGTGTTTTAAAAACCAGATTCAATTTTAAGACTCCTGGTCCGTGCACAAAGTATAATTCATCTGCAGTTGTTCACATTGTTTGATGAAAACAGCCAGTTTAGGGGGTAATGCCTAATTTCATCGACATACTTGCACTAATGCAAATGTATGTTGAACAGTGTGAGTTCATTTTTCCAGAGCCGACGCTGCCTAAACGATGTTAGCACTATGCTGTGTTACTGTCGGATTGAATGAAGATGTGCAACGACATTTAGTGCACCAAAGGTCTGTCGGCTTGTAACAAGAAAGTCTAAAACCGGAAATTGAGACCGATCGCCTTCAAAATAAAATCATTGTTGTGAATGTCATTTTAAGGATAGCTAAATTTAATAAAGAAACAAATAGTCTAGCCTAAATACTGAACATAATTCATAATTGTATTTCTGCCACATCCATTCGTTATTTTATTAATATGTAAACTGGAATTATTGGTGCTGTGATTCATGGGCTACGTAGCCTCATGATGTATTAGGACTTGTGATGAGTCTGACTGGTATGAAGAGTTGATTTATCTCCAGCTTTGACTTCGTTGCTGCAGGTCTGTTTGTCTACTGCGGGTAATTAGCTGAAATAATTAAGCTGCACCTACATTTGGAGAGCATACATACATTTGAGCCTTTATGGTAAATGCAGTGAAACGAGTGACAGACAGGGCTCAGCGACTTTACTCTGTCATTTTCTCACATCACTACGACAAAAGTTGCAGCAGGTGAGTCTTACTTGAAGAGAGGCTATGAGTTTAATTAATTTCACGTGAGACGATCAACATAAGTTATTAAATTTTAGGACTTGGTGAACTTGGCGTGAGGATGCACATGGGACAACGTCCAGTTTTCAAAATAAGGTCTTCCAATGTATTAAGTAGCCTACAGTATAGAAATAAAATGAATTAGATTATATTTTCAGGAAGTAGCCTGTAAAACACATCACATGTGTCTAAAATGTTGCTGAAAAACATTAAATAAATAGCTTTATTAGAAATTCTTATGTTTGCTAGAACCATATTAAATAAATTATTCCTGGCAACCATTGACACATTTGAGTTCAGGATACCTCTGACTACATTCATAAAGCTTTGCAAGATATTGTCACAGCTGGTTATGCCAATTGATATCAGGCACGGGTAGAAAAATCTAATTTCTCAAAACATCAAGCGACTTGAACAGTGAAAACAGTGTTTTATATATTATTATATTGTTTAGGACAATTGTAGGCTGCTGGAGACCCGTTTTATGAACAGATTGCTCATAAGTTACGTTACTCAGACAGCCTCGGACACTTTATTTTGACGGCGATCAGTCTCTGTTTCCGTTTTACGCTTTCTTGTTCTATTTTCATTGTATAAGTTGGATAATGGAACAAGCCGACAGACCTTTGGTGCGCTAAATGTCATTGCACATCTTCATTCAATGCGACAGTAACACAGCATAGTGCTAACATCGTTTAGGCAGCTCTGGAAAAATGAACTCACACTGTTCAACATACATTTGCATTAGTGCAAGTAGAACAATGAAATTAGCAAATACCACCTAAACTGGCGGTTTTCATCAAACAATGTGAAGAACTGCAGATGAAATATCCCATATTAAAGCCTCCATCTTACCTTCTTTTCTTTTGAGACAAAGTCAACAAACTTAAACACAAACAAAATAAAGAACGTTTCACATTTCTGATCAATACATAGCTGCTTCATATACAAACAGTACAGTGATGGGCAAAGATACATCAAACTGTATTTAAATAAAATAACAAATACCCTCATTTTACGTGGGAGAGGTGCACTGCAAGCTAAAACAGATGGGGCCTGTTAAAAGTGCAGGAAAAAAATCACAATACCCCAAAGAGTAAAAGTGAAGTACCGGTGAGAAGCGGCCCACTTCAAGCTCTGTTTGAGTTTATGCTCCATCCAGGAAAGCTGAGCAGGAACACGTGCACACGGCTGGTTATACGAGGCACAAAGGTCATTACAGAATTTTCTCTATTCTGTGCATCCTTTATGTTTTCTAAAGATCATAAAACAAACAACAGCGAGCACACCACCTTTCTGTGAAACATCTTCCTCCTTGCCTCCTCCCTCCTTGTTTCCTCCCTCCTTGGGTCCTGCCTCCTTGTCTCCTCCCTCCTTGTCTCCAGCTGTGTGACCTGCAGAGCAGAAACAGGCTAAATGGTCAAGTCAGCAAGTCAAACCAGGGTTTCCCAATCCAGTCCTGAGCCTGTTCACAAAAAACAGGCGATGTTTGCAGCAGCTGACCAATCACAGACAAGTTCACTGGCAGCAGAGCGTCATATTTTACAAACTAAGAGCAAACTTTGATAATTCAGGCTTAAAGCAGCACAGCTGCAGCTGTGCAGGAAGACAGAGTGAACCCCTGTCGTGGTGCTGAAAACCCAGGTTTAACCCTGAAGTTACCTGGATAAGCTCAAATCCTGCTTCATACAGAGAGACAAAGAGACACTCTGAGCTCTACACGCTCACCTGGATCTGTCAGACTGATGATGATGATGGGTTTAGAGAGTCTTCTGAACTCTCTGTGTCAGGAGTTGTTTTTTCTGGTCTGGGTCTGCTTTGCATGTTTTTATTGACCATAAAAACGCCAACAGCAACAAGAAGAAGAAAAATCACACAAACAGCTGTCAGACGGATTATCAGTCCAATGTTTCCCTCCCAGATGTTTCCAGCTGTGAGACCTGCAGAGCAGAAACAGGTGTGAGGTATCAGCTGTCAGCAGGAGAACAGAGAGACAAAGAGACACTCTGAGCTCTACACGCTCACCTGTCACTGTCAGCCTGATGGTGCTGATGGGCTCAGATAGGTCTCTCTTTCTGCGTCTACAGCAGTTTCTCTCTATAATCCAACACTCATATGTTCCAGTGTCGTTGATGTTGACGTTCTTCAGAATCACAGAAGCGTCTCCGTTCTTCATCTCTGGATCTTGAAGCTCCCGACCCTGAAACATTGAATTCTGGTTCTTTCCGTGTATTTGATAAGAGCGGAGGTAGAAGACAAAACCATCATCTGACGTCAGGTCAGTTCTGATCCACTTTATCACTTCTATGTCAGCACCTCCGTGACCCCGACACTGCAGAGTGGCGTCCTCTCCAGCCGTCACCTTCAGCTCCTGTGTCCCTGAGCAGAAAGAGAAAAGCCTCCAGTCAGGACTTGTAATGTTTCCTGCTGTTCAATCATCAATATGTTTTGACTATTTTATCATAATGTTCTGCACAGAGGAGACTCTGCCTTTCATATTTTATTTATTTATATTAGTGAACGTAAAGTTGGATTCTTTAATGCAGCTTTACAACTGCACTTCTTTAACTCTCACCACATTATATTCAACAACGAAAACCTGTCCAAGGAAAATTCTCAGACTTCCAGCATTTCCAAATCTATGGGAACAAATCATAATATTTTATTTGAACGAGGACACAGGACAGGCGCTGCATCTAAACCAGCATCAACTTCCTCCTGGTGACTCCAGTGAACTGAGGTGTGATCCTGGTCTCGTTTCTCACTATCGTGATCTGTTTTAGGTGATGTGTTTGTCTATCTTTGTGCTAAAATGTGTGAACTTTTTGTCGTCTAGTTCCCTGTTTCAGATAAATAGCCTCCAGTTATATTTGGTCTTTCACCTTTCACAGTGTTAAGAAGAAGAAAACTGTCAGACCTGCTGCCATTTATAAAGTCTGTAACACAACTTATTATACTTACACATGAAATATAATGAAATCATTTCTACAGCAGTATTATTACATGCATTGCAGGTGCAGAAATATTGAAATCAACAACAGTGTTAACAGGCATGTTTTTACTATTTGTAGCTTGTTTCTTTTTTTAGCCATTTTAATAATATTTTTTTCTCCACCTTATTTAACTCTTTACTCACTTATTGAATCCGCCTCCTTCACTTCTCTTCACACTCACAGACCTAACGTTCCTCTGCTGCAAACAGCCTGCTTCTTTCCATCTCTCTCTCCCTGTATATCTGCTCCTGTGAATTTCTACATCAGTAGTAATCTACGTTGTACAAAGTTGTCAGAAAACTCTGTTCACAGCAGGAGCTGCGCCGCATGTGGAGAAGACAGGTTGATGACCAAGCCTTTCAAAATAAAACAGGGGTTACATACTGTAACCCGGTTTCTATGAGTATAGGCGTAGCCCAGGGGTGTCAAACTCATTTTTACCACGGGCCGCATCAGCATTTTGGTTACCCTCAAAGGGCCAGTTGGAACTGTAAAACTGTTTAAACATACTTTCCTGCACAAACGCTTCCTTCCTCCTTCCTACAACATTTTGTAAAATAACTGTCTCTTTATTTGATTATTAAGCCTATTCAAGTTAAGGACATTTAACCCATCAGATGTAAAAATATAAGCAAGCACATTTACTGTATCTGTTATTATAACATACATTAATAAATTTATCAGGTTTAGAAACCCAAAATACTCCATCAATCTTTATGTACTTGAAAAGCATATAACAAAAAACTATTACATTAACTTTTCCACAGAAGAGAGGGGCAGAACCATTGTAAAACAAATCATTGTGAGCTGCTAATAACATGTGTGACAGAGGTGGCATTTAATAAAACGAACAGAGGGTAAACATCCAACTAATGACAGATAGTTTTATTACCTGGAAAAATGCCGATGTGTATTGTAGCTACTCCTTCATCAGACACTGGCTCAAAACCAGCGCTTGAAGTGGAAAAAATTATTTAGATTCAGGCATTCAGATTCTGACCTGTCCCCAGCGTTCCCAGTGTAAATGACACCTGTCTGTCAATACTTTTAAATGTCCCGCCCCATCCAGGCTGTGATTGGTCGGTTCACGACCAGCGACATTGACGAGCTACATTCAGCACACGGCTGCTTGAAAGGCACCGAGCTTCTCTTCTGCCTCGTCTCTCTGCGCCGACAGAGTTTAGCAGGCAGAGAAAACGGGAACAGGTGAGCGTCACGAAGCGCCCAGAGGATCTGATATGAGAGCAGAGGAGAGGACCGGCAGCTCGGCAGAAGTCGCGGTACGCCAAAGAGTAAAATGTCGAGGTGCCGGGGGGCGAACCGGCGCACTTCAAGCACTGCTCAAAACACGTCTCCACTTGTTAAAAACCCGTAGTTAAAAGGGAGTGTGGAAAGACCGCAATCTAGAGCCGGTGTAACACGGGATGCCGTTAATTCGCAGGTCACAAAATCGCCATGCATTGTGGGAGATGTAGTTTATTGTACATGAACGCTTTAAAGCAGCGTAAACTTTTATTTTGGGACAATCATGAATCTTTTAAGCTTTCGCGGGCCACATAAAATGACGTGGCGGGCCGGATGCCTGAGAGACAAAGAGACACTCTGAGCTCTACACGCTGACCTGAGAGACAAAGAGACACTCTGAGCTCTACATGCTCACCTGAGAGACAAAGAGACACTCTGAGCTCTACGCGCTGACCTGAGAGACAAAGAGACACTCTGAGCTCTACACGCTGACCTGAGAGACAAAGAGACACTCTGAGCTCTACACGCTGACCTGAGAGACAAAGAGACACTCTGAGCTCTACACGCTGACCTGAGAGACAAAGAGACACTCTGAGCTCTACATGCTCACCTGAGAGACAAAGAGACACTCTGAGCTCTGACGCTGACCTGAGAGACAAAGAGACACTCTGAGCTCTACACGCTCACCTGAGAGACAAAGAGACACTCTGAGCTCTACACGCTGACCTGAGAGACAAAGAGACACTCTGAGCTCTACATGCTCACCTGAGAGACAAAGAGACACTCTGAGCTCTACGCGCTGACCTGAGAGACAAAGAGACACTCTGAGCTCTACACGCTGACCTGAGAGACAAAGAGACACTCTGAGCTCTACATGCTCACCTGAGAGACAAAGAGACACTCCTGAGCTCTAGCGCTGACCTGAGAGACAAAGAGACACTCTGAGCTCTACACGCTGACCTGAGAGACAAAGAGACACTCTGAGCTCTACATGCTCACCTGAGAGACAAAGAGACACTCTGAGCTCTCACGCTGACCTGAGAGACAAAGAGACGCTCTGAGCTCTACATGCTCACCTGAGAGACAAAGAGACACTCTGAGCTCTACGCGCTGACCTGAGAGACAAAGAGACACTCTGAGCTCTACATGCTCACCTGAGAGACAAAGAGACACTCTGAGCTCTACACGCTGACCTGAGAGACAAAGAGACACTCTGAGCTCTACATGCTCACCTGAGAGACAAAGAGACACTCCTGAGCTCTCAGCGCTGACCTGAGAGACAAAGAGACACTCTGAGCTCTACGCTGACCTGAGAGACAAAGAGACGCTCTGAGCTCTACATGCTCACCTGAGAGACAAAGAGACACTCTGAGCTCTAGCGCTGACCTGAGAGACAAAGAGACACTCTGAGCTCTACATGCTCACCTGAGAGACAAAGAGACACTCTGAGCTCTACGCGCTGACCTGAGAGACAAAGAGACACTCTGAGCTCTACATGCTCACCTGAGAGACAAAGAGACACTCTGAGCTCTACGCGCTGACCTGAGAGACAAAGAGACACTCTGAGCTCTACACGCTGACCTGAGAGACAAAGAGACACTCTGAGCTCTACACGCTCACCTGTCACTGTCAGCCTGATGGTGCTGATGGGTGGTGATGATAGGTATCTCTTTCTGCGTCTGTAGATTCCCTGTACCCGACACACATATGTTCCAGTGTCGTCGATGTTGACGTTCTTCAGAATCACAGAAGCGTCTCCATCCTTCCTCTCTGGATCTTGAAGCTCCACTCGACCACGATAAAATCGATGCTGCAAGTTTTCATATGATTTGCCGTCTCTGAAGAAGAAGACAAAATCATGATCTGTCTTCAGGTCAGTTCTGCTCCACGCTATCGATGTGATGAAAGGACCTCCGTGACTCCGACACTGAAGAGTGGCGTCCTCTCCAGCCGTCACCTTCAGCTCCTGTGTCCCTGAGCAGAAAGAGAAAAGCCTCCAGTCAGGACTTGTCATGTTTCCTGCTGTTCAAACATCTTTTGATGGAAGCAGCAGAGATCAGGTCTCTATAAAACAGCACATGTGAACTCAGCAGCATTTCAAACCCTGTTCTCAGACAACTTGAGTCCCAGCTGCAGAAAGGAGAGACTAACTCCTCTGCTGCAGCTGCATGCTGACTTCATGTTGCTCATTTCTACAGCTGTCAGTCAAGTCGTCCTCCACACCATCAGACAGGAGACATTTTACTTTCATCTGCTTTCTGCTTGGGACTGTCGAGGAAATTTCTACATTGCAGGTGTGATGGCAATTCGAGTTTTAAAATAAACAGCTCCGGCAAACACTTGTCTTTCTGTGAGTTTATTCAAGTCTTCTGCAGAAGGACTCACAGCAACACACATACGCCGTGTACATGTATGCTCGAATGAGTGAGCAGAGCTCAGTGAGCCTGTTATTTATCCAGTTTTAGGTTCAATCATATCATCCCACAGAGACACGTTGTCCCTGAAGTCTGGATAACACAGAGAACAGAGATATTTTGACTGTTACGTTTACACAGCACAGATGAGTCTCCCTGAGTCCAGGGTTACATGCAGTATGTTTGGAATTCCCATTACACAGGATAATTAATAATAACTCATAATTAAGTAACAACAAACCTTTGTCTTTGAGAATTTATTAATAAAATGAGAATAAACCGAGCAGAACTATAACCCAGGATCAGCTGGCAGCTTCATTAAGTTTAGAAAGCTGACTGAGCTTCAGCTGTTTTTGCAGAACGTTGACTTTGTTGAGTTACGAACAAGCAGAAGATCAAACACATCCAGCAGCCTGCAGAGTCAAATTCTAAAGTGGTAAATGTATGTTTGAATCAATAATATGAAAACATTGTAAATAGAATTGAAAATATAAGTTACAACAACTGTAATTATAATAATAAGTTATCCTGAGTAGTTGCTGTGTGAACTGTTCAGACTCCCCTGAGGTTTGAACACGCAGCAACGTCAACTCATGTTTATATTAATATCTCTGCGATTACGCAGCACATAAATACGGTTCAGATGTTTCCTAAACCAAGACCAAGACCAGAGTTTATCAAGACCAAGACCAAAACTTTTAGGGGCCGAGACCGAGTCAAGACCAAGACCAGTTCCCCACATTACATGACGAGATCTCAAACTGATCTGAAAGATCCACATTCCCATTAAAACAAACACTAAGAGCTGAAATCATTCAACACTCCTTTTACATCTTTACCATCGTGGGGAGGGGGGACAGTCGTTAACGGGAACAACACATTTTTAATTATTGGTTGCATTTGAAGCAAAATGTTTTACATCCAATCAAAGTTAAGATGTTAACAAACAAGCAATTTATTGATATTCACAAAGGTGTGGTCTGGACTTGTCTTCAAATAAAGTTCTGAGTCCTCAGTGTCCCAGATCGAGACAAGACCGACTACTAATGCGGTCAAGTCTGAGACCAAGACCATCAAGAAGTGATCTTAAGACCGGTATCAAGACCAGGACCTGGGTTTCTGCTGTTCTACATATGAGTGAAAAACCAAACGTTCTTCGTGTTCTTTAAAGGCTGCTAAAGCTCCTGGCACACACACTCCTCTTACCTTGACACAGAACAAAGATCCATGAACAGGAGAACAAAGCCACGAATGATGTTAATGATGCAGCCATGACCGCAGAGCTGCTGCAGCTGATAAACCTGAAACCAGACTGACTTCTTCTTCCTGCTGTGGAGGTTTTGTTCTCAATGGACCCGCCCATATGTTATCAGAACGTAGTCCAGAAAGCAGGTTTACAGACAGCTCTGAGTTTGTTGATCCTGAGAAGAAGAAAATTCTGCATTTCCAGCTCCAGAAGGAGAAACTTTAACTCAGTGACAGCCTGCTGTAGTGAGGGAGGAGACACTCACAGACCGGGAGCTGATCAAATCAATAAAATGTGTTGACAGCAAAACAAGTGAAGGTTAATTACTGCTGGATTAACTCTGTTCACTTATGTGGCTCTGGGTTCAAATCCCAGGCATGACAAGTTATTTCACATTGTTGGTGTCTGCTACAGGAGTAAATGCACTCTGTGAGCTACATTAAACTCTCCGTCTCCAAACTTCTTTAACTGTCTTGAAACATATTTTATTCAACCATCAAAATCTGTCCAAGGAAATATCTCAGATGGTCAACATTAACACAACTACAGGATCATATCATAATGTTTTATTTGAACGAAGACACATGAAGTATAAATGGTCAGATTTACATTTCTCTGTACATTCTGCTCACATACAAACAGAAGTTTTACTGTTGGGTCTTAAACATTAATGATGTTTGTTTTAATTTAAATAACAGGTTTATTAGGTGCTTAAACGATTTTAAATAAAAGAGAAGATGCACTCAGCAGACCAAAGACACTTGGTCATCTAAACCACAGCATCAACTTCCTCCTGGTGACTCCAGTGAACTGTGGTCTGAAGCTGGTGTCGTTTCTCACAATACTGTTATCTGTTTTAGCTGGTGGTGATGTGTTTGTCTATCTTTGTGCTAAAATGTGTGAACTTTTTGTCGTCTACTTCCCTGTTTCAGATAAATACCCTCCAGTTTTATTTGATCTTTCACATTTCACAGTGGAAAACTGTCAAACCTGCTGCCATTTATAAAGTCTATAACACAGTTTATTATAATTATACATGAAATTAAATCATTTCTACAGCAGTATTATTTCATGCGTGGCAGGTGTAGTAATAGTGAAATTGTAATAGTAAAAACATGCCCTGTAGCTTGTTTCTTTTTTCACCATTTTAATTATACTTCATTCGCCTCCTTCACTTCTCTTCACACTCACAGACCTAACGTTCCTCTGCTGCAAAGTCAGAGTGCTTCACTTCTTTCCGTCTCTCTCTCCCTGTCTGTCTGCTCCTGTGAATTTCTACATCGGTTGTAGGCCCTCCAAAGTAAAGTGTCTGTGTGGGAAACACTGACTGAACCGTTGTTTTTTTTTTTTTACAAGCCAGGTCTTCAGCTGTGTCGACCAGACGCAGAGGGAGGGGCGGGAAAAAATTTATTAACTCACCATCAAAATATATCAGTATGAACGGTATTATCTAATTGTAAGTCTTTTTTAAAAGTATATCGATTTACCTCATAATACCGCTCTACCATCCAGCCCATAGGAGAGATGGTTGTAACATATTAAATGGTTTTAAAGCTGTTTTAGTCTCAAACCCAAGAAGTCAAAGGTTACAATTCACCACATAGTCTGGGTTAGTTGTAACATGACTTGGGGTTAAATGTAACATTCTGTAATGAGGAAAATGAGAAAAAAACATGATTTTGAAAACTTTTTATGCAACACTTAAATTATTTTTTTTGGTGTGTGTGATGTATCTTAGTTACTGTCGGTCACTGCAGTGAACATAATAATAAAAGTTAACAAAATGTGTAAATGTGCACCATTTGAATATTAGTGTGTTTGTCTTGCACCATCACTTGGCTCTCCTGGAGGCCTCATTGGCCCTCAGAGAAGCCTACAGGTCTGACGCTAACAAACTAACTAAACCTGGCCAGCCTCAGGCACACCTGTGCAACACCCACGCTGTCTGATCAGCATCTTGATACGCCACACCTGTGAGGTGGATGGATTATCTCAGCAAAGGAGAAGTGCTCACTGACAAGGATTTTGACAGATTTGTGAACAATATTTGAGAGAAACAGACCTTTTGTGTACAAAGAGAAAGTCTCAGATCTTTGAGTTCAGCTCATGATGAATGGGGGCAAAAACAAAAGAGTTGTGTTTATAATTTTGTTCAGTGTACTTTTATTTCCAACAAAAAGCAGATGCAGCTAAAGACATTTATTTCTTCCTAACTTTGTCACTCAGCAGTTTCTGTCAGCAGTGATCCAGATGGCTGACGTCACAGTGAGGTTTGTTTGGTTGTTTGTCCACTTGGGGGCAGCGTTGGCATTTGTACTTCTTCCCCATTTTGTTGAGTTTTTTTGCTGCTTGTTTGTTGGTGTTCCTGCAGAGTGTCCTCTTTGTATCTGTGCAGAAATAGAGCTGGAAAAAGTCCACCGGTGAGTGTGTTGAATGTGTGATCACCTGGGCTCCTGGTGATCTGCAGGACATGAACCTACTGGCTTGTGGGACAGCATCAAGATTTCAGTCTTCCAGGGTTCAGAGCTGTGTGTGGCTGTCCTGACAGGGCTTGTGGAGATCTTGACCTGGTTTGAATCCCCCTCCCACGCCTCCTCCGTGCAGGCGTGCGTGTTGTTTTACTGGGGTTAGATGGTCCAGGCTGGTCATCATCTCTGTACATGACAACAACACGTAAAAAGATTATTAAAAATTCATTGTCATATGCAACACAAGTAAATAATTAAAATGGTGTTAGTGTATTTATAACAGAATCAAATCTGTAATATTATAATTACACAATATTTTATGTAAATAGTTACCACCTGACTTGTTTGTGCCCCAGTGTCAATATTTGAGGAACATTGGTGATTTATGTCCCTATTTCAGGGGTCCCGTCATGGAAGAGGTAAACGGCATCATGTTTTAGCTTACTAGCTTAAACTTGTGTAGTTTGGCTCAATATCATCATAAAGTGCCTTTGGTGTCCTCCTCAGAATCTCTCATGAACAAACTGTAAAATAATTTCATACTGAGGTTTTATTATAAATGAACAAACATTTACACACACATCAGTACAATATTCTCTAGAAATGTTTCTCTCATTTAAACTATTGTTTCTTTGATTGGGCGCATGTGGTTTTTGCATGTCCCACGTGCTGCTCTGCTAACTTCAGTGTAATTAATGGTTCATTAGACAAGATTAAAGTAGTTTTTAGTAAGTTCGTTCATAAAACAAGACATTGATCATTTATGTTTAATTTTCATAATAATATTAAACATGTTTTATGTGTCCCTGAAGTTGCAGTTGCTGTCCACCCTGTCATTGTAGGGAAACTCTGAAACAGGCCGATGTTTTTAGTGACATCATCACAATTTGTCTTCGTTCAATGGAGGTTTAAACAACTGCTGGAGGAACAGTAGCCTACATTTCTACACTTCTTGTACTGACTAAGTCCTAAACGAAGTCTAGTAACTTACTGGTTGCTAATACAGCGGATTGGTTTAGACGTGTGCCCGTGCAGCAGCTCCCACACAACCAACGGAGATTTCGGTAATGTTATATTATCTAGCAAGTTTATTTTCTTCCATACATATCATACAGTGACAATATCTTTACTGATAATACAATGACCTACCCTCGCTGACTCGAAATCAGCTGAACCCCTGGCACATACAGCCCCCTAGTGGCACAAAACAGAATTACATAAAATAATACAAAGTGAAAATGGCTCATACACGTCTATTTATTCATTTTTATCACATTGTGTTTGTAGTTGAAGGTTGTCATTCTTAACATGTCCAAACTGTCATTGTGAAATATTAGAAATTCAACTTGTATTTTGCCAAACAGTGACTTCGTGCGGTGCTGCGCTGACTTAACGTGATGCATGCTGGACTTATGCGTTCGAGACCGGTCGGAAATGGGATATTTCCCTGTTGAAACTACCGACTTTTAATTTAAATACATGCAAATATACGTCTATACGTGTTGCCTTTTATTTTATGGTTTACAATTTACAGTTTGTGCTTCCATGGGCGCTGACATTGTTTTGTAATGTTATTCAGCTGCTACTCGTGAAGTCCAAGTTCACAAGCAGGAAATCCGATTTCAAGTGGAGTTTTCTAGTTGGAGGTCGGAATCTTCCCAATTCCGAGTGGCCTGGAACGCAGCATGAGAGTTTCATCTTCTTCTTCGTCTTCTTCTTTGGGTTTTCGCGGCAGCTGACATCCATTGAGTTGCATTACTGCCACCTTCAGATTTTATTTACCCTCAGCTTTCATTCACGCTAAATCCGCCTGCCAGTCGCCCTCAAAAGAATAAATAAATTTCCTACCCTCCACACTCTCTCCATACTCACATAAACTTTTCCCTGTATGATGTTTTCCTGTAATTAAAGTGTGCTGTTAGGTTTGTTACATGTCCAGTTCTCAGCCTGCTTATTATCACCTGCTCTTTCCTCTTTGCTCCCCTACTTCCTGATCTGCTTTGGATTGCATGTGACCGTCTCTCTTATTGTTGGCGCACACTTCTCCACACTGTCCCGTTCCCCTCTGATTTGGATAATTTAATGTTGACTTCAACATCTCCTTTTTTAACTGCTTCTTTTGCCAACCTGTCTGAGACCCACATGAACACGACATTTTTCCCTGTCTAGATATTCTTCAGTTCATATATAAGACTTCATTGTCTCAGTTCCAGGTTTTCTGGCTGTACCTGTCTTCATGCTTATAAGAGCTGAGTCACTACATATTAATCCAACGAAGGTTAAAGTCAAGAGCAACTGGACTTGGTTGAAAGATACATATTAATACATATTAATATTTATTTATCACTAATTTGTTCTGTCCATTTCAACGCCATCAGTATGGCGAACAACTCGTGTCCTTTGATCCATCTGTGAAAATCTGAATACTTTCCTTACACTTACTGCCCCTTCAGCTATAATATGATACAGTCTGCAGTATTTCTCATGTGACTGATAAAGCTGTTGAACTCAGAGCTGATCAGGAGCTTCAAACTCTGACTGATTCTTTCGCTTTAAAGAGGAAACATGATGCTGCTGTGTGGTTTCTATCTTCAGGACTTCACGCTGGCTGTGAGCCAAGTTACTCTGAAAGAAATGGTTTTATCAGTAATCACACTAGAATGAGTCACAGCAAACCCAGACAGCCTGGAGCATGAATTCAGAGGTTTTCACTGGATGTTTTTCTGCAGTTTGAAGCTAATTTAAGCTGAAAAAACTGAGAGATAAAGGTTTATAAAGCAGGAAGTGTTTTGTTACAACAACAGAGGAGCACCCGCGTCCTGTCCTCCATCTTTGAGCAGTTTCAATGTTTACTCAACATTTAAGCACTTAGACATTCGGCCTGCTCTACACCCGGTCAAACATAGTCTTTATTTTTCATTCATGTAGGCCATTTATTTTAACTCTCGTCTTTGACACACACTGCTGAATTAGCCTATCTGTTGACTTCATCTTTCTTTGTGAATCATTGTGTGAGATAAGCAGAGTCATAACCGCCGCAGTCGGGTGGAGCTTTGAAACTGCGGGGAGGGACGCAGCTGTAAGTGCGGCAGCTGAGCCAATCACTGACTGACAAATGCACATTTAGCCAATCATGTGTTGAGACGCTGTAACGCACTTTGGGTGAAGCGAGCTTGTCACTACAACAGTGTAGCCTATGTAGCCTATTTGACTCACAGGAGAGAATAGAAACATGAAGTTTCTGAAAAATCCTGCTGGACGACAAAAGAGCTCGAGCTTCAGTGCTGAGAGCAAACATACTGGGGATTAGGCTTTCAACAGGAAACATCCAGAACGGCAACAGCAACATTTCGTTCAGTAATTTCCTCAGAAAACAACCGTTTCTACCTGAAGGGAAGATGTGTGGGTGAGTAACTCAGCTTATTGACCGACCACGACACAAATAGGAGGCTATTCTATGTTAGGCCGCAGATTTGTAGAAGTGGCGCAGATTATACTTTCAAAAGGACGCTGAGGCCTAAGGCGTTTATAGCCTAACTGTTATTTGTGTAAACAGTAGAAGGAATACATAAACAACTTGTTGGACAGGACCTTTCACATCTACTTTAAAACATTATTCAGTGTAGCCTAGTGTGAACGTGGCGGTCATGTAACCTTATCGGGGAGCGTTTCCACCCGCTTCTCTGTTCCCCGTACCTCTCTTGTTGGACAGCAGCTTTCCTTCCATTTCTCTCATTGGCTAACGTGACCCCTTAACCATATAAGCTAACGAAACCAGCCAATCAGAGGGAGAGAGAACCTGCGTCAGTAGTTGCTGCAGCAGAAAGGATCAGTTTTGCTGTCATGGCGCTCTGTCGACATGTTGTTTGCTTTCTTCCGTTTCCCTGTGTCCCCATGTCGACGATTGAGCTGTTTTTTCAGACTGAATTTACCATCAAAGGTCCATGAATAAACTGTCTGATCTGTATGATCCATATTTTCATTTTTTTAGTTATCACTGATTCAACATATTGAATTTATGTAATATAGGTGGATTTCAGCACTTTAAAATTAATTAAATCAAATTAAGTCTGTTAGAAGAGGAATGAGCAGACTACCTGACAAAAATAATAAGTAGGCTAATACTGTTAACTTATTGATCTTTCCTCCACTCCTGTTTTTGGGATAAATATCAATCATTCATATTTCTAGTGCCACTTGATTAAAATAGAGGCTCTGCTCCTTACCTGTTGCCATGGTAAATCGTAGGCCTAATATCTCCATTGATAATGGGGGTTTTTTTCATCCACACGCGCTTCCATCAGGGGTGGGACAGAAAAAGATGCTCAGATGCATCAAGATGCGGAAGATTCTGAGTAAAGTAACGTGACTGTGCAGTGTAGGTCACAGTGTGTCCATTAATAAAGTTTTCTGTTTCCCACCTGCTGGAAAAGTGAAGCCAGTTAGCTCTATGTTAGCTAACATCTCCCCTTCAGACTGCGCAGCTGAACAGGAAAGCTTCTACAGTAGCTACAGAGCTGCTATGTAACTTAACATTAGCTCAATTTATAGGAAGCTGTATTTTATTACTGCCTACTTGTCCAATGTTGAGAACATCAGGTACAAACTTTGACTGAACTGACGTAGCCTGCAGCTCTGTCCTGTACAGACTGAGTTTGGAAAAGAAAGGACGGAGGTGACTGGAGGAGCTGAGCTTAGTAAAGCTAATTAGTGATGCAAACTAGTCATCTTAAGCTAATGAGAAGATACTTCTTTTTGGATTTTAATGTGCAAATAAAATGCACCTCAGGACCCCTGAATTTCCTTTCTTGACTTGAAATGTCCTCCAGTGAACACTGCTGTGAGATCCGCCCACTCCAGCTGCGCAGTTGGCGCAGGCGCACAGTCCATAGTTTCATGTCCCTGCTCCCAGTAAGTTGTTGCATGTCAGTAGCCCATGTAGGTAACGCTGCAACTATATCTTAAACAGAGCAGAGTTACAGCAGATAGATAGATAGATAGATAGATAGATAGATAGATAGATAGATAGATAGATAGATAGATAGATAGAGCCTCCTCTCTCATGGATAAGTTTGTGCTCATGTTGGTCTTTCTGTCTCCGGCAACCGCTGGTAAGGAGGAGCTTTTATTGTGAACAGGCTATTTACCAGTGTTATAAAATAATGTCCGCTTGTTCTAGAAAATCTTCACGTGTTTATAACAGGGCTGGGTCGGTATGTCGAATATATTATATATTAGGTAGTGTGCGATTTAGCAGAAGATCAAATCGTCGTGTTTTCCGTGTTGTCACCTGGTCGTTTCTGCTGGAGTGAAGCGTTAGCTTGTCGTTAGCTTGTCTGCAGCTAACTTAGGAGGCATCGATTTAGCTTCACCGTGGAGAAAATAGATCCCCAAGAGAAAATGCTATGAATCATCGGATCGCTTTAATCACTCTACCGCTTCCATATTTGAAACGTGTTTATGATATTTACGGTTTTAGGCTGTTTTAATGACTTTAATAGCCTGGCCGGTAAGTTAGCTTTAGCTGCTAACTAGCTACGTTAGCTTCTCACTAGCGTCAACTAACTGTTCTCTGTACAGGAGACGCTGTACATAAAAAAGGGACTTTATTTGTATGTCCTGTGGCAGCAAACGCAACACACAGCCTTTCAGTAGCCTAACTAACTAACTATTATACCGCTGGTAAAGACGGGTTTATAACAGGGCTGGGTATATTATATATTAGGTAGTGTGCGATTTAGCACAAGATCAAATCGTCGAGTTTTCTGTGTTGTCACCTGGTCGTTTCTGCTGGAGTGAAGCGTTAACTTGTCTGAAGGTAAGTTAGCATGCATCGATTTAGCTTCACCGTGGAGAAAATAGATCCCCAAGAGAAAATGCTATGAATCATCGGATCGCTTTAATCACTCTACCGCTTCCATATTTGAAACGTGTTTATGACATTTACGGTTTTAGGCTGTTTTAATGACTGTAATAGCCTGGTCCTTAAGTTAGCTTTAGCTGCTAACTAGCTACGTTAACTTCTCACCGGCGTCAACTAACTGTTCTCTTTACAGGAGACGCTGTACATAAAAAAGGGACTTTATTTGTATGTCCTGTGGCAGCAAACGCAACACAAAGCCTTTCAGTAGCCTAACTAACTAACTATTATACTGCAACCTGAGGGGTGGTTACGTTAACTAACGTTAAGGTAACGTGAGTCGTCGAATGAGAAACTGTGATAAAGCCAGCTGATTTCTGTTGTCTGTTTTAAATGGAAAGGGGGCATGCGCATAGACATATTGGGCATGCGTGAACAAGCCGAAGGTCCAGAAAGATACATACGCGTTTTTGTGATGTTCTTAGTGATTAAATAAACACAAATACACAGATGACAATATTAATAATAATAATAATTACAAAATGTACCTTTTTACTTTATTTTGTGAATATAACAATTTCTTTTAACTTTGATCTTTAACCAAAACAATTTCTGTAATAGACATCGCTGTTGTCATTTCATCTCCTTCCTGGTGTCCTCTATCACTGGTAGAAATAACATATTACTATACCAGCTATGAGATGTTATACTCCCTGTTATAATCCCTCCCTAAATTAAGCAAACAGTCAACATTTCGGTTAACTTTGATCTTTTGACCCAAACATTTCCTTTAATAGGGGACGTCACTCTCGGTGCTTCTCAAGTCTCTCATTTATTGTCTCCTTGATCCTCACTTAACCAGAAGTTGCCTAAAAGACACAGAACTCTTCTTTTTTCTGTATTTTTCCACCTACAATTTGTTATCATGGCAGCAGCTGAGCCTCTGGGCTTGTTAATGATGCAGTCTCTCAAATAACCGAAACTATCATCTACACCCTCTGTGTTCACTGCTGCTTTACCTGGTCCATGTGTAAAATATCCACCGCGACTTCTAACGTCATAGGCTACTAAGTCTTTCACCAAGTGAGGTCTGTGCGAGTGAACACATGCACATAAGACGACCAGTCCGTTAGCTTTTAACTGTTATTCCCCATTTATCATTACCCATCAGAAGCAACCAGTGGAAACACTGAAACTCGACCATGACGACACAACAAAATAAACGATGGAGGGTAATTGTAAACGATAGACTTTCTATCATCAAACAATACATATCGTCATATCGCACAGCCCTGGTTCTCACTGTATCGTCCTGTGGAGGCCTTTTGAAATGTGATTACTTTTTCTCTCTGGATGTTTTTAGTGTTTTTAGATCCTGATGTGGTCCAAGTGAAACCTGGAGATAATGTCACTCTGCCATGTCAGGCTGGTGAAGCCTTATTCACGGTGCTAGAGTGGAGCAGACCTGACCTGGACCCAGACTACGTCCTCCTTTACAGAGATGGACGCCCAGATCCAGACCACCAGCATCCATCCTTTAAGGACCGGGTGCAGCTGGTGGACAGAGAGCTGAAGGACGGAGACGTGTCTTTAATTCTGAAGAACGTGAACAGCGACGACGCTGGAAGATACGAGTGTCGAGTTGCAGCAGGTGGATCAAGACGTAAGAGAGCCAACATTGAGACTGAGCCAATCAGAATCATCCAGCTGGAGGTTTCAGCCTCAGGTGAGTTTGTGGAGGTCAGTGACTACGTTTACATGCAGCCAGTAACCCGTTCAAAACCGGGATATTAGCAATAACCCGGTCGCGCACGGCCATGTAAACACCGGCAAAAACCCGGATATGCTCATAACCCGTTTTTAAAACCCGGTTATTACCCTGGGGTACCCTTTTCTAACCCGAATATTTCGGTCATGTAAGCGCTGATCGGGATATCCCCATCAAAAGGAACATTGATTTGTGTTCTGCGCATGCTCTATTCGCAAGGAATCTTGGTCTTTTGAGTATAGGAACTTCTTGTATCGCCAAACCGGCGTGCAGTATACCGGAGTAAACGAGGTAAACATGGCGAGGCATAACACAGCACCGTACTTCTGGAGCGAGGAGGAAACCAGTTTTTTAATTCATGTTGTCAAAAACATGAATATAATGTCTTTTGTTGACGGCAGAAAGTACAGAGATGCTGACGTTTACATTTAGTATCGGAAATGACGCATATTGCGTCTTAAAGGTTGTCCGATGACGTCCAAAGCGTTAACCGTCGTCGCCGTTTACATCGGGTATTGCCAGTTGATTACAAATTCCATGTATACAGGAGAAACTCTCTCTGCTCACGCATGTAAACAGGTTATCCCGAATGTTTCAGAAAACTGAATCGTGACCTTAACCCGACCATAACCCGAATATTGACAGCATGTAAACGTAGTCAGTGTGTCTGTGTGCCATGTTGTAGCTGCAGTTTATTCCATGTTGATTCTGAGAGTCAAACATGAGGAATATAGAAGATATAGAAGAGTAAATGGAGGCTGTTCCACTGTTCACTCATTTCCTGACTAATATGCACTTTGACCTTCAGGTTCCAACAGCGGAGACGTCGAGGAGGGAAACTACGGACTTTACTACGGACTGGGAGCAGCTTTTGGTCTGCTTTGTTTAGCTGCTGTTGGCTGGAAATATAAAAAACATAGAGAAAAGAAACCAAAACAGTCTGCTGCTGAAGAAGCTGTGAATGACCAGGTCATCTGATCTCTTTCCATCACATGTTTCACGTATTCAACATGATTTTCATTCTTTCTGTGGGTGTGGATATGTAAATCTCGGGTTTGAGGCTCTCCACCACGATACCACCATGATATGCTTAATCAATTTGACAAAATAATGTAGAAGGGGTTTGCGTAAGAGCTGATCCTGAGTTATCTTATCTTGTCTGCAAATCATTGCAACTTTATTGTGGCATAAACATAAAGAACAAATACTTTGTACGTCAGTACAGTCAGTAGACTGAACTTCCTGTCCACCACTGGTAATAACCGCATCGTATAGCGTAATTTATACTTCTGCATCGAATCGACAGGTGACGGCCTAGGCTACAGGGCTTTGCAGAGGCTACGCCGTCGCCTGACGTGCACCTCCTCAAAAATGTAACTGCGTGTCGAGTCGAAAATGGTGGCTGTAACACAGTGGATCAATATATTTACCGTCACAACCCGAGCGAAATGACTTGTTTTACTATCAGAATGTGATCCATTCGCTCTGTAACATTTGAAAAGGCTACACCAGCCGCACGTTTACAATTTTACCGCCATTTACATTAGCAGAGGGCTAAACCGGAAGTTAGCCTGCTTGGCAGGCAAAAGTCCACACAGTGGACGCCGCAGCGCTACTGCGACTAGCGTTTGGGGGTGTAATCACAGAATGACGGACAGACCTACGCACAAGTATAACTACATGTCTATGTGCGTAGGTAGGCACGTAGATCCTACACAGGAGTATAAATGGGCCTTAACACTTCAGAGCTGCCTGTAAACTAAAGAGCTTACCTCTGTAGCCAACAGCTGTTGTTCTCCTTGTTGATGTACTGTTTTGCACAGCCTTTAAGGTGCCTTTTGAAAACACTATCAGTCTTAAGGTGCTCCTCCCACACAGTCCAGCGATCAACAAGATCTTCTGAAAACACCAGGGTTTGTCAGAGGATGCGGTGCCTGTCCTTCTCCACCTCTTCCTTGTCTCCTCGCCCCAGTTCTGAGGCCTTTGTCCATCTGTGTAGCGATGTTAACTCAGCCTAGCATGGCTATACCGTATTATCCATATGTGCTCATGTTTCTTGATCTTCTCAGATAAATGTATCATGTCATTTACTCCTGTAACAGGTCATGTTGTATCCGTCCCCGCCGTTTTAAAAGTCAGGCATTGGAAGAAAAATATTGCATTTACATGACTGCATCCAGTTTGTGATGTCTGCAAACATTTATTTATATATATTGGAGACAATGAGGGTTAAATATTTTATTTTGAAAGCTGCTTCTCTGGTTTTCTTTTCTTTGTAAATGTCTATTCAGACTCAGCAGGTTCTGTTTTGAGTTGAAGATTTCCTGTAACCTCTTTTATGTTAAGTTTATTTTATGTTTTATGTGACTTTCTGTTTCTGTCTTAATGTTATAATAAACTGTATGTTACCTAAACTGTTGATTTAGATGTCATTACCTCCAACACACCTGAGCTCCTTTCATGAGGCGGGTCAGTATCGCTCGCGTTTGGCGTCCACCTCAGAATCCTCAGTCGTCATGGAGATATTGTAAAATAATTGAAATCTGAGGTTTATTATAAATGACCAAACATTTACACACACATCAGTACAGTGATTAGTCTCTAGAAATGTTTTTCTCTCATTTAAAACGTTTGATTTGGTGCGTGTAGTTTTTGCATGTCCCACATGCTGCTCTGCTGACTTCACTGTAATAAGTGGTTCAATTAGACAAAATTAAAATAGGTTTTATACACAATTAAGGTCTTTAGAAAGTTTATTCATGAAACAAGTAATTTTGATAATTTGTTTAATTTTCATAATATTAAACATGTCTGTGAAGTCGCTGCTGTCCACTCTGTCATTGTGGGGTAACCGATGTTTTTAGTGATGTCATCACCAGTAATTTGTCTTTGTTCAGCACATTTCTACATTTCTGTTTATTTATATCATATTGTGTTTGTCAAGCCTAACACGTCCACCCTGCCATCATGAAACATTCATAAATAGAAAAACTTTAGAAATTTAACAATTTTGCTAAACAGCTCAGTCACCTTCAAAATGAATCACTGTGCTGAGGGTTTGCTGTCCCCTTCAAATGCCTACAATAAAAAAAAAGTATAAATAAAATACAATAAATAAAGATATAAAACAAGCTTCAAATCTAAAAAACGTATTATGTTATGTGTTGTCTTGTAGTTCACCCATAAAGCCTTTGTCCACTCTGTCATTTCCACATTTTATTAAAATAGACAAATTACTTTCACGGATTATGAAATCTTTGTGTTGTTTATTTTTGAACAAATGAAGACCAACTAGTACTGTTTGAAAGTTTTACCAGACATGTTTGTTAAATTTTATTTAATAAAGAAAGTGTAAATATCACAGATGACAGGGTGCACATTTTGTGCAATTTATAAAAAATGCTGGAGCTTGACCAACATGTATTTCTAACAAACTGAGATCTACTTAATAAAATAAAATCTCAGCTTTTGGGGGGATTATGAAGTCTCAAAGGCACTTTGTAGTAGGGATGTCCAGATCAGATCACGAGATCGGAAATCGGGCCGATCATGTTGTTTCAGACTCGATCGGAATCAGATGTTCACTCCCTATCAGGACTCTGATATAAATGTATATTCTCACATTTTTATTACTGTTGCACTAAAGTCCAAAATGAAGAATTTATGTTATTTATTACTTGATTGTTGAAGCCACCTCACAGAAGTGCTCTGTATAATGTGAATTAAATAACAAATAAGGCACATCCTGGATCTGCTTTTTAAGTAGGCTATTATAGAAGTATCGGATCGGGACTCGGTAAATCAAATGACTCAGACTCGGACTCGAGGGCAAAAAACCCCCCAATAGGGTCTGGCTGCAGACCTCCACTGTCAGGCCTCCTCCTCTGTCAGGCCGGTCAGGACAGGAAATACACGCAAAAACTACAAAATAAAAGCATTCGATTTGACAGGAAACGCTTTAAAAATA
Source organism: Lepomis macrochirus (assembly GCA_024633595.2). Lineage (NCBI taxonomy): Eukaryota > Metazoa > Chordata > Actinopteri > Centrarchiformes > Centrarchidae > Lepomis > Lepomis macrochirus. The sequence continues at coordinate 33,225,639 of JALXJV020000002.1, read as the reverse complement.
TATAAAGTTTAATCACGTAGACATAGGGGGAGGGGTTTTTGTCGTTGGTTTATATTTAATTATTTAGTCAACATTGTAACGGGAAACTAGCAGGCTAACTCCTCAAATATAGCGTATTGATTTGAGCCTATTCTACTTAGCACTTAAAGTGCCAGCGTAGCAGCAAAGCCGACTAACAGTATCATGTTTTTTACAGGCAATATTTATTCTGTCAACGACGTTGACGTTAACTCCGTCCATACAGCCAGATCCATTCACAGAAAAACATCAACGTCGTTGATTAAGAGTGTAACTTAAGTCTTCCAGTCTTCTTAAAAACAGACATACACACACGCACTTCTCATTCATAATTTCCCTTTAAAGAGTAACCTAATATACTGTGCTGAAGTTAATAGGAAAAACGGACAACTGTGGGAACTGGACTACTATTTTCAACAGACTCCTGCTCAATGAGAGAGGCAAATCCGCCCTTTATTGTATCATATTATTATTAATCATGTCGTAATGACATTCATGCGGTGCGCAGCATATTCGTTTGGAAAAAGTGTTTCTTTGAGTTTGTTTCTTAATGTAATGTACATTTGTGATTCAAAATAATGGCGGTTGGTAAATGAAGTACTGACCCCCACAGATGCAGGACTGTACTGCTTCAATAAGAGCTCAGACCTCCTTATGGACCGTAACTACATCCCTGCTGGACTATGTGGATTATCAAACTGTAAAAAGGAACACACATGCAATACAACATGTAGTCTTTACCCTGTATCCATTATTTTGTAAATATCCACTTGAATGAATGGAGACATAATAGCTGTAATAGTACTTTTACTTTATTCACTGTATAAACACAGTTAGAAAAGGAGCTGGCAGCAGTGACTGATTTACATTATGCAAAACATTTTAAAAAGTCTGAATGCATGTACATCTAAATCACGCAAATGATGATTTGCCAACAGTGGCTGTGGTGAGGAGTAGTATCTTTATGTGGATAACTGTTTAAATAGGCTAAGCGTGTGTGTTAAATCTCTCACTGCTCCAAAACAAATGCGGTAACATGAGCCGCAGAGTGAAAAACCGTGGTCAAGCCAGCCGCCGTCTGATTTCTGTTGCGCCTAAAGCAGTGTTATTATGGTACGGAAGAGGTGCGAGTGAGCCGAAAGGTCCTGAAAGATACATACGCGGTGTTTTTTTGTAGCGCTCTTAGTGATTAGATGAAATATAATAATATTACTAATAACAATTATGATTAGCCTATAGTTTTATAATTGATTATTTGTTATTAATGCAAATACAAAATTTACCTTTTATTTTATTTTGTGAACATAATGTATGTGAAATTTGACCTTTCACCAGCATAATTCCTCAGCGTTGCCAAAACAGCTGATTCAAACCATCAACTCATTATGAATCCTGAAGCTGCTTCAATCAGCTGTGAAGCAGGGAGAAATTAAATCATGCAGGACAGGAGGTAACTTTCTTCAGGAAAGGGAAACACTCAGTTAAACTAAGATTAATTCACACAGCCAGCAGAGTCTTTGCTTGTTTAAGTGTGAAAAAGCTACACCAAACGGTCTAAACGATATAGATCTTTATTTTATCTTCTTTTGGACAAATAACTAACCTGAGCGTCGTCAACATATTAAGACAAATGCCCTTGCAAAATGCTTTACAAAAAATGAACACACAGCAGCTTCATACAGTCTATGAGTAGCTTATCCAAAGGGGGAAAAAAGCTAATCCTGCTACTTCAGGAGCTAAAGCTAGCCACCGTTACCTATGTAGAACGACCATAGATATAAAAAGAGAACGACAAACACTTCTAACACAAACACTCTAATTTGTGTGATTTAGATGTACAATATTGACAGCGGGAGGTATTTTGACGGCGAACATATGCATTCAGACTTTACTCAATGTTTTGGATAATGCTAACCAGTCACCTAGCGGTGTCGCACCGCGGTGAAGTTAGTTTTAAGTTGGATATTCGACAGACATTCACCCAGGATCCGGTGACGGCTTCTTAATCAGTTCACCCAGTGTCGGCAGTATAAGTGCGGGTAGCTCAATTCCGTCAGCTCGCTTTTAACCACCCGGGGTAAGCTTAGGGACCATTAATAAATTACACTTGTTAAAACCGTCTTATTGGAAAATCAATATTTTTTTCAATAGCTTCCATGTCATGTGACCTACCGACTCCAAATCAATGCCGAATTATTGTACTACACTAGGAGAATCAGACACACCTCTTCATTTTAGATTTGAGTTCATACATTATTTTATATTAATATTTATTAATAATTTATTTAAAATAATGCCTTTTTTTCCATAGATTCCATGTCATGTGACCTAAAGACTCCAAATCAATGCCGAATTATTGTACTACACTAGGGGAATCAGACACACCTCTTCATTTTAGATTTGAGTTCATACATTATTTTATATTAATATTTATTAATAATTTATTTAAAATAATGCCTTTTTTTCAATAGATTCCATGTCATGTGACCTAAAGACTCCAAATCAATGCCGAATTATTGTACTACACTAGGGGAATCAGACACACCTCTTCATTTTAGATTTTAGTACATATTTTATTTTATATTAATATTTATTAATAATTAATGGAAAATAATGCCTTTTTTTTCAATAGCTTCTATGTCATGTGACATAAAGACTCCAAATCAATGCCGAATTAATGTACTACACTAGGGGAATCAGACACACCTCTTCATTTTAGATTAGAGTTCATACATTATTTTATATTAATATTAATTAATAATTTATTTAAAATAATGAATTTTTTTCAATAGCTTCCATGTCATGTGACCTACCGACTCCAAACCAATGCCGAATTATTGTACTACACTAGGGGAATCAGACACACCTCTTCATTTTAGATTTTAGTACATATTTTATTTTATATTAATATTAATTAATAACTTATTTAAAATAATGCCTTTTTTTCAATAGATTCCATGTCATGTGATCTAAAGACTCCAAATCAATGCCGAATTATTGTACTACACTAGGAGAATCAGACACACCTCTTCATTTTAGATTTGAGTTAATACATTATTTTATATTAATATTTATTAATAATTCCTGCAAAATAATGATTTTTTTTCAATAGCTTCCATGTCATGTGACCTACCGACTCCAAATCAATGCCGAATTATTGTACTACACGAGGAGAATCAGACACACCTCTTCATTTTAGATTTCAGTTCATATTTTATTTTATATTAATATTTATTAATAATTTATTTAAAATAATGCCTTTTTTTCAATAGCTTCCATGTCATGTGACCTAAAGACTCCAAATCAATGCCGAATTATTGTACTACACTAGGGGAATCAGACACACCTCTTCATTTTAGATTTGAGTTAATACATTATTTTATATTAATATTTATTAATAATTCCTGCAAAATAATGATTTTTTTTCAATAGCTTCCATGTCATGTGACCTACCGACTCCAAATCAATGCCGAATTATTGTACTACACGAGGAGAATCAGACACACCTCTTCATTTTAGATTTCAGTTCATATTTTATTTTATATTAATATTTATTAATAATTTATTTAAAATAATGCCTTTTTTTCAATAGCTTCCATGTCATGTGACCTAAAGACTCCAAATCAATGCCGAATTATTGTACTACACTAGGGGAATCAGACACACCTCTTCATTTTAGATTTTAGTACATATTTTATTTTATATTAATATTTATTAATAATTAATGGAAAATAATGCCTTTTTTCAATAGCTTCTATGTCATGTGACATAAAGACTCCAAATCAATGCCGAATTAATGTACTACACTAGGGGAATCAGACACACCTCTTCATTTTAGATTAGAGTTCATACATTATTTTATATTAATATTAATTAATAATTTATTTAAAATAATGAATTTTTTTCAATAGCTTCCATGTCATGTGACCTACCGACTCCAAACCAATGCCGAATTATTGTACTACACTAGGGGAATCAGACACACCTCTTCATTTTAGATTTTAGTACATATTTTATTTTATATTAATATTTATTAATATTTAATGGAAAATAATGCCTTTTTTCCAATAGCTTCCATGTCATGTGACCTAAAGACTCCAAATCAATGCCGAATTATTGTACTACACTAGGGGAATCAGACATACCTCTTTTTATTAGATTTCAGTACATATTTTATTTTATATTAATATTAATTAATAACTTATTTAAAATAATGCCTTTTTTTCAATAGATTCCATGTCATGTGATCTAAAGACTCCAAATCAATGCCGAATTATTGTACTACACTAGGAGAATCAGACACACCTCTTCATTTTAGATTTGAGTTAATACATTATTTTATATTAATATTTATTAATAATTCCTGCAAAATAATGAATTTTTTTCAATAGCTTCCATGTCATGTGACCTACCGACTCCAAATCAATGCCGAATTATTGTACTACACGAGGAGAATCAGACACACCTCTTCATTTTAGATTTCAGTTCATATTTTATTTTATATTAATATTAATTAATAATTTATTTAAAATAATGCCTTTTTTTCAATAGCTTCCATGTCATGTGACCTACCGACTCCAAACCAATGCCGAATTATTGTACTACACTAGGAGAATCAGACACACCTCTTTATTTTAGATTTTAGTACATATTTTATTTTATATTAATATTTATTAATAATTAATGGAAAATAATGCCTTTTTTTCAATAGCTTCCATGTATGTGACCTAAAGATTCCAAATCAATGCCGAATTATTGTACTACACTAGGGGAATCAGACACACCTCTTCATTTTAGATTTGAGTTAATACATTATTTTATATTAATATTTATTAATAATTCCTGCAAAATAATGATTTTTTTTCAATAGCTTCCATGTCATGTGACCTACCGACTCCAAATCAATGCCGAATTATTGTACTACACGAGGAGAATCAGACACACCTCTTCATTTTAGATTTCAGTTCATATTTTATTTTATATTAATATTAATTAATACTTTATTTAAAATAATGCCTTTTTTTCAATAGATTCCATGTCATGTGACCTAAAGACTCCAAACCAATGCCGAATTATTGTACTACACTAGGAGAATCAGACACACCTCTTTATTTTAGATTTTAGTACATATTTTATTTTATATTAATATTTATTAATATTTAATGGAAAATAATGCCTTTTTTTCAATAGCTTCCATGTCATGTGACCTAAAGACTCCAAATCAATGCCGAATTATTGTACTACACTAGGGAATCAGACACACCTCTTCATTTTAGATTTGAGTTAATACATTATTTTATATTAATATTTATTAATAATTCCTGCAAAATAATGAATTTTTTTCAATAGCTTCCATGTCATGTGACCTACCGACTCCAAATCAATGCCGAATTATTGTACTACACGAGGAGAATCAGACACACCTCTTCATTTTAGATTTCAGTTCATATTTTATTTTATATTAATATTAATTGATAATTTATTTAAAATAATGCCTTTTTTTCAATACATTCCATGTCATGTGACCTAAAGACTCCAAACCAATGCCGAATTATTGTACTACACTAGGGGAATCAGACACACCTCTTTATTTTAGATTTGAGTTAATACATTATTTTATTTTAATATTTATTAATAATTCCTGCAAAATAATGATTTTTTTTCAATAGCTTCCATGTCATGTGACCTAAAGACTCCAAACCAATGCCGAATTATTGTACTACACTAGGAGAATCAGACACACCTCTTTATTTTAGATTTTAGTACATATTTTATTTTATATTAATATTTATTAATAATTAATGGAAAATTATTCCTTTTTTTCAATAGCTTCCATGTCATGTGACCTACCGACTCCAAACCAATGCCGAAATATTGTACTACACTAGGAGAATCAGACACACCTCTTTATTTTAGATTTTAGTACATATTTTTTTTTATATTAATATTTATTAATAATTAATGGAAAATAATGCCTTTTTTTCAATAGCTTCCATGTCATGTGACCTAAAGATTCCAAATCAATGCCGAATTATTGTACTACACTAGGGGAATCAGAAACACCTCTTCATTTTAGATTTGAATTAATACATTATTTTATATTAATATTTATTAATAATTCCTGCAAAATAATGATTTTTTTTCAATAGCTTCCATGTCATGTGACCTACCGACTCCAAATCAATGCCGAATTATTGTACTACACGAGGAGAATCAGACACACCTCTTCATTTTAGATTTCAGTTCATATTTTATTTTATATTAATATTAATTAATAATTTATTTAAAATAATGCCTTTTTTTCAATAGCTTCCATGTCATGTGACCTACCGACTCCAAATCAATGCCGAATTATTGTACTACACGAGGAGAATCAAACACACCTCTTCATTTTAGATTTTAGTTCATACATTATTTCATATTAATAATAATTAATAATTCCTACAAAATAAAGAATTTATTTTCAATAGCTTCCATGTCATGTGACCTAAAGACTCCAAATCAATGCCGAATTATTGTACTACACGAGGAGAATCAGACACACCTCTTCATTTTAGATTTCAGTTCATATTTTATTTTATATTAATATTAATTAATAATTTATTTAAAATAATGCCTTTTTTTCAATAGATTCCATGTCATGTGACCTAAAGACTCCAAATCAATGCCGAATTATTGTACTACACTAGGGGAATCAGACACACCTCTTCATTTTAGATTTGAGTTAATACATTATTTTATTTTAATATTTATTAATAATTCCTGCAAAATAATGAATTTTTTTCAATAGCTTCCATGTCATGTGACCTACCGACTCCAAATCAATGCCGAATTATTGTACTACACGAGGAGAATCAGACACACCTCTTCATTTTAGATTTCAGTTCATATTTTATTTTATATTAATATTAATTAATAATTTATTTAAAATAATGCCTTTTTTTCAATACATTCCATGTCATGTGACCTAAAGACTCCAAACCAATGCCGAATTATTGTACTACACTAGGGGAATCAGACACACCTCTTTATTTTAGATTTGAGTTAATACATTATTTTATTTTAATATTTATTAATAATTCCTGCAAAATAATGAATTTTTTTCAATAGCTTCCATGTCATGTGACCTAAAGACTCCAAACCAATGCCGAATTATTGTACTACACTAGGAGAATCAGACACACCTCTTTATTTTAGATTTTAGTTAATACATTATTTTATATTAATATTTATTAATAATTCCTGCAAAATAATGAATTTTTTTCAATAGCTTCCATGTCATGTGACCTACCGACTCCAAATCAATGCCGAATTATTGTACTACACGAGGAGAATCAGACACACCTCTTCATTTTAGATTTCAGTTCATATTTTATTTTATATTAATATTAATTAATAATTTATTTAAAATAATGCCTTTTTTTCAATAGATTCCATGTCATGTGACCTAAAGACTCCAAACCAATGCCGAATTATTGTACTACACTAGGAGAATCAGACACACCTCTTCATTTTAGATTTTAGTACATATTTTATTTTATATTAATATTTATTAATATTTAATGGAAAATAATGCCTTTTTTTCAATAGCTTCCATGTCATGTGACCTAAAGACTCCAAATCAATGCCGAATTATTGTACTACACTAGGGGAATCAGACACACCTCTTCATTTTAGATTTGAGTTAATACATTATTTTATTTTAATATTTATTAATAATTCCTGCAAAATAATGAATTTTTTTCAATAGCTTCCATGTCATGTGACCTAAAGACTCCAAACCAATGCCGAATTATTGTACTACACGAGGAGAATCAGACACACCTCTTTATTTTAGATTTTAGTGCATATTTTATTTTATATTAATATTTATTAATAATTAATGGAAAACAATGCCTTTTTTTCAATAGCTTCCATGTCATGTGACCTAAAGACTCCAAATCAATGCCGAATTATTGTACTCCACTAGGAGAATCAGACACACCTCTTTATTTTAGATTTTAGTACATATTTTATTTTATATTAATATTTATTAATAATTAATGGAAAATAATGCCTTTTTTTCAATAGCTTCCATGTCATGTGACTTAAAGACTCCAAATCAATGCCGAATTATTGTACTACACTAGGGGAATCAGACACACCTCTTCATTTTAGATTTGAGTTAATACATTATTTTATATTAATATTTATTAATAATTCCTGCAAAATAATGAATTTTTTTCAATAGTTTCCATGTCATGTGACCTACCGACTCCAAATCAATGCCGAATTATTGTACTACACGAGGAGAATCAGACACACCTCTTCATTTTAGATTTTAGTTCATACATTTTTTCATATTAATAATAATTAATCATTCCTACAAAATAAAGAATTTATTTTCAATAGCTTCCATGTCATGTGACCTAAAGACTCCAAATCAATGCCGAATTATTGTACTACACTAGGGGAATCAGACACACCTCTTTATATTAGATTTGAGTTCATATTTTATTTTATATTAATATTAATTAATAATTTATTTAAAATAATGCCTTTTTTTCAATAGATTCCATGTCATGTGATCTAAAGACTCCAAACCAATGCCGAATTATTGTACTACACTAGGAGAATCAGACACACCTCTTCATTTTAGATTTTAGATCATACATTATTTTATATTAATATTTATTAATAATTAATAGAAAATAATGAATTTTTTACAATAGCTTCCATGTCATGTGACCTAAAGACTCCAAACCAATGCCGAATTATTGTACTACAATAGGAGAATCAGACACACCTCTTCATTTTAGATTTTAGTACATATTTTATTTTATATTAATATTTATTAATAATTAATAGAAAATAATGAATTTTTTACAATAGCTTCCATGTCATGTGACCTAAAGACTCCAAACCAATGCCGAATTATTGTACTACACGAGGAGAATCAGACACACCTCTTCATTTTAGATTTCAGTTCATATTTTATTTTATATTCATATTAATTAATAATTTATTTAAAATAATGCCTTTTTTTCAATAGATTCCATGTCATGTGACCTAAAGACTCCAAACCAATGCCGAATTATTGTACTACACTAGGAGAATCAGACACACCTCTTTATTTTAGATTTTAGTACATATTTTATTTTATATTAATATTTATTAATATTTAATGGAAAATAATGCCTTTTTTTCAATAGCTTCCATGTCATGTGACCTAAAGACTCCAAACCAATGCCGAATTATTGTACTACACTAGGGGAATCAGACACACCTCTTCATTTTAGATTTGAGTTAATACATTATTTTATTTTAATATTTATTAATAATTCCTGCAAAATAATGATTTTTTTTCAATAGCTTCCATGTCATGTGACCTACCGACTCCAAATCAATGCCGAATTATTGTACTACACGAGGAGAATCAGACACACCTCTTCATTTTAGATTTCAGTTCATATTTTATTTTATATTAATATTAATTAATAATTTATTTAAAATAATGCCTTTTTTTCAATAGATTCCATGTCATGTGACCTAAAGACTCCAAACCAATGCCGAATTATTGTACTACACTAGGAGAATCAGACACACCTCTTTATTTTAGATTTTAGTACATATTTTATTTTATATTAATATTTATTAATATATAATGGAAAATAATGCCTTTTTTTCAATAGCTTCCATGTCATGTGACCTAAAGACTCCAAATCAATGCCGAATTATTGTACTACACTAGGGGAATCAGACACACCTCTTCATTTTAGATTTGAATTAATACATTATTTTATTTTAATATTTATTAATAATTCCTGCAAAATAATGAATTTTTTTCAATAGCTTCCATGTCATGTGACCTAAAGACTCCAAACCAATGCCGAATTATTGTACTACAATAGGAGAATCAGACACACCTCTTTATTTTAGATTTTAGTACATATTTTATTTTATATTAATATTTATTAATAATTCCTGCAAAATAATGCCTTTTTTTCAATAGCTTCCATGTCATGTGACCTAAAGACTCCAAATCAATGCCGAATTATTGTACTACACTAGGGGAATCAGACACAGCTCTTCATTTTAGATTTGAGTTAATACATTATTTTATATTAATATTTATTAATAATTCCTGCAAAATAATGAATTTATTTTCAATAGCTTCCATGTCATGTGACCTACCGACTCCAAATCAATGCCGAATTATTGTACTACACTAGGGGAATCAGACACACCTCTTTTCATTAGATTTTAGTACATATTTTATTTTATATTAATATTTAATAATAATTAACAGAAAATAATGAATTTTTTTCAATGGCTTCCATGTCATGTGACACAGGGACTCCAAACCAATGCCGAATTATTGTACTACACTAGGAGAATCAGACACACCTCTTCATTTTAGATTTGAGTACTTTTTTTGTTTTATTTTAATATTTATTCATAATTAATGGAAAATAATGCCTTTTTTTCAATAGCTTCCATGTCATGTGACCTAAAGACTCCAAATCAATGCCGAATTATTGTACTACACTAGGGGAATCAGACACACCTCTTCATTTTAGATTTGAGTACTTTTTTTGTTTTATTTTAATATTTATTCATAATTAATGGAAAATAATGCCTTTTTTTCAATAGCTTCCATGTCATGTGACCTAAAGACTCCAAATCAATGCCGAATTATTGTACTACACTAGGGGAATCAGACACACCTCTTCATTTTAGATTTGAGTACTTTTTTTGTTTTATTTTAATATTTATTCATAATTAATGGAAAATAATGCCTTTTTTTCAATAGCTTCCATGTCATGTGACCTAAAGACTCCAAATCAATGCCGAATTATTGTACTACACTAGGAGAATCAGACACACCTCTTCATTTTAGATTTGAGTACTTTTTTTGTTTTATTTTAATATTTATTCATAATTAATGGAAAATAATGCCTTTTTTTCAATAGCTTCCATGTCATGTGACCTAAAGACTCCAAATCAATGCCGAATTATTGTACTACACGAGGAGAATCAGACACACCTCTTTATTTTAGATTTGAGTTCATATTTTATTTTATATGAATATTTATTAATAATTTATTGATAATAATGCCTTTTTTTCAATAGCTTCCATGTCATGTGACCTAAAGACTCCAAACCATGAAATCGTATGAAATCTTCGTTCATACATTTGGCCTGTGCTATATCCTTTCCTCTCTGGATAGGCAATCTTCTAATTTTATATTTCATATATTCCCAGTGGATGCCATAGGATTTCAGTGTTTTAGCCTTAATCCAACATTCATTAATAATTAACTTAGCAGCGTCCAAAAACTGTTCATCTTTTAAAATGTTAGTGTTTAATTTCCAATAACTCACATTGGCTTTCTTTCTGTTATGGTTCGTGGTTGTGTGGCAGGTTGGAGGACCCAAATGCAGGACACGGGAACAGGTAGGTTCAGTTCAAAAGGGTTTTAATGACAAACAAAAAGCGAGCACACTTACAAAGAGTGGCTGAGTCCAGGGAATCCAAAAACAAACTAAATCCAAACGAAAGGTAATCCAACAGAAATCCAAAGGAACAGGGTGACTAGTGAGGCTGACAACAGGCGTAGCGAGCACACGACAGACAGGAGGGGTAACAGGAACAACAGACTGGGGGTAACAGGAACAATGACCGAGCCAAGACTGAAGAGAACACCAGACATATATACACCAGGGACAAACGAGCAGGGCGGGAGAAACTAATTACGCAGGTGAGACCAGTAAGACAATCAAAGATGAGCACAGGAAGTAAAACAAGACGAAACACCAGGGCAGACTACTACAAACTAAAACAGGAAGTAAAGTTAACTGAAACACACAATGAACAATGTCACAACATGAAACATGACAGACAACATAAGTGACTAGACAAAACCTACAGAAGTAAAGAACATAGAAACAAGACTAGAAACACCGATTAACACATAACAGACCAGAGGAGGAAATATAAACTAATACACAAGCAGACAGATCACCATAAACCTAACACCAACAGGAAAACAGACAGAAGCTAAGGTAAGACAGAACTCAGATAGACATGGGTAAAATAACACATAACACAGACCAGAAGTAAACACTAAGGACAAGAACTAATGTACAGGACTAATAACTAAGACACTGAACTAGGAACTAAGATACGAGACAAGACAATTACTAAGAAGATTAAAGTGAAAGACCCCAAAATAATAAACAAGACTACAAAACTAAACCATGACAACCTCCAATAAACACAGGAAAAACAGCACAAAACTCAAATCCTAACAGTTTCCTTCTGATGTGTTGTTAAGACTAACTGAAATGTAAATAAGTTTGTGGTCAGTGAGAATAGAGGGCTCAATATAAACATCCATAGTCTGTTTTTCTAATTCTCTAGATATTAACCAGAAATATATTATAGACTGTTTAGTCATATCTTTGGTGCACCACGTAAAATATATTTTATCAGGATTCCTATACCTCCATATATCAAAACAATTTAGACTTAAGCATAAGTGGTCAAACTCTGCAGGGTTATTTACTCTTGTTGGTCGTGGAGGACTACAGTCCAATCGTGGGTCTTTAATGGAATTCCAATCTCCTCCCAGAATTAATTTTGCTTTAGGAAAGGATCTTAGGAACAAAGAAATTTCCTCTTCAAACTCTTGAAAAAGACTTCTATTCCTAGAACTAATATTTGTGGCATAAATGTTACCTAAAATGAAAAGAATGTCATTGAGCTCTACAGCTAACAATAACCATCTGCCAAAGAGATGAGCTTTACTCTTCAGTTTCCTTTCATTATGGCAACACCTGCAGACTTATTACTACCATAAGACATCCAGATATTATCTCCCCATTGGTTCTTCCAGAAATTATAATCAGAATTTGAGGCATGTGTTTCTTGTATAGGCTAAAATAAAAATCAGCTTTAAATTTCTTACAAAATAAAAAAACAGCCTTTCTTTTCAACAAATCTCTGATACCCCTCACATTGAATGAACATATTGATACAGACATATGATCTAGTAAAGATTAAGTCTTACTCTCAACAGTAAACGCTGTCGCGATGTGTAGAGTAGCGAAACAACCGATAATGCATCACGTTACGTCCTGTGGTGACGTAAAAAAATGACCGGCCTGACAGAGAAGGAGGCCTGACAGTGGAGGTCTGCAGCCAGACCCCTCTCAAAAAACCTGATCGGGACATCCCTACTTTGTAGTGATGTTGACCCGTTTAATAAATTCCTGTGTCCTTTAACTGGTGTAGAGGCTCAATTCTCTCCTCTAGGTGCAGATGTCTGAAATGGTCTATAGGGCCTTGTCCAGTGTTGCCAGATCTCGCGAGACAAATAAGCAACCAGGCCTGTGAAAACAAGCCCAAAACAAGCGACTTTTTCTACGGAGCCCCCCTAAGTTTCAGGCAGCGAAAAATATATAAACTGTGTGCACGGTTTTACAATCCGTGGGGACGGATTTGAAACTGTGGGTACAGATTGTCAATCTACATCCATGTGGACAGATTGGTAAACTCTGCACACACTGTCCAGTTTATTTATTTTTCTCCCCCCTGAGCTTCAACACAATGACCACAAGAGGGATGTTAAACCACCTTTTAACATTATTTAACATTAGAAAACTGATGGGATATCAAATATAGACTGATGTACCAAGTACATTATATACATAGTAAACCTCTTATAATTAAAATTTGCACACACAAATAAATATCATCCGGAATTCACAAATTCTTCATTTATTATTGCAGGGTCTGCAGAAGATCCCATTTTTAAATAACTATAACCCAGAAACAGGATAAATTATTGATGATCTTAGTGTGCAGCAATAAAGTGGCTCCTCAGTCAGCATCAGTCTCAACTCGCGCGCATTCATTTAAGTTTACGTCACTTACTGACGACGTTTTTCCTAACCAGAAAAAAAAACAGATTGCCCTGCTCTGCCTCTGATTGGCTAGTACTCGTTGCCATCTGGGTCAGAGCCAATTAGAAGCATGATGTGGGTGGAAAAAAACTGTCTGTGTGTATGGGGAAAGGGGAGGGACAGAGAGAGAACAGGCTATTCAAACCCCTACGTTGACAACTTATGGAGCTGGGATCAAGCCCAAATAAGCAACTACGCTTTAGAAACAAGCCCAAAAAACGCGACCCGCGACTACCAATATTTGTAAGCGACTTTAAAGAAAAACAAGCCCAACGTCGCTTACAATAAGCGGACTTGGTGTCAGTCTAGGACCATGATGGGGAAAGTAAACGACCTGCAGTTCCTTCATGTTACAATTTGCTTAAATGTGCCTGTATCAAATATTTTCTGAAACAATCATCCCACCAGGACGAGTTAAAGAACAGTGAACTTCTTTTTGTCTGCAAACCTGAAACATCGTGAAAATGCATCATATCATTTGGTTCACAGGAGTTGGAGTTGTTCCCTTTCAGACTGACTGGTACCTCCTGCAGCATGTGGCCTGTCAGCTGTCCCTCTTACAACCATTGATAACTGATCATTAATGTCTTTCTTCACTCACAGGAACAGCTCACTGGAGCTGTTAATGTAAGATGACCTGGAGCTTTTGCTGCCGTCTTTAATTTGTGCACTGTGTTAGAAACTTTTTTGTTGTCACACCACAGCTGTTGTGTTGCCTGTGTGAAGGATTTTATTTTGGTGGGTCTGAATGATGACAGGAAATAAATCTGAAGAATATAAAACATGGTCGACAGCAGATACAGCTGTTGTATCTCAGGTTAATTTGAGTGTATCACATGTCAGCTGACTGCGCAGGGTGTTTTTGAAGTCTGACTTCAAAAACACAAACATCCAGACTGTTTGACAGAACGAACTGTTCTCAACTTGATATCAGATGACTGATGATACATGATACAATAAACCTCCACTCGCTCCAGCTGAGGGTCAACCGCCTCCACCACCTGCGTTTGGTTTGCGTGAACAGGGGTGGCCTGGGGTGGAATTAAATTATTTGGCCAGTCTGCCCCTGATGATCACGACACCTATAAGATGGACAAAATTAACATTTGGACCATTTATTGACCCCTGCAGTGTTTTGAACAGGCATAGACACAGTCACCGATATGAAAGCAAACGACCCCACAGAGGTTAAATACATGAGTTTCCCTACCAGTCAGTCAGAACTGAAGAAGTCTCTTGGATGAGGGACAAAACTCCTTGTAGTATCTTCAACCAAGTCCAGTTGCCGTTGACTTTAACCTGGATGACAGAACCTTCACAGACGACTCAGTTTGTCGCAGTTATGAGTCAGTTTGATTGAAACTTCAGCATCTTCAGATCATGAATCAAAGAGCAGCAGTCTGTTCTCATGTTGGTCAACCCACCAACCGTAAAGAGAAGGCGTGCAGAGAAAACACATCCTGATTCAGACTTGATGAAAACGGAGACTTTACAGAGACGTGAGTGGAGGATGGTAGAAGGTCAAAATAGCTCAGAGCTACTTTATAGGTTTGCAACAACAGAACTGTACATCAGTAGAATTACAAATACTTGTAGTGTTTTATAGTGTGTTGTTTTGTAGTGTGCTCTCCCCACTGCTCTTCTCCCTCTACACAAACGACTGCACCTCAGGAGACCCATCTGTCAAACTCCTGAAGTCGGCCTACAGACGTGAGGTTGATCAGCTGGCTCTCTGGGGCGGTCAGAACAACCTGGAGCTTAACACACTCAGAACTGTGGAGATGATTGTGGACTTCTTGAGGAGCCCTCCCCTCATTCTGCCCCTGATCACCGTACTCAACAGCCCTGTATCTGCTGTGGAATCCTTCAGGTTTCTGGGATCCACCATATCCCAGGACCTAAAGTGGGAGCCCAACACTGACACCATCATCAAGAAGACCCAGCAGAGGATGTACTTCCTGCGCCAGCTCAGGAAGCTCAACCTGCCCAAGGAGCTGCTGATCCACTTCTACACAGCCATCATCCAGTCTGTCCTCTGCACCTCTGTCACTGTCTGGTTTGGATCTGCTACCAAAAGGACAGGAGCAGACTACAATGGACAGTCAGGACTGCAGAGAAGAACCTGCCCTCCGTTCAGGACTTTTCCAGAGTCAGGAAACTGCATCACTGCAGATCCACCTCACCCCGGACACAACCTGTTCCAGCTCCTCCCCTCTGGTAGGCACTACAGAGTTCTGTACGCCAAAACCAACAGAGTCAGGAACAGTTTCTTCCCACAAGCCATCACTCTGTGAACAGTTGACTCTGACTCAAGGTGTCAGGAACAATTCCTGTGCAATAACCCAGAAACTCTGTCTGTAATCAGACACCCGTTTACTGGCTAGCACTTATTATTTATTCACCATTCTGTATTTCAGTGCTGTTCATACTGTTGTATATTGTATATACTGCATACCAAATCCACCTACCTCAAGTCATAATATTCCAGCATGCTTTGCACCATGCTTCATTGCACTGTGTACATGTATGGATGTATATGTACGACCTCCGACATGTACATACTCCTGCATCCTTTGCACTCTTCCCATTGCACTATTGTCAAGATGTCTATATTGTTTTTGTTCAGAGTGTGTATATTTGTGTTGTCTACACTGTAGCCTGTGTCTGATTTATTTTATTATTGTATTTTGTATGAGTAAGCACATCATGAACAATGTACAATCCTGAGTCAAATCAGGTTTATTAGAGACTGTAAATTGCCAAAATGTTCGATTTGTCTCTTTCTATGTGTCGGCCCTGTGGCTCTGCACAACCTGGTCAGTTATTCGCTTAGATGCTTGTTTAGACTAAACGCCAACCTTATTTCCTGCTAACTGTGTGAGAGAAAACCACAACAGTACCAGTGAGAGAGAAAGAGGAAGGAGGTGGGATTTTCTTTGTGTGAGTGGTGAACGTTAAAGTGTTGATTTCAGATGACCAAGATCTAAAATGGAGGAATCATCTTTACCGTGGCTGCTAGGTAAGTAAAAATGTACTTAATGTCTCAATGTTTGTCTCCAAGTCATCTCAAAGATTAGTTTTAAAATATTTCTGGTGTTTTTGAAAGCAACGCAAAAAATGAGTTCAGCTGAATACCGTCAACAAATCAAATACATATTAGCTACTACAAGAGAACAAGAATTTCAGTTATCATTGTTTGGTAACATATCAGCATAGAAAAATAAAACATAAAGTGTTCATATTGAATTTTTTTTTTCAGTGAAAATGAACATTCTGATGCAAAAATGATAATTCCCATTTACAAATCATAAAATCTGTCAAAATAATGGAAATATTATTTTTTACCATTTCAAGCAGTCCTAATATGTATTACACCAAAACTTAAATAAATATAACCTTTTGTTTGCATGCCTAATATAAATGTATGGTTGTTTTTCTGTGCTCTACAAGCAGGTTGTTCTGTGTTGTAGAAAGTACAGATGTCTTGTTTCATGTAAAACCACAAACCATGTGTCATTTCTCTTTAGTTCTGACCTCACTGCTGAGCTGCACAACAAACCAAGGTGAGAAAACCTCTTCTGCAGCTGAAAACTTTTTCACTCCCTGTCAGAACAGTTAGTTTTTTAGGACAGTGTTTGTGGAGGGAAACAGCCACTTTACAAATACAATAAAACACTGAATGCAGTTTTGATGCCACAGTGTTGCAGACTGGAGCCAAAGCTGAAACTGCTGCTATAAAAATGTAATTCAGAAACCAGGACTGCACAGCAGGATGCAGCTGCTTCAGGATGAGGAAAAATAATAATATATTTACAAGTAAGCCAGATGTAGCCAGATCTTATGCTGTGTGTTAAACACCAACATTGAGAGTTACATTTGAAGACATATGAAAACATTAGTCTGTCAGCTCATATCTCGGTTTGATTCAGGTTTCTTCTCTGAATCACAGAGATCAGCTGTGAAGAAGTGACAGTGAGAAATGAGAAATGTGGAGAAAATGAATTCAAATGATCTCCCACATCTTTCTGTCTCTTCCTCCAGCCTCTCTGACTGTGAGTCCCAGCAGCTCTCAGCTGTTTAGAGGACAGTCTCTCTCTCTGAGCTGTGAGGAGGACGACAGCTCTGCTGGATGGACGCTGAGGAGGAACACAACCAGAGGAACCAGGACTCAGTGTGGAGCTGACTGGGGAAGATCAGCTGGTTCTTACTGTAACCTCAGTTACATTTTCCCATGGGACAGTGGAGTTTACTGGTGTGAGTCCAGAGAGGGAGCAACCAGTAACACCATCAACATCACTGTCACTGGTAAGATCAGACTGTGGAGTTAGTGTTGATGAAGCTGTGTGTAAATGATGAAATGCTGTAGTTTGTCCCTGTGTTGAGGTGGACCAGTGATCCTGCAGAGTCCTGTCCTCCCTGTGATGGAGGGACATGATGTCACTCTGCACTGTAAAACAAAGACCCCTCCCTCCAACCTCCCAGCTGGTTTCTATAAAGATGGCTCCCTCATCAGGACTGAGCCTACAGGTCACATGACCATCCACCATGTTTCCAAGTCTGATGAAGGCCTCTACAAGTGTGACATCAGCGGTCATGGAGAGTCTCCATCCAGCTGGATCTCTGTCACAGGTGAGGAGGTTGATTTATTCTTATTCTTATTAGGACTTATTTCATACAGAGATTCACCTGACCAGGTGGATTCTCTCTACAGGTAAACCTACAACCACAGCCCTGCCCACATACACAGCTCTGCCCC
The DNA here is from genome assembly GCA_024633595.2 of Lepomis macrochirus. Taxonomy (NCBI): domain Eukaryota; kingdom Metazoa; phylum Chordata; class Actinopteri; order Centrarchiformes; family Centrarchidae; genus Lepomis; species Lepomis macrochirus. The sequence goes on along the minus strand of JALXJV020000002.1, from coordinate 33,206,918 downwards.
CAACATCAACTACTGTCTTTGACCTGACACCCTCTGCAGCCCCACCCACCACTGTACCTCACCCCACTCCGACAGCCCCGCCCACCTCTGCTCCTCTGCCCACTCCGACAGCCCCGCCTCCTCCAACGCAACCTACCTCAGCCTCCGTCCAGCTTGTGTTCAGTTTGATCCTCCACCTGGTGGTCTTCTGTCCGTACTGCATCTCCACTGTCCTCATGATGTCTTTATACCGAAACAGGGCCACAGGTAACTCTGAATCATTCACTGACCTTACAAATAATGATTAATCAATCAATCAATCAATTAATCAATCAATCAGTCTCAAATTGTTGCTGGTGTTAGTGATTGACAGTTGTCTCTAACAGATAAATCTATATTTTCTTTCTAAACTGCTCTGACTGCAGGAAATGACCTGCCAGTCTCCATGGTGATGACCCCCCCCACTCAGGCTGAAGATAGATTGGATGACAACAGTAATGATGTCATCACTGCTGTCACCACAGAGCATCACTTCTGAGCTGATCCAGTGTGTTCAGTGTGTTCTGGTTCTTAATGAAGCTCATCAGCAAATAAACCTCAGATTTCCTTCAGAGATCACAAACAGCAGAGGACCCAGAATACTTCCCTGTGGAACTCCTCATGTTCTAGTTTGACTTGTAGATGATGTTGAAGTCAGGATCTCAGACTTCAGCAGCAGCGACAGTCTCACTAGACTCTTCTAATCGTATTTACTGCATTTAAAGTTTTTAATAAACCTTACAGAATCGACAATATCTCAGTCTGTGTCATGGTAAGTTACATTGAAGCTATATTTGAACACAAGACGTGTGTCATAAAAGTGAGGATGACCTTAACACAACATCTGTCTTCGGTAGAGAGACGCCTATATGCCATGGTTTTGTTGAACTTAATAGACGGTATGCTCATGTCACAGAACGCAGTTACACTCACTGAGTGGCAGAAAGACGAGCAGCAGTGTTAACTTGAATCAGCTAAAACACAAACAACAGATCTAAAATGCGAAAGAGCTGGACCACTGGTTCTTTGGTAAGAAGTTAGGATCACTGTCAAGTCCGACTGCCTTTAATTTGAACAAATAATCACTTGCTTTGCTCCCAGTTTGCTAAATGCAGCCATGGTAACAGAGGTGCCACTCAGTCCAGCGTTTTCCAGAAGGGGAAGTGACATCAACGCATACCCTCAATTGATTTCATTTGGGAGAAGGCAAATTCACCTAGGTCGATCCAAACAGAAAGTGCTCACAGACAAAAGGCCTGCTCCTCATGTTAGGATTCTTCTCCTGTGAAAGCAGCCCTAGAATTCAGTTTTCATGTTTCGGGTTGTCCTGGATCTCTTCTGAATGTCATTCTGAAGGCTCACAGCTTCAGATGACGTCCTACACAGCAATATCTGTACTAAACAGAAAACTTTCTCTCTTAGAAATTGCATGGATTTCCATGAAATGTGGTTCAGACATTCAGGTTGAAATGCAATCTCTTTGGTGATGCTCAAACATTCATCTAGCGTCAACATCAGGTCAACATTTTAATGTTTGCAACTCTAGGCTTTATGACCAAATACCTACAGAACTAATGACATTCCATTCAGCCTCAGCTGGACTTTGTGATTACTGCTAATTAGCTGATTTCAGCATGCTAAGTAAGATAATAATTGTGATAACTGCTATTAGTTAGCATTTCCTTGTGAGCATTGTTGCATGCTGATGTTGCACTGACTTCAGGGACTGTGTCAGCCTCACTTATTAGAAGGCCTGTGGGCCTGTGTGAATACAAAGACTCCATGAGAACAGTGGAGATGAATACGGGGAGAACACCATGACGTGGCCCGTCATTCTCAACACAGATAGATCTGCAGGGGATGGAGCTGTGCCATGGGAAGCTGGAAAATCAATTATAGTATTTTATCATAATCAACAATGTCCATCTGTCTCTGCAATAATAATCTAACATTGCAAGCAGGCTAAGTATCTCTGAGTGCTCACTCCGGTTAGTCCTTTAAAATTACTCACGTTACTGAAATTGAGTAGCTTTCTTGTGTACTTTTTGAAGTAGTTTGTTTAATATGTAATTTTACTTTTACTTAAGTAAGTTCTATTTAAAGTAGTACTTCGTTATATGTTTTCATGATGCAGTGTACTGTGAAAAAATGTTGGTTAAGTTAGTACTAATGCAAACTGAACATTTCCTTCTGCTGCAGCTTGTCACACTAAAAGCATGTAACTGGCGAAACACAAGTTGACTTTTATTTTGAAGTTGTCACAGGAAATGCCATCTGTTTGTAAGGGAGATCAGCGCTGACAGTGTTGCCAAGTCCGCTTATTGTAAGCGACTTTGGGCTTGTTTTTTAAAAAGTCGCTTACAAATATTGCTGCACACTAACATCAATAATTTATCCTGTTTCTGGGTTATGGTTATTTAAAAATGAGATCTTCTGCATTCCCTGCAATATTAAATGAAGAATTTGTGAATTCCGGATGATATTTATTTGTGTGTGCAAATTTTAATTATAAGAGGTTTACTATGTATATAAAGTACTTGGTACATCGCTCTATATTTGATATCCCATCAGTTTTCTAATGTTAAATAATGTTAAAAGGTGGTTATCTCCCTCTTGTGGTCATTGTTTTGAAGCTCAGGGGGGAGAAAAATAAATAAACTGTACAGTGTGTGCAGTTTTGTAAAACTGCGCACAGTTTACCAATCTGTCCACATGGATGTAAATTGACAATCTGTACCCACAGTTTCAAATCCGTCCCCACGGATTGTAAAACCGTGCACACAGTTTATTTATTTTTCTCTTCCTGAAACTTAGAGGGGCTCCGTAGAAAAAGTCGCTTGTTTTGGGCTTGTTTTCACAGGCCTGGTTGCTTATTTGTCTCGCGAGATCTGGTAACACTGAGCGCTGATCGCTCCCATTCATCAAAAATGCGTCTACACATCAAGACAACCGTCCGTTTCTGACAGCGGACCAGTTTCAAATATTGCAATGAGCAACGCAACAGTCAGCTGCAGACACAGTGAGCTGTTAGATAAAGAGCTGCCCACCTCCACTTCCTCAGACAGGTAACCAACTCCTTTCACTTCCGCTGTTTGCAGACTCATGTCGTGTGCAGCATAAACTCAGATCATGACTGCTCACATAATTACGGAAAATACCAATAACTGCCTGAGAATAGTTTAACTGCCCCAGACTTCTGTGCACTGTGGTATTAAAAGGCATCTCCTGTGACCACCAGTAATAATAATAAAAGCGTAACAACCGGTTGATTAATAAATCATGCCATTTAGAGTTCCATTTACAATGACAGATTTTAACCATCACACCTCAGTGAACTCATTGGCTGCAGTCTGACAGGTTTCTAGTTCAGAAGGCCTCTGTAATACCTGTGTGGATTATCAATATAGATTTATGCTTAGGAGTCTGCTGAAAAGATTAAATAGTAATAAAAAAAATTACAATTATTTTTGAAAGTCCGCCCCCACAGTGTCTGCTTAGAACAGATATGAGGAACCCTGATGTGGAGGTCAGTTAAACAATAGCCTACTTCCATTGGTGGTTAAAAATAAGTTTTCATAGTTTATTTTCCTGCAAAGATCAATTGTGGACTCACGTGCATCAGTCTGCACAGTGGACTTTGAAGGGCCTGTAAAGACATTGGTGCATGACAATGTTGGTTGGTATTAGCAACTTGCTGGTAACTAGTTATTTATTATCCTAACCCTTATGATATCCCATTAAAATGAACACCTGTTTGAATGTAAATAGGGACATGACTTCATAAGTGTTTCCAGTTTCCCAGTCCAGTAGGCCCGCAAGAGTCTAATCTGTTTCTTAATGAAGCAAGACATTCTCAAATTAAGTAAATTTTAAATGAGATACTTTTTACTTTTACTTGAGTAGACTTTTATACCGGTACTTTTATTTGTATTTAAGTAAAAGTTCATCAAAGCAACTTAACTTTTACTTAGGCAGAATATTTTTTTACTCTTTCCACCTCTGGGAGCCAGATGAGGTACAGCCCCCTCCAAACGTGTTGGAACAGAAAGGCAAATTCAAAAAAATTTTGTCACTGAAGACATTTCGGTTTAAAAACCAAAAATGAGTCTGAGACAAGAGTTCAGAATTTCAGCTCTCATTTCCTGGTATTCTCATCCAGATGTGTTAAACAACTCAGGACATACCACCCTTTGTTTGAACTCATTTTTCAAGTGAGCAAAACTATTGGAACATGTGACAGACAGATGTTTCTTGTTGCCCAGGTGATGCCTTTTAGGTAGATTGTCCAAACATTAGCAGCTCTCTGGTCTTCATGCTGGTTTATCCTCTAACAGGATATGCAGTCTTTATAGGTTTGAACCAAGGATGAAAACAGCTCTGCATGACTAGTCTTAAGTTTTCATCCTTGGTTCAAACCTATAAAGACTGCATATCCTGTTAGAGGATAAACCAGCATGAAGACCAGAGAGCTGTCTATGGGAGAAAAGCAAGCCATTGTCAAGCTGAGAAAACACTGGGCACAGCAAACACAACAATTTGTAACGCCCTGAAAAAGAAAGAAAACTGGTGTACTGAGCAACAGACATCGAACAGGTCGGCCAAGGAACACAACAGTAGTTGATGACAGAAATATGGTGAGAGCTGTGAAGAAAACCACCAGCGACCTCCACAGTGCAGAGGTGAAGGTATCACAATCCACTGTTGGAAGGAGACTCAGCAGAAATAAGTGGCCACACCACAAGATGCAAACCACTCATCAGCAGGAAGAATCGGAAGCAGACCGGATTGAAATTTGCAAAGAAGTACAGAGATGAGCCGCAAAAGGTCTGAAACACAATCTGATGGACTGATGAATACGAGGAAATGAAGGCTGAAATTCTTAACTCTTGTCTCATACTCATCTTTTGATTTTAAAAAAAGTCTTCGGTGAACAAAAACTAAGAAATTTGCCATACTGTTCAAATACTTTTGTAGGGGACTGTAGTTCAGGCATCTGGTAAGGATGCCCCCTGACTGCCCCCCTAGGGAGGTTATCAGCTCTTAGGAGGCCTCTGGGAAGACCCAGCACTAGGGGGAGGTATTATATCTCCACACTGGTCTGGGAACAGCTCAGGATCCCCCCGTCAGAGCTGGTTATTGTGGCTCGGGAAAGGGAGGTTTGTGGTCCCCAGCGACCTGAACCCACATACGTGGTTGAAGATGGATGGATTGCAAGTAAGTTTTCTTGTGTGCATCTCACAAACAAACAAATAAATGCTTTGATAGCGGTGCTGAAATAGATCTCAGTCGTGAAAGCAACAATTACTCACACAATCACTTCTTCTTCAGTGAAATAAAAGTGTGAGAAAGTTTTTTGCACAAGTTTCATGTTGAATTGAGAGCTGTAAGTGTCCCTATCACCGGGACACAAAAACACAGAATTGGCAAGTTATAGCTGCCCGAGAGATTTTACCTGATGTAAACTCCCAACATCAGGTAAAAATCACTTTAACACACTTATTTGTGTCCCAAAATATAGTTAAAAGAATCACTTTAAGTACATTTGTGAAGAGTACAAGTTATTGCTTTTTGTTTAATGCATATTATTACAGAACCACATGTCCTTCTGTACTGATCATGTAACTCTACTTTGTAAATAATTATTCTCAGTGAGACAGACTGAGTTGCATCAGATGCTCTGATCTTTTTGGTTTGTTTTACAGTTTTCAAAAGTAATCAGTTTAATCAACAATCACACAAGGCCGCATCCTTCTGATATCATTAGCTTATAACATATAAATACATAGGCACATCACAGGTTTATATAAAACATCAAATTCTAAAAGAAAACATTAGAATATAATACTCAATATTCAAAATATAAATGTATGTATAAATGATCTCTTTGCACCTGGTTTCAGCATGTTTGGTTGTCTGCTGATGTTTCAGACATCAGAGGCTGTTTTTCTGTTTAAAGCTGGTAAATCTGTTCATGAAGCTCCCTGTGGTCCATCAGTGAGGGTGCAAGCAACCCATTTTGGCCAAGCAACAGAAATCAGACTGAAATTCATATTGACAAGTGAAAAGAGTCTGTCGCAAGTTAGACGAGCTGATCGTTCACTGTTTTATCAGCAGGCTGTTCTGTTCTCTGGTCCGTACGTCTTTTAAATGTCCAGCCAACAGCCAATCCAACAGCAGCTAAACAAACCAGAACCAAAGCTGCTTCCAGTCCGCAGTAAAGTCTGTAGTTTTCCTCCTCGACGTCTCCGCTGCTGGAACCTGAAGGTCAAAGTGCATATTAGTCAGGAAATGAGTGAACAGTGGAACAGCCTCCATTTACTCTTCTATATCTTCTATATTCCTCATGTTTGACTCTCAGAATCAACATGGAATAAACTGCAGCTACAACATGGCACACAGACACACTGACCTCCACAAACTCACCTGAAACCACCAGCTGGATCCTTCTGATTGGATCAGTCTCAATGTTGGCTCTCTTACGTCTTGATCCACCGTCAACTCGACACTCGTATGTTCCAGCGTCGTTGCTGTTCACGTTCTTTAGAATTAAAGACACGTCTCCGTCCTTCAGCTCTCTGTCCACCAGCTGCACCCGGTCCTTAAAGGATGGATGCTGGTAGGTTGGATCTGAGAGTCCATCTTTGTGAAGGAGGACGTACTCTGGTGGCTCCAGGTCAGGTCTGGTCCACTCTACTACAGCTACAGCTTTGATGGAAGTATTACTAGCCTGACATGGCAGAGTGACATCATCTCCAGGTTTCACTTGGACCACATCAGGATCTAAAAACAATAAAAACAAGTAATTACATTTCAAAAGGCCTCCACAGGACGATACAGTGAGAACCATCTTTGTTTAAACAGAAGGCCTCTTCACACCTGAGATCATGGGAACATTCAATAATTAGTCACAGCTGAGGAGACGTTACAGGATTTTATTCACATACTATAGAATTGGGCTGATATACGATTCCATCGTCTATAACGTTGAGCCAATATGATCTATAACAAAATTTAGAAGCAATCTTTGCATAATAACGTGATATTAGTTCTGCTACCGGAAATAGTACTAATCCTGACTGCCCTGGTCCACCACCCAGCTAAACTATTCCAGGTGCGAGTTCAATCTGAAAACGTTTTGCACCGGTTGGCAACATTATATATATATTATAATAAACGTAGAACAGGGGGAATGTGTTGCTGTCAAGTGGAGGCGGCTAGAAGGAGCAAATATTGGCATCCTGACGGCAGAGACTCGATCCAGATAAGGCACCAACAACATTTAAACTATTTCATGAGAAACAGTTCCTACATTATTAACACCTTCCTAAATCTAGTCTCTTTATTAAAAGCTGGAATTAACTGTAAATAAAGAGATTTTCAAAGTAAACTTATTATTTTACAAACTAGGCCTGGGTGATATGGCCTATAATTAATATCTCATTATACATGTTTTGTCTAAAAGAACAAACCCTACATTCACAAATAGTGTAAACATGATCATCTTATAGAGCGTGCTGCATTGCTGTACATTAAACTACCAACAGGACATAAAAGAGTTAAAACATCTCCAGCAGTAAAATGCAACAAACACATTAATGCAGCAGAATATTAATCCACAAACATCAGATATTGGAACATTTGCTGAACTATCAGTAAGTTAAGTGGCCTACAAATAATACATATTTGTTCTTATAACCCGGTGGAGACGCTTTTTAAGGGTTAAGCTGTGGTTTTAGGGCTCAGGTCATAGTAAGGTTGAGGACAGGCATCAACTTGTGATGGATAAGGTGTGTGAGGGATAGTCACGTAACAACAGTGGGTACAGACTGAAGCTAACGGAGCTAGTTAGCAGCTAACGTTACCGGTCAGGCTAAACTCATTTAAGCAGCCTAAAAGCATAAATATCATAAATATCATAACTACGTTTGAGAGCTGGAAGCTGCGTTACAGAAATTGTTTGTTTCGTCCACAGCGGAAACCAAAACAACCACTTGTTTAGCAGTTGCTAACAAGCTAATGTTAGCTTGACACCGCGTATCACAAACCCATGGACAACATGACATTATTTATAAGTCTCTCCTGCCTACATTAATCTGTTTACAATAAAAGCTCGTCTTTACCAGAAGCTGCAGGAGACAGAAGGACCAACAGAAACACGAACTTATTCATGTCCCGTCTGCTTCCGTGTCGGCTAAAGTGTAACTGCTTCACCATTGGGCTGCACCCCGAACGTGTCTTCTTCTGGCGGTTGGCAAACCAACTTACAGTTCATTTACCGCCACCTACCGGACTGGAGTGTGGTCGTCGAGAATAGTCAGAGGGAATTACTCACCTATGCGCACCTATACCTATGGTATAAATATGCACATATTAAATACGGTAAAACAACCCCGTGTTTTTGAGAAACCTCATAACCTGAACACTTTTACATATATCTTCTAAGAGATTAACTAAAGTAAGCGGTTCCCTTCTTTATGGAGGACTGATGTTAAATAATTACGCTCTTCCATGTAATTACAGCACTCTGTTAGGACATGCTCAGCTGTTTCTGGCTGACCGCAATAATCACAGGCTCCTGTCTGATGTTTCCCTATTCAGAACAAAGACCTATTGAAACCTGAATGGCCAATCCTCAAACGTGTCAGCACTGCCTCTTCTCTCCTCCCACATTTCTTTGCACACAGTAAAGATGTCTGCCAGTGTCATTACTATCCCACTGCTCTCGCCACATCCCAGTCACTTTACTCTGAATAATATATTTCCCCTCAGCTTTGCACAAAGGGACATTGATGTTAATCACATCCAATTTCAGGGCCTGTTTAGCTAGAATATCCGCCTCTTCATTTCCATCAACACCTACATGGACAGGGACCCAGACAAACTGAACACAGACATCTTTACTATGCAGCTGAAACAATTTGTGATATATTTTGTATAAGAGATCTAGTCTGCATGACTTTCCTGTTTTTATGCTCAATAACACAGTTTGACTGTCTGAGGCAACTACAGCTCTGTTTATGCCTCCAATGCATTTCATAACCAGTTAAGAGCTAAAGCAATGGCAGTGAGTTCAACAGTATACACTGCAAGATAATCGGAAGTTCTTCTTTTAATTTTGATGTTATATTGTGGAATACTCACTGCCGCTCCTGTTCTGCCATTGTTGGGATCTTTAGACCCATCAGTATACAGGACAAGGTGCTCCTCAAACCGCTCAAAATAGATTTGAACAATAAGCCATTCTGGGGTACCCCTACTTTTCTTTTTCAGTGCCAGCTGTAGCTGCAAGTCCACTACTGGCATAACAAACAACCATGGAGGTATGGGTGAACATGGTACAGTCGAACTGAACTTAAACTGTGTCAGGCCTACATTTTGAGCTTTAATACCCCCAATCCACCCAAAGCTATTGTAGACAGACTCTTGATGTTCCCAGCAACTCTGCAACACAGCTTTTGTTGGGTGAACACAACTATGACCCTGGAGATTGACCCAGTACACATACATTAGCTTGACTCTCTTTAACCATATCGGAGGTTCTCCAGTCTCAACCTGCAAAGCAGCAACAGGAGACGATCTAAAAGCTCCGCAACAAATACGCAACCCTTGTGATTGTTCTCTGTCCAACTTAATCAAATGACTTTCAGCAGCTCCCATGCTAGACAGCCATAATCAAGGGAAGACCTCATGAGAGCCTGGTAAATCCTCAACAATGATCCTCTTGCAGCTCCCCAGCTCTGACCAGACAAACACCTTAACAAATTATTTACTTTTTTTGAACAAACTATGTGCTGCTTCCAAGTTTCTCATCAAATATAACTCCCAAAAACCTCACAGCACTCACTTGTTCCAGCTTTTGTTCGTAAAGTTTTAACGTAATGTCTTTATGTCGTCTTGAAAAGCAGATAACTTGGGTCTTAGTAACAGACATCCTGAAGCCCCACTTATTAGCCCATTCCTCCACCACCACAATTGCATCCTGCTTCTTCTTTTCCAGGTACTTCAGATTACGCCCTTGCAGCCAAAGGGCCCCGTCATCTGTATATAAGGACTTGCCTATACTTCTGTCAATTCGATCAAAAATGTAATTTATCTTTATGTTAAAAAGTATTGGACTACAGATGCTGCCTTGCAGTGTGTCATTCTCTACAGCATACGTACTAGAATAAGCCGTGCCAACTCTAACCTCAATTTCTCTTCTAAATAAAAAATCCAGTACCCAATTATAAAGCTTACCTCCAATGCCAAGCTTCTCAAGCTTCATCAACAATCCTTCCTTCCACAACATATCGTAAGCTTTCTCTATATCAAAAAATACAGCCACCACTCTTTTTTGTTTGTTTGAGCTTTTCTAACTTCTGACTCCAAACATAGAATTGCGTCCATCGTATTTCTTCCCTTACAAAAAAAACACTTTGAAAATGGCAGAACAAGTTTTTCCTTTCCATATAATATGTCAGCCTATCTGTTCCAATTCTCTCCATTGTTTTTCCTACTGCGAGGTGAGCGCGAAGGGTCCGTTGCACTCTTACCAGGCTTCAGCACTGGCACTGTGACTGCCCGCACCAGGAATCCTTCCTGTTTCCCAAACCAGATTGAAAAGTTTCAGGACAGCATTAAGAGACCTCTCACTTAAATGTCCGAGCATAGAGAAGCAAATACCATCCTTGCCAGGCGTAGATTGCTTCACATTACAGACAGCTTTCTTTACTTCAAAAGGTGAAAAAGGCAAATCAAGGTCCTGATTTGAGACTCTCTTCCGAACAGTAACTCCTGGATTTTCAGCTAAAGCCTCCTCTCTACAGCACTTGGCAGTGTCTGACAAGTTCTCAGAACTGTGTACTTTAACTAAAGTCTCCACCAATAACTCTGCTTTTTCCTTATTACTAACAGCAGTCTGCCCATTACGAAACAGAACAGGCATAGAATACTTCCTTTTTATACCATTCATTTTCCTAATAACTCCCCAGATATCTGACAGCCTAGTTTCTCTCCCAATAGTGTTACAATACTCCCTCCAGCAGGCCCTTTTAGCAGCTCTAACAGTCCTTCTAACAACAGCCTGCGCTCTCTTATACTGGAATAAAGCCTCAAGTGTATGATTCTGCCTTATTTGCTCAAATGCCTTACTTCTCTCTCTAATTGCAGCACTACACTGCTCACTCCACCATGGTACAGACTTTTA
>JALXJV020000002.1:33138347-33195215 GCA_024633595.2 Lepomis macrochirus | reverse complement strand
CCTTCAGCTGTAGCTAACACAGCTCCTTCCACTCCCCACGCTCAAACAGCTCTTTCTCTCTCTCCGTCTCGCAGAAACCCCCACCTTCGCTGCCATCCATTCTTTCAGTAACCCCCACCCTTGGTCTCCCGCCCCACATGTCGTCAATCTCACGACCACCAGCAATTCACCTTAACTGCCCCGTTCCCCCTGTCCACCCACGTCAGCCTTGCAGCTCTCCCAGCTTCACCTTCTCCCAGGCAACAATTCTGTCAGCTAAGTATCTCATCCTCGCGCTTCTCTTTTTGCCATCCATTAACACCACCAACAGTCCTCCTTACACGCCACAGTATAATCCAGTTATGAATTCCTCACTTTCAAGTTATAGGGAGCTTACAGTCGCAGCATTTACCTTCGTTGTTCACTTGTTAAAACACGCTCAGTCTATCCCACCTGCAGGGACGAGTAGGACGACTGCCTCTCCACCATTGGATTTGGCTCCGTGGCTCCAAAAGCCTCATCCTCAGTCCCGAATTCCAAGCTCCATGCAACCCACCCCCATGACACCAACCTCAACCATCTCACCGGCGAACGCGTTGGCCCAGTCTGTCATTACCAGCACTCAGGTGTTGCCCATACACCTGGATTTCTTTCGTTGAGCACTTAGGTCTATTTTCTTTTATTGTTCAGAAAACCAGCAGCTCGGAGACTTTAATAATGAGACGACTCAAACAGTTGGAACATGAAAAAGATCAATGAGATCAATATTTTAAAAAAACATTTAAACACTTCAACAGACGTCTGGAGACACTTAAACTGGATCTTTATAACAAAGAGTTCACTAACTGAGTTTTTCAAACTTCAACAGAGACTCAGGCTGAGAGCAGCTTCCTCTTTCTGCACACATGATCTTTCTCTGGTCTGCTTCTGTGGTGTCTCTGTGACAAGCAGCAAACCTGACAGAAGAAGAAGTACATGCAACTTCATTTCGCCACCAAACCAACCTTCACACAAACTGCAGTGAAAGATTTGAGAGAAAACCAGTCAGCAGCCACACGGTGACATTTCACACAAGGTGTTGAAATGATAAATAAATGATGAGTTGAAGTTTCTACACTTCGATCGGAGAGACAGTTCAGTCCAACAAAGAAAAATAAGTTTGATCTTTGATCAGAGTATCCTGATCCAGCAGTTATTGATCAGGAGGAGGAAACGTGATCAAACATGGCTCCTCTGAGAGACACAAGGTCCTGAATGAGAGTCGAGTGGAGACTCTGCTCAGGAGACAATCTGTGACTGAAGGAACAGGAAGGTTTGATCTTGGATTGAGGATATAAAAGGAGCAGCTGCTGTGTACAGACTGAGCTCTGTGATCATCAGAGGGATGATTAATTCAGTGAAGCTTTATTGGCAAGAAAAGAAACATTTACATTGTTAAATTTAAAAATATATTGAAATAAAAACATCTGCAGAGTAACAGGCTACTCTGCAGATTAATATTTTACAGCTACAAGATGAAACATTGGTATCACATAAATTGTCAACATTATGTAAAGAAGTTACACTTAGCTAATACTTGTGTACTTTGACTTTAGTAACATTTTGAAAGCAGGACTTTTACTTTTTATATTTTGATGATATTGTGTTTTAAAAACCAGATTAAATTTTAAGACTCCTGGTCCGTGCACAAATCATAAATATCCCATATTATAGCCTCCATCTTACCTTCTTTTCTTTTGAGACAAAGTCAACAAACTTAAACACAAACAAAATAAAGAACGTTTCACATTTCTGATCAATACATAGCTGCTTCATATACAAACAGTACAGGGATGGGCAAAGATACATCAAACTGTATTTAAAATAAAATAACAAATACCCTCATTTTACGTGAGAGAGGTGCACTGCAAGCTAAAACAGATGGGGCCTGAAAAAAATCTCAATACCCCAAAGAGTAAAAGTGAAGTACCGGTGAGAACCGGCCCACTTCAAGCTCTGTTTGACTTTATGCTCCATCCAGGAAAGCTGAGCAGGAACACGTGCACACGGCTGGTTATACGAGGCACAAAGATCATTACAGAATTTTCTCTTGAATTTTGTTCTGTGCATCCTTTATGTTTTCTAAAGATCATAAAACAAACAACAGCGAGCACACCACCGGTCTGTGAAAAATCTTCCTCCTTGCCTCCTCCCTCCTTGTTTCCTCCCTCCTTGTTTCCTCCCTCCTTGGGTCCTGCCTCCTTGTCTCCTCCCTCCTTGTCTCCATCTGTGTGACCTGCAGAGCAGAAACAGGCTAAATGGTCAAGTCAGCAAGTCAAACCAGGGTTTCCCAATCCAGTCCTGAGCCTGTTCACAAAAAAGAGGCGATGTTAGCAGCAGCTGACCAATCACAGACCTGAACAAGTTCACTGGCAGCAGAGTGTCATATTTTACAAACTAAGAGCAAACTTTGATAATTCAGGCTTAAAGCTGCAGCTGTGCAGGAAGACAGAGTGAAGTTAACGTGTGTGTAAACGCTGCCCCTCCAAAGCGCCCCCATTTTCAGAAGAGCAGCTATTGTTTTCAGCTGGTAAAAAAAGCTTTGGTGGACACAGGCCCTGCTTCAGTCAGGCTCTGCAGGATGATATTGCCATACAACAGTTTCTCTGCAGAAAACATAAAGCAGCTTATGAAACAGTCTGTGGGATCTCCCACAGATGGTGATGTAATTTCCCAGTAAGCTGATTGGTCAGTAGGCGGCGTTTTGATAGAGTTGACCTCTTCTGTGGAACATACATAGGCCGTTCAGAGTAAGTTACCGTGATGATCTACTCCGGTAAGAAGTGAACCCCTGTCTTGGTGCTGAAAACACAGGTTTAACCCTGAAGTTACCTGGATAAGCTCAAATCCTGCTTCATGGTACAGAGAGACAAAGAGACACTCTGAGCTCTACACACTCACCTGGATCTGTCAGACTGATGATGATGATGATGGGTTTAGGGAGTCTTCTGCACTCTCTGAGTCAGGAGTTGTTTTTTCTGGTCTGGGCCTGATTTGCATTTTTTTATTGACCATAAAAACACCAACAGCAACAAGAAGAAGAAAAATCACACAAACAGCTGTCAGACGGCGTATCAGTCCAATGTTTCCCTTCCAGATGTTTCCAGCTGTGTGACCTGCAGAGCAGAAACAGGTGTGAGGTATCAGCTGTCAGCAGGTGAACAGAATGTCAGAAATTATCTACTGCACTTTGATCACATGACTCGTAGCAGCTGTTTCCTCTAAAGTCTCATCAGCAACATCTTTCTAAAACACAAACATCTGATCTGTGATGTTTCTCAGCTCAACTACCAGGAAGCAGCTTCACCTGAGAGACAAAGAGACACTCTGAGCTCTACACGCTGACCTGAGAGACAAAGAGACACTCTGAGCTCTACACGCTGACCTGAGAGACAAAGAGACACTCTGAGCTCTACACGCTGACCTGAGAGACAAAGAGACACTCTGAGCTCTACACGCTGACCTGAGAGACAAAGAGACACTCTGAGCTCTACACGCTGACCTGAGAGACAAAGACACACTCTGAGCTCTACACGCTGACCTGAGAGACAAAGAGACACTCTGAGCTCTACACGCTGACCTGAGAGACAAAGAGACACTCTGAGCTCTACACGCTGACCTGAGAAACAAAGAGACACTCTGAGCTCTACACGCTGACCTGAGAGACAAAGAGACACTCTGAGCTCTACACGCTGACCTGAGAGACAAAGACACACTCTGAGCTCTACACGCTGACCTGAGAGACAAAGAGACACTCTGAGCTCTACACGCTGACCTGAGAGACAAAGAGACACTCTGAGCTCTACACGCTCACCTGTCACTGTCAGCCTGATGGTACTGAAGAGCTCATATAGGTATCTCTTTCTGCGTCTTGAGAGAGTAAACTCTCTAACACGACACTCATATGTTCCAGTGTCGTTGATGTTGACGTTCTTCAGAATTACAGAAGCGTCTCCGTTCTTCATCTTTGGATCTCTCAGCTCCACTCGACCACGAAAAGATGGATGCTGTGCGTTTTCATTTGAGCGACCGTTTCTGAAGAGGAAGACATAACCATCATCTGACTTCAGGTCAGTTCTGCTCCACGCTATCATTATGATGTCAGCATCTCTGTGACTCTGACACTGAAGAGTGGCGTCCTCTCCAGCCGTCACCTTCAGCTCCTGTGTCTCTGAGCAGAAAGAGAAAAGCCTCCAGTCAGGACTTGTAATGTTTCCTGCTGTTCAAACATCTTTTGATGGAAGCAGCAGAGATCAGGTCTCTATAAAACAGCACATGTGAACTCAGCAGCATTTCAAACCCTGTTCTCAGACAACTTGAGTCCCAGCTGCAGAAAGGAGAGACTAACTCCTCTGCTGCAGCTGCATGCTGACTTCATGTTGCTCATTTCTACAGCTGTCAGTCAAGTCGTCCTCCACACCATCAGACAGGAGACATTTTACTTCCATCTGCTTTCTGCTTGGGACTGTCGAGGAAATTTCTACATTGGATAATTAATAATTACTCATAATTAAGTAACAACAAATCTTTGTCTTTGGAGAATTCATTAATAAAATGAGAATACACAGAGCAGAACTACAACACAGGATCAGCTGGTCCAGAGACCTGCCTGTAGGGCAGCTTCATTAAGTTTAGAAAGCTGACTGAGCTTCAGCTGTTTTTGCAGAACGTTGACTTTGTTGAGTTATGAACAAGCAGGAGATCAAACACATCCAGCAGCCTGCAGAGTCAAATTCTAAAGTGGTAAATGTATATTTGAATCAATAATATGAAAACATTATAAATAGAATTGAAAATATAAGTTACAACAACTGTAATTATAATAATAAGTTATCCTGAGTAGTTGCTGTGTGAACTGTTCAGACTCCTCTGAGGTTGTGGAACACGCAGCAACGTCAGCTCATGTTTATATTAATATCTCTGCGATTACGCAGCACATAAATACGGTTCAGATATTTCCTAAACTAAGACCAAGACCAGAGTTTATCAAGACCAAGACCAGTTCGCCACATTACATGACGAGATCTCAAACTGATCTGAAAGATCCACATTCCCATTAAAACAAACACTAAAAGCTAAAATCATTAACTTCTTTATTCAACACTCCTTTTACATCTTTACCATCGTGGGGAGGGGGACAGTCGTTAACGGGAACAACACATTTTTAATTATTTGTTGCATTTAAAGCAAAATGTTTTACATCCAGTCAAAGTTAGGATGTTAACAAACAAGCAATTTATTGATTTTCCCAAAGGTGTGGTCTGGACTTGTCTTCAAATAAAATCCTGAATCCTCAGTGTCCAAGATCGAGACAAGAGTACAAATGCGGTTGAGACCAAGACCATCAAAAAGTAGTCTCAGGACCGTTATCAAGACCAGGACCTGAGTTTCTGCTGTGAAAAACCAAACGTTCTTCTTGTTCTGTAAAGGCTGCTAAAGCTCCTGGCACACACACTCCTCTTACCTTGACACAGAACAAAGATCCATGAACAGGAGAACAAAGCCACGAATGATGTTAATGATGCAGCCATGACCGCAGAGCTGCTGCAGCTGATAAACCTGAAACCAGACTGACTTCTTCTTCCTGCTGTGGAGGTTTTGTTCTCAATGGACCCGCTTAAATGATTTTAAGTGAAAGATGCACTCAGCAGACCAAAGACACTTGGTTGGTCGTGCGCTGCATCTAAACCAGCATCAACTTCCTCCTGGTGACTCCAGTGAACTGAAGTGTGAAGCTGGTGTCGTTTCTAACAATTGTGATCTGTTTTAGCTGGTGGTGTTGTGTTTGTCTATCTTTGTGTTAAAATGTGTGAACTTTTTGTCGTCTAGTTCCCTGTTTCAGATAAATACCCTCCAGTTATATTTGGTCTTTCACCTTTCACAGTGTTAAGAAGAAGAAAACTGTCGGACCTGCTGCCATTTATAAAGTCTATAACACAATTTATAATTATACATGAAATACAATGAAATCATTTCTTCAGCAGTATTATTACATGTATTGCAGGTGTAGTAATAGTGCATGAACAACGGTGTTAATGTAGCTTGTTTCTTTTTTTTACCATTTTAATTATATTTTATTATTTTAACTGTTTACACACTTATTAAATCCGCCTCCTTCACTTCTCTTCACACTCTCAGGCCTAACGTTCATCTGCTGCAAACACGTCAGAGTGCCTCACTTCTTTCCGTCTCTCTCTCTGTATTTCTGCTCCTGTGAATTTCTCCTTCACTAGTAGCCACATTATACAAAGTTGTCAGAAAAAGTCCAGAACTTGTCTTCTGGACTTTTTTTCCTGTGACTTCGTTCACAGCAGCAGCTGCGCCGCATGTCGAGGAGACGTGTTGATGACGTAGCCTTTCAAAACAAAACCTACTTGGTAGCTACAGAATGACATCTGATGTGTTCACTGTCACATTACCTGGTACGTGCTTGTAGAGTATCCACTGAGTTGATAACGTAACGTGATAACTAAATGTTTCTCTAAAAAATGGTGCAATATGTCGCCTAATATACCCAGGCGGCACGCTAAAGTAAAGTGTATGTGTTGGAAACACTGACTGAACTGCCAGGATTATCTCAGCAAAGGAGAAGTGCTCACTGACACAGATTTAAACAGATTTGTGAACAATATTTGAGAGAAATAAGCGTTTTGTGTACAAAGAGAAATTCTCAGATCTTTGAGTTCAGCTCGTGATGAATGGGGGCAAAAACAAAAGTGTTGCATTTAGTTTAGTTTATTTCCAACAAAAGCAGATGCAGCTTAAGGCATTTATTTCTTCCTGGCTTTGTCACTCTCCACGTCACAGTGAGGTTTGTTTGTTTTTTGTCCACTTGGGGGCAGCGTTGGCATTTGTACTTCTTCCCTGTTGTGTTGGTTTTTTTTGCTGCTTGTTTGTTGGTGTTTCAATTTAAATTTAAATTCAGTGTCATATGCAATATAAGTAAATAAGCAAAAATGTTTTATCTATCTGAAGATATAACAGAGTCAAATATGTAACATTATAATTACACAGTATTAAAATCATTCATTCAATATTCCCCAAGTTAAAACCATTATTAATTAATAATACTGAAAAAGTTAGTGGCATGATTTCACACTTCTGTCCCTCCGACCTGAGGGTAGAAGTGTGAACAGTTCGTGTTGGGGGTGGGTGGTGTCCTTGATAATGGAGGCAGCTCTCCTGTGGACTCTGTGATGGTAGAAGCTCTGCAGGGAGGGGAGTCCTGGTGATCTTCTCAGCTGTCATCACCTCTCTCCTCAGTCTCCTCAGGAAGCACAGCTGCTGCTGAGCCTTCTCGACCAGCTGTGTGTGTTCAGCGTCCAGGTGAGGTTCTCGCTGATGTGGACGCCCAGATATTTAATACTGTAACAGAGGGTTCTGGGTTGGTAGCGTCCTCCTGTCCTTCGGGCCTGCGGGTAATAAACGGCTACAATTTCTTCTTTAATCAACACCAAGAAGCATGACAGTAACTACACACGATGTAGCACGTTTCTCACACCCTCCGACTCCGTCACTCTTCTGCGTCCCCCTGGAAACATACAGGTGGGAACCAAAATGCTCTGCTCTGAATAAACAAATATTAAGGAAACAATTACTATGTACTAATAAACTTAATTATGCCTGTCCGATTAATATTATATTTCTCTTACTGTTACACAAATCCTGCCAACTTATACTGCACAGTTTAATAAGCAACATAACTTATTGTCAGGAATAAAGGTACCAAAATATACAATGTGTACAGTAACTAAGGTTACAATACTGCTGTCAGGTTCAGACACCTAAAATATCAAACAAGGAAGAAAGACAAGAGAGTTAATGGCTTTTTACTCGCGAGGAGAACGGACAGAGATGTACTCAGTTACATACTCCAACCGCTCTGAGCATCTCTGCCGCTTCCTCTCTTTTTATTATGTTCAGGGACTTCCCTAGTTACATGCACATTGCTGCTATATGGGGGAAAGGGCGTACAGCAGCAACAATTAACACATGTTACTGTACAGAATGTTCCAGGAACTATGTATGTTAATTACAGTCGCTCCTCAGCTGGGCTTGCTTCCTGTTTCTTCAGAGGTCTGTTGCGTGACCTCTGACACCCATCCACTGCAGGCTTCCTGTGAACACTTCTCTGTAACAAACTCAAAGACTCATATTACCACATGCTTATGCACTTCATTGTGCAGTATTGAATATGATGAGTGAAGAGTAAATATGAGATAACTTATATCCATGATGATTCCAACAACTGCTCACCCTCTCAACCTCAAGTGAATAGTGGCTGAAGAGGTCTGCTCTCCTACCTCATGTCCTCTGTCCTTCGTCTTGTCAGGCTGGCGACCTCCCTCCTGTAGGCCGCTTCGTCCTCGCCAGTGAAGCCTCCAATCACTGCGGTGTCGACCGAACAGGGAGGCAGCACAGTCATGAGTGAACAGCGTGTAGAGGATGGGGCTGAGGACCCATCAAGGTGCAGCGTCAATGTTTGTTATAAGTTTCCCCACATTCTTATAATTTAAACATATTGAATAAATTATTAAACACATATGAGCTTTACTTTAATGTAGTAGGAGTGGACAATATGGAGTTTGTTTGGTGATATTGGTACCACCAGGCCTTTTGATAATTATGATTTAATGATATTTTACAAACTTCTTTCTATGTAATTAAAACAGCTTTACTTTAATTAATGATACTGTTACAAGTTGGCTCCTGCTTGCAATTAAGAGGAAGCTCACGCAAACATAAACTTAATGGTTTTATTGTGTTAACAAAAGATAAACATAAGCTTCAAAGCAAATGTGAGAATCAGTATTATCAGGAGTGTCATGAGTGTATGGGTGAGTGTGAAATGTTGTGAGTGCAAAAAGAAAAGCTACATAATAAATCACAACTAAAGAGCTGGTGTGTCCTAGGGGTGGTGCATGATGCTGTGGGAATTCCAAAGAGAGGGGCTAGGCAGAACTGACAGCCACCTTAAATACATCTCAGATGAACAAGTGAGCCACATCTCCTGACGACCCTGGCCTTAGCTCTGCCCATAGACAGCCTGGAACTCAAACAACAAACCAGCCCAACACAACAGATAACCCCAGGGTCGTCAAAATACTAAAAAAAGTTAGCGGCATGATGTGTTTTTGGCCAAACATGCATTTATAACAAACTGAGATCTACTTAATAAAATATGTTTGAATTTAAATGGAAAATCTCAGCTTTTCGGACGATTATAAAGTCTCAAAGGCACTTTGTAGTGATGTTTTCCCATTTAATAAATTCCCGTGTCCTTTAACTTGTGTAGGGGCTGAATTCTCACTTCTGTCGGCGCAGATGTCTGAAAGGGTCACTAGGTGTCAGAGTAGGACCATGATGGGGAAACTAAACGACCTGCAGCGCAGCACCTTTAATCTCTCTCTCTTTTTTTAAATGTAGCTTCCCACACTGTAATACTGCCTGAATGAACATGTTTCTCTGTCTCTTACAGGCTGTCCGAGTTTTATGGTGCATCCTGCTCTGGATGGATGATACAAACCTTATAAAATGTTTGACAATTGTTCTTGTTCCCTTTCAGACTGAATGGTCCCTCCTGCAGCAATGTGTGTTAGCTTCCACACTTTAAATAAAATCACTGATTACTGATCATTAATGTTGTCTTTCTTCACTCACAGTAACTGTGTGTAGGTGAAGTAAACATCCAGAGTTTCACTTACATTTTGACAGAATGAACTGTTCTTAGATCAATGCAATGTCAGATGATAACAATACATGATACAAAAGTCACACTGGCTTTTGGAGATCATGTTGTAGTGTCCAGTGCTTATGCATTTCACTCATAACAGTCGAATAACACTGTAGCAGCGAGACAGAGGGTCAGTGACCGTCTACAGGGAGAGTAGTGATTGATGGTTATGTAGGAACTGAACCCTTTTATGGAATTTGACTTCTAACCCCTTGTTTTGTCACTTTAAATAGTTATTGTACCCTTCTATGGGGTTGACCTCTTACAGACTCAAACCTTTTTCTGGTACCTAACAGATGCCTAAACATATCCTATATAAGCTATGTGTGATGTACAGTGAGGCAGAGTGGCCATCGGGCTGGGTCATTCTCCAAGCTGCTGCAGAGCTTGTTATTGATGCTGAACTCTTTTGATTCAATAAACTTTTGTGATCAAGAACAGTGCCAAGCGGGTTTCTTCTTAACACATCATCGCAGCATTATTGTTGGACACCACAATGTTCACAGGTTTATCTGGCCGCACTGTCGTAGCTGACAGTGACCTCCACTCAGGCTCAAACACCTCAGACTGTTTCCCATATGTTAGTACAAACACCTTAAAAACGATCAGCACTAGTGGACTGGCCACTGGGAGCACATAGCACATCGAAGTGTACAAATATTTGGGTATATTAATTGATGATCAGCTCTCTTTTAAGTCACAATGATAAACTGGTACAAAAGCTCAAATTAAAAATAGGATTTTATTTTAGAAACAAAGCCTGTTTTTCTTGGAAAACCAGGAGGAAACTGGTTGCTGCAGCCTTTCTTACGGCACTCGATTATGGTGACCTGCTGTATAAAAATGCGCCTGTTCGATGTTTATCTTTTTTGGATACTGTTTATCATAGTGCATTAAGATTTGTGACTGGATGTAAAGCATCAACCCACCATTGTACTTTGTACAAAATGACAAACTGGACCTCATTATCAACGAGGAGGCACATACATTGGCTCACTTTTATTTATAAGGCCATCCTGGAAATGCTTCCCTCTTATCTGTGCTCTCCTATGTCACGTAACATCAGTTCATATAATTTGCGGTCTGGTAACTTGTATTGTTATCTGTACCTACGGTCCGTACAGAGCTTGGTAACAAGGCCTTCAGTTATGCAGCCCCATCCACCTGGAACACATTGCAGTCTGATTTGCAGTTGCAAAATCTGATTTCTTTTGGTGAATTTAAACACTGCATGAAAGATTTGGAAATAGATGCCATAAATTGTTTTTAAAATAACTCAAATCTTTTCAACGTACGGTATGTATAAATTGTACTCTTAAGTAGTCTAATGTTGTTTGTTCATGTATCTTAAGGGCCTGTTAATTGTTCCTTGTTGTTGTGTGGGTGTTTGGTGTTTATATTTGTAACTCTGCACTGTTAACATGCTGCCATTTTGTCCAGGTCTCTCTTGAAAAAGAGGTTTTAAATCTCAATGAGATCATCTGGTTAAATAAAGGTTAAATAAATAAAATAGAGATTTCCTGGTAGCCTGAGGAGGTGTTGGCCTGCTGTAAATATAAGGAGTGTGAGTATCTGGACACCTCACGATTTGATTACGATTCTGAGGGCTTATTGATGCATCTTGATGGATCTTTTTTTCTAGATATATGTGGATAATTATTAATTTGCACATTATAAAGAAAAAGAAACCTCATTAGCTTAAAAGTTGTAGTTTGCACCTCTAATTTACTTCAGCTCCTCCATGGCCACCACCTATCTATCACGATGTGCAGTCTGTGTACAGGACAGAGCTGTGCACCAGTTTAATCTAAGCTTGTATTCACTTCGATCCGTATCTCTGCTCCGCATGTGAACCGAGAGGCAGGCAAAACGTGTACCTGTCTATGTGTAGTGACCAAGACAATGGCTTCTGTGAGCTAGCTCTGCCGGTACAACTCTATTTTCTTTATAGGCTAGAAAACATTAAAATATATCTAGTAGAAATTATTGAAAGATAAATGTGTTCATTTTTGTGCTGCTAGCTTTCTGAACACACTGTAATCAAATGTTTTTGGATGTTTGCATAGGCCTAACGATACATGCTTACAGTGTTGAATGTTTATGTTCGAGTTCGGTGTGACGTTTTTTTACAAGTTTCACATGATTAATTCTTAAATATAAAGGTAATCATCTTAACATTTGCACATTGTATATCTAATTCTCTTTTAAAAAGTAATTGTAGGCTAATTGTTTTTGTGTCCAGCCATGTGTCCATTTTTTGTGTCCATACATTTATGTGTTCTATGATGAGTTTATGAGAGTGCACCCAGCATACTTTAAAAACTGTTCAGATGGCCTACTTGTCAGTCAGTCCCAAATGTTTGTATTTTGTAATGTAGATCTCAGCTGAACATAGCGGCAAAATCTATTTGGTACCTGTTACGTATTGGGTTAGTCTGGTAGTTTGTGTGGTGGCCGGGGATGGAGTCAAATTCTTGTAAATTATTGGACCAGCCCGCCACTGATGAGTATGACATCAATAAGACAGATAACATAAACATATAGACAAATTATTGACCTGTGCAGTGTTTTGAACAGGCAGAGACACAGTCACCTCTATGCAAGGCCTTTACTGTGTTGAAAAGTTGTGCTCAAATTAGGTGTCCTTACAATAGACCAGTGGTCCCCCCCCCTGAGGCCAGAGATCACAGGGGGTGCCCAAAGCTCTATCTGTTGTCAAAAAACTTTCATTTGCACTTTTAAAAAAAGATCATTTATTAGTGGTGGGCATAGATTATTTTTTTAATTTAGATTAATCTCACTGAAATCTAGATTAAAATGGCTGATTTGAAGGCATTCAGAATATGTGTGCGAACGGGTTTCAAGCCACATTTCAAGCCAGGTGGCGCATTAGACCAGGGGCTCATCTCCTGTTTCCAAAATGCATCACAAACTGCTTGAGAAAGCTGTTCTACTATAATAATTGGTGATGAAAATAAATCATGTTCAATAAGATGTACTTGTGTGTAGCATGTGATGTGCTTTGCGTTTAGGTGGTAGGCTACTTGAGACTGGAAGAACTCCTACAGTAAACTAATTCCGCATTGCACAAGGTGCAAACAACCTTAGTCTTGTCGAATTTTCCATTGGGAAGCTTCTTAAAAGTAAATTTTCCCAGAAGCAAACCCGGGGGCTTCAGAAATGTTCGTACACCAAGTGCTGTCCAACAGCTGTCTGTGGACGTGTTGCTACTGTTAGTGTGAGTAAATACCGCACAATGCGTTTTTTAATCAACCGGCGTATCAATAACTAACCTGGCTAGTTGTAAACAAACAGCTGGCCGAGCGAGGTTGGAACCGGAACGCCGTCAACTCGGGTGTGACGTCATTCCCAGCTCCGCCCTCCGAGGTAACGCAGCAACAGCTGCATCCATGTTAGCACGTCACGTTTGATGTGGTAATTTCACAGCAGGCAGACACACAGGTTCGAAGACTTGTTCATCTGCGCTAAAATATCAAGGTGAAAGTCATCATAGCTTGCGTAGTATGGACCCAGCTCCCAACCCAACTTTGAGAATAGATTAACGGCGATATTTTTTTTATCGCCCGATAAGAGTCTCACGTTAACGCAGCATGTTAACGCCGATAACGGCCCACCACTATAATTTATACAAAAGTCTAAATACATTTTTTTCCTCACTTAAAATAGTAGGCAGACTAAATGCTCTGTATTTGTATAGCGCCTTTCTAGTCTTTTCGAACACTCAAAACGCTTTTACACTACATCTGCACTCACCATTCACACACATTCATACACTGGTGGAACAGCTGACGGAGTGCTAGCAGTCACAGCACACCAGGCACCTGTCAATCAAAGCGGCCACGCCCCTAATAATACAGAACTTCAAGGCTTTATATAATTTAAACAGGTGAGTTGTCACGAATGGCAAAATTAGGGATATACAATAAATCCAGGCTGTAAATATGTTTTATTCTGCTGTAGAGTTGGGCATTTTAATGGAGACTGACTCCCTTCTGCAGCCAGCCTCAAGTGGCCACTCGATGACTTGCAGTATTTTGTTATTTCCGGGTTACATTGGGAATGAGAACCAGAGGTTGCTGCTTGGGAGGAACACAATGGTCGGCACAGTACAAGAGAGGACGAGATGAAAAAAATTAATTGTGCTCTGTTGTTTTTATAAATTGTGTTGGATGTTTGTGTGTAATAAAACTACATAAGTATACTTATTATACTAGGGATGTATGATTTTAGAAGCATCGCAATGCGGATTTGGATTCTGAATTGATTTGCAAATGTCAATAATCAATTATCTAGAGGTTAATTGATAAAATGTTGATGGAACAAAAAAGGCAGAACTCGGAAATGTGGAAGTGCAGCTCCAAACCCGTGTGCAGTGAACACAACAGAGACAGTTCTCCTTGTTCGGCACAGAGTGACCGTGGTTGATTGAATGACTGCTGACTCTGAAATTTCACATGATCAATCAAATCAATGTGCAACTAACATTAATGATTTTCACCCGCACATTACACACCACAGTAGAGTTTAGCTCCTCATTCTTCGTTTATCTGACGCTTTTATCCAAAGCGACTTTCAATAACTATTCATGTCAGAGGTCACACGCCTCTGGAGCAACTAGGGGTTAAGTGTCTTGCTCAGGTGGATGGGTCACAGTGGAGGACTGAACCAGGGTCTCTCACACCAAAGACATGCGTCATATCCATAGCGCATCACCACCCCATTCTTCAAAGGACAGCTAGGTGACAAGCGCCAGTAGGTGACGGTGAAAGGAGCGGAGCAGAGGGAAACATGAGCGCTAAGTTTCAGTCTGGCAGTAAATGTACAGTGTATGTGTGGGACCCACCATAATGTTCGCCAGTGTGTCCATTGATTAAAGTCTGTCTCTTTTCCAACAGCTGGAAAAGCAAAGGCAGTGCTTGATATCGTCTCCTTGTCAGACTGCAGTCTGGAAGCTGAGAAGTATGTTTTTTATTTTTCAATGGGTCTTTATGTCGTTGTGTTTCTAAACTCATGAAAACCAGGACCTGCTGTATTATATGATGTTTGATGTTTAAAGTCTTCTTAACTTAGAGAGAAGAAACTTTACATACTGAACTTTCATAGTTCACCGTCTAAAGAATCGAAACTATTCAAACTCAAACACTTTGAACTGAAGGTGAATGATGTTGTTTAGACTCTGCGGCTGTGGTTTGTTAGTTTTCAGTTATTCTGCACTGAAGAGACGTGTATATCGGTTAGCCACAGCCAAACCTGAACGAAGTCTCATTTTCCATCCAACAGCTTTGTGAAACCAACAAAACCACAGGAGACAAACAAGAACGAGACCAAAGTTTATTGGTCCTGCAGAGAAACAAGTTGCTGCGGCAACAAGAAACCAAAAAAGATGAATAAAATGTTAATAACCGTAAAGTTAGTAATTACATTAACAAAAAAACAACATGATGTAATCACTAAATTCTGTTAAGTAAAAATACATGAATGAAAGATAACATGTTGGGGGAAAAACACTAGGAGTGACTTAAAAAATGCATTTTAACAATTTATTTTAGCTTTTAGTTAAAATTTTTACATGTCACTGATGTTTCATTGAAAAACACAAATATTTAAAATCATTCACTAAATCTGAGCTGTTTATCTCTCTCTAGATGCCTGAGTCGAATTTAGCTTTAACAGTGAAATCTAATAAATAGATGTGCTGAGGTGTGAGGGGCTCTGGGACCAGTTCCAGGCCAGCTGGACCTCAGTGGTTGGACTGGTGTGAAGGTGTGAAGGTCTACCTCAGTGAAGAGTAGACGACCTCTGGCTCTGCTGGAGACTCTGAACACACAAACACAAACAGAAACGCTTAAGCTGGAAAATAAAAAGATTTAATTAAGCTAACCAACGTTTAGTCTTTATTAGCGTTGTGTTTTGTATTTGCATTTATTTTACTAGAGTAGACTCCTAGCTCACCTTCTCCCATCAAACTGCTAATGAGATCAAGTGGTATATCTATATATATATATATCTTTGACCAGGACATGTCGTTCAACTCTCACATTAAGCAAATTTCAAGGACCGCCTTTTTTAACCTACGTAATATTGCAAAAATCAGGAACATCCTGTCTAAAAATGATGCAGAAAAACTAGTCCATGCATTTGTTACTTCTAGACTGGATTACTGCAATTCCTTATTATCAGGCTCTAAAAAGTCCATTAAGACTCTTCAGCTGATCCAGAATGCTGCAGCACGTGTTCTGACAGGAACCAGGAAAAGAGATCATATCTCTCCTGTCTTAGCTTCTCTGCATTGGCTTCCTGTAAAATCCAGAATAGACTTTAAGATCCTTCTTCTCACATAAAAAGCTCTTAATGGTCAGGCACCATCTTATCTTAAAGAGCTCATAGTACCTTACTACCCCACCAGAGCACTGCGCTCCCAGAATGCAGGGTTACTTGTGGTTTCTAGAATCTCCAAAAGTAGAATGGGAGCCAGAGCGTTCAGCTATCAGGCTCCTCTCCTGTGGAACCAGGTTCCAGTTTGGGTTCGGGAGGCAGACACCGTTCTCTACATTTAAGAGTAGGCTTAAGAATTTCCTTTTTGATAAAGCTTATAGTTAGGGCTGGCTCAGGTGAGTCCTGAACCATCCCTTAATTATGCTGCTATAGGCTAGACTGCTGGGGGATTTCCCATGATGCACTGAGCTCCTCTCTCCTCTTCTCTCTCTCCCTCTGAGTGCAACCTCATCCCATTAATGCATGTTACTAACTCGACTTCTTCCCTTTCCCGTGGTCGTGTGCTTCCTCCTCCTGTCGCTTCCTGCAGGTGTTGCTGGCTCTTTTATTATTATCATTAACTATTAATATTGGTACCATTATTCATTCAGTCTGTACCAACATTACTTAGGCCGTACCTCTGTGTGTATACTGTGTATAGGCTGCCCCCTCTCTCTCTCTCTCTCTCTCTCTCCCCCTCACCCCCAACCGGTCGAGGCAGATGGCCGCCCACCCTGAGCCATGGTTCTGCTCGAGGTTTCTGCCTCTTAAAGGAAGTTTTTCCTTGCCTGTGTCGCCTAGTGCTGCTCTTGGTGGGAATTGTTGGGCTTCTGTAAATAACTTCAGAGTATGGTCTAGACCTGCTCTTTATGAAAAGCGCCGTGAGATAACTGTTGTTGTGATTTGGCGCTATATAAATAAAATTGAATTGAACTGAGTATGAACCCTCAAATGCGCATATCCCCCTTTGCCGTGGTGTCAGTAGTTTTACCCATGGCAGTCTGTAGCAAGCAAAGTATAAAAAATGGCTCTTCTTGACACTAACAGTGTCAAGAAGAGATGGGATAAATGATCAGGCTCTCAAATTACATTGTTTTGGATTTTTTACTGAGGACATTGTCAAAGATTTTGCTCAATGCAATGCTTGTCGGATGCCATTCAAATAGCTGAGTACAAGTGCTTTTTCGAGAGGGTCCAACTGCAGACCTACATGGTCAGGAAAAGAAATAACCACTAATAAATTGTTTTTTTACATCCCCACATGACGTAACGTGATGCATTCTCGGTTGTTTCGCTACTGTGCACATCATGACAGCAGTAAGAGACTGGCTAGCATTATCTAAAACATTGAGTAAAGTCTGCATTGCTCTTGGTATATGTTTGCCGTCAAAATAGCTACTGCTGTCAATATTGTACATCTAAATCACACAAATTACAGAATGTTAAATATGTGTAAGTTAGGTCATTTGTCTTTCTACATAGGAAACGTTAGGCTACGCCAACGGTGGCAAGCGTTAGCGCCGTAGCAGGATTAGCTTTTTTTCCTTTGGATAACGTAAGCTGCATTTGTCTTAATATGTTGACTATGACGCTCAGGTTAGTTATTTGCCCAAAAGAAGATAAAATAAATTTCTATATCATTTAGTCCGTTCGGTGTAGCTTTTTCACACTTAAACAGCAAAGATTCTGCTGGCTGTATCAATTCATCTTAGTTGAATTGAAGTTTATGTAGTGTTACAACGACAGTATTTCCCAACAATCTCCTGGAGAAAGTTACCCCCTGTCCTGCATGATTTAATCGCTCCATGCTTCAACACAGCTGATTGAAGCAGCTTCAGGATTCATAACAAGTTGATAGTCTGTATCAGCTGTTTTGGAGCAGTGAGATATTTAACAAACACGGTTATATGAACAGTTAACATTATCCACAGAAAGAAAACAAGGTTAACATGCTTCTTCACATGCAGCGCACCTGTGGCTCTAAATGAAGTTCCGTGTTTTTTTGCCGACTTAGTTAAACATCCTTCTGATGTAGAAAGTCAGCAGAGCAGACACACATGCATGAAGAGACAGACACAAAGAGGCAGGCAAGCTGGTGTGTTTGTAGCAGAGGTGTGTGAATGTGAGGCAAAGAGAACTGAAGGGAGCAGATTAAAAAATTGAGTTAACACTAAAGTGATGAAATACAATCAACATGGTTTAGAGATACTTAAGTTTAGCTCTTTTTGGGAAATACTCTCTTTCTCTCTGGGAGATGAGAAGATTGATCTGTAGTCAGGTCATGGTTAGCTTAGCTTAGCATAAAGTCTGGAAGAAGCTATAAACAGCTAGCCTGGCTCTGTCCAAAGTTAATAAGCAAAGAGCAGCTGTACCTCTCATCCTGTGTGGTCTGAAGTAGAGACTGGTCTTGGTCTTAAGACCACTTTTTGATGGTCTTGGTCTCGACTCGGTTTTGACTGCATTTGTACTCGGTCTTGTCTCGGTCTCAGACATTGAGGACTCTGGATTTTATTTCAAGACCAGTCAAGACCATAATTTTGGGAATATCAATAAATTGCTTTTACATTGACTGATCTATTTGTTAACATCCTAATTTTGACTGGAAGTAAAACATATTGTTTCAAATGCAACCAATAACCCTAATTAGTGACTGCTCCTCTCACTGTTAAGTAGACTGCAGCTAAACTACATACAATCTTTAATTATTCGCTTTGAATTACTATCAAAGCTTCGAAGCCCAAAACGTAACATTCGGGCCAGCTCTAGAAATAATTTGACTATATTTCATGTATAATTATAGTAATTTGTATTATATGGCTTTGGCAGCAAGTTTGACGGTTTTCTTGTTCTTAACACTGTGAAAGGTTAAAGACCAAATATAACTGGAGGGTATTTGTCTGAAACTGGACGACCACAAAGCAGCTCACTTCTGTGAAAACGAGTTCACACTTTTCAGCACAAGGGAGAAAACAGACTAACACGTCACCATCAGCTAAAACAGATCACACTGAAGTGTGAAACCACCAGCTTCACACCTCAGTTCACTGGAGTTAACAGGAGGAAGTTGCTGCTGTGGTTTAGATGTGCAGAGCAGAATAAAGATCAAGTATCTTGTTAACATGTTACTGCCCAACATGGTGAGGACATCTTAGAAAGGCTGCCTCTGATGGTTGCTTATTCTGCAGTTAGTTTCTCTCTGTAAGGGCAGAAAATTGTATTCTTCTTACACTTATTATCCATTTATGCAAGTACTCATAATAGTGCTATTTTACTTTTATTATTATTATGTCTTATACATTGTTTAACCTTCAACATGTTCCTTTTATTATTATTCTTATTATTCTTATTATTATTATTATTATTCTAGTCTGTCCACAGGTGTGTAGGGTTTAAGTCAAGGATGTGGAGTTGTTTTCTGTTCCTCTCCTGTTTTGTCTGGGACCAGGGTCAGCAGGCAGAGGATCCTTTTTGTTACCCAAAACATAGATACTCAGACTGTGTAAATGACTATGCATCACTTTGTTCTGGGCCAGAAGTTACTGACTGTCTTAGACGACAGAACCTCTGGTCCAGCTGATTCTGTTGTAGTACTTCTCTGTTATTCTCTTTTGTTAAATAAATTCTTCAAAGACAACGGTTGGTTGTAACTCCATTATTTGCCTAATCTCTCACCAGGAATCTAAATTTCCACGACACTCTCTTACCATCAATTTTTCCATTACAGTTCTACTTTCATAGTGGTGGGAAGCCAGTGAGAGGTCTCACCCTTTTGAAAGTGCTCTATAATTAATGTTCCTGTCTTGCTTACGTGTACCCTCACCACTTTTCCATTCATGAACAACACTATCTACAGTGGAACATGCAAACAAACTCCTACCAGGAACCACAACAGAGTATTAAACAGTAGGTATCAACTTGTGTCCAATAATAACTAAACTCACAGTATATTTGAGAAACACTCTACAAATGTTTTGGCTGTGAAAACAACAAGAACTCAAACTGTATTGTTCTCTAACAGAGTTGTTTAGAATTGGTTCATGATGGAAACAAAGAAGAGCAGCTGTACCTCTCGTCATGTTGGGTTTGATGTCTCTGATGACTATTCGTCCATAAGTGACGTCTTCTGGTCCCCTTACTGCTGAGTAGATTGCAGCTGGATCACTCTCTGGAAAACAAAACACATACAGGTGATACCAGTACCAGTTAGTATAGCTACTGAACGACTGCAGTATTTGTTATACAAAAAGTATTAAGATGATTTATGCTTTTATAATCAATAATAAGAAATATTTTGTACAGTATTAGAATAGGACATAGGAGAGTATTGATCAATGGCGCAACAAATTCCAGCATATAACTGAAGAAAGACTTGTGAAAGTCCACTAATTGAACTGCAATTTACATTTTGACTTTTTTCTTGTTAACACTGCTGCTGTTGTGAAAGCTGAAAAGAGACCAAACACAAGTGAAGCAGATTTTTCTGACTAGGAAAACGACCACAGAGCTGCTGGCTTTGATCAAGACTAGAGTCAACATGTTCACTACATGATGACCATGCTGACTCTTATCTTCAAGTTAAGAAATCCAAAAGCCAGGGATGGGCAGTATTTATGAGACATGTCTTTAAAATACGTATTTGGAATACAAACCGCATTTGTGCATTTATGCAATAGAAAGAAAAATGTGTGTTTGTTAAATAACACGTGTGACTTCTGCCAGTCTGCCTGTTTGTCTTCCTTTGATTTCTATTTTTCAGATGTGATGTGGCTTGCAGGTAGAGCTGGGAAGGTCTGATGCATGTACCTGACCATCTGGGTTGGGCTTCCTAAAGGGCATTAAATGCCAGCCTTTCTGAGAGTCTTTCTTTCTGCTGGCCTGCTGCTTCAACCCCAGCCTTTGTTCCTGTGTTTAATTTGCTGCACCCACCAACATGCAATATACTTCATTCTCACTCATCCACACACTTCTGACGTGACCGATGTTCCTCATATCTACCCACACCATCAGTCAGTTAAAGTTGTTTGTTAGTTTGAGTTAAATAAACTATTTTTGTTTGTATTATCTGTGTGAGGCCTCCCTTTTTGTTGCCAGCCGGTAACACTTGAACCTTTTTTATAAGAGTCTGTGCTGTGACACTTTG
The DNA here is from genome assembly GCA_024633595.2 of Lepomis macrochirus. NCBI lineage: Eukaryota > Metazoa > Chordata > Actinopteri > Centrarchiformes > Centrarchidae > Lepomis > Lepomis macrochirus. The sequence continues at coordinate 33,174,048 of JALXJV020000002.1, read as the reverse complement.
TGGTATTTTTTACTTTCCCTTACCTTTGTGTTATACAGGTGAGCTTGTGTGGGTGTGTTTTGGACAAGGCATAGAGGTGATCACCTCATGGAGCGACACACCTGGTAGCAATCTTCATCAGCACCTGGCTTTAGGATGTGGGATTTCCTGAGGCCCCATCCGCACTACTCTGTTTTAGTTTACAAACAGAGAATTAAAACAAATTCGATCTCCGTCCAGACCAGCGTTTTAGCTGCATTTTAGAGTTTATCTCCGTCTACATTAAAACGACTAAAAATGCATGACTATTGGGCAGTCAGGTGCACTGGGTGTGCCTGTGCCAGTGTAAACATGAAGCAGATGGTCTCTTCTGTAGTTACAGAAGATTTAGTGAAAGAATAAAGAAATACTAATGAAGAATCATACAAGATTCTTTTTTTTTGTTTGGACCAATAATGAGAATACTGAATGTAACACAGGAACTAAAAGTGGCTGTGATGGTGGAAAACTGACTGGGAGTTGTGGCAAACTAAAAATGGCGACATGCGTAGTACAACTGTAAACTGTAAGTGTTATTTGCAGGGTACTGAATATATTAATAAATACCAACTCAAAAACTTAGTAACACTGTGTGTCTGCTTTGCATGACTTAAGAGAGCCAATCAGAGAGCCGAGCATGTCTGCATTGTTTCTAAATTCCTCTTACAACACCATCTGGAGTTTTGAAACACAAAACAGGGTTGGCGGGGTCTTTGTTTTCGCCATTTTAGTCTGGACGGGAGGTGCAAACGTAGCAAAAGGTCTGCATTTTAAAACGACAACGCAGTAGTGTGGATGGGGCCTGAGACTCGTTGCCTGATCATTCTGAACCGTCACACAATACCTCTAGGTCAACCAAGTTTCTAGTTACTCTAGTGTGTATTTGGTCTTAAGAACTAAGTCCAACACTTTTTGTATTTTCTTATTTTTCCAAAGTCAAGAAAATCTCCTTTCCTAACCACTTTTCCTTGACAGCCACAAACTTCCAGTGTACAGACAGCATAGTAAGTGTCCAACCTGGGACACTAACACACCGGACCATATTACATTACATTTCTTCATTTAGCTGACGCTTTTAAACAAAGCGACTTATAAATGCTATATATATATCAGAGGTCGCACGCCTCTGGAGCAACTAGGGGTTAAGTGTCTTGCTCAGGGACACATTGGTGGAGGGGTCACAGTGGGGGATTGAACCATGTTCTCTCACACCAAAGGCATGCATCTTATCCATTGCGCCATCACCACCCCACGCCACGCCACCAAAAGGACAGGAGCAGACTACAACGGATAGTCAGGACTGCAGAAAAGATCATCGGTGCCAACTTGCCCTCCATTCAGGAATTGTGCATTTCCAGAGTCAGGAAACATCACTGCAGATCCATTTCAACAATTCCAGTGCAACAACCCAGTAACTCTGCCTCTAATCAGCCACCTGTTTACTGGTTACCACTTATTATTTATAGAAGTATAAATTGCACGAAACAGTCATGCTGCTGTGACTAATATAGCCACATGAGGTCGGGTATACTTCAGAAATCCATTGTCATTTAAAATCTCGGCATGGTTGTACCCGCACACGGTCACCTGTTCATCCAAATCTCTGGCTGATCTGTCATAGTAGGTACACTGACGTCGTTGGTTGTTGATCAGATCCTCCTGTGCACTTATGACCTGTGGCTGCAGAAGACTTGTCTTTGCCGGTAACAGTGTTCTGGTACGGCGGTTCAGCAGTCTTTGTGCTGGACTGGACATCAGGCCTTGTGATGGAGTATTGCGGTGGTCTAGCATTGCAAGGTATGGGTCCCGTCTGCAGCTTTAGCTTTGTACATGAGCATCTTAGCTGTCTTCACTGCTGACTCAGCTTTGCCGTTGCTCTGAGGGTAACCTGGAGATGATGTCTTGTGTTGGAATTCCCAAAGTCGGCTGAATCTCTGGAATTCTTCAGATACATATTGTGGGCCATTGTCGGAAATGACAATATCTGGGATACCCTGACGAGCGAAGTGGGCTTTTAGTTTCTTTATCACTGTTGTTGACTTTGTATCAGACAGGTGATCTATTTCCCAAAAGTTGGAATAATAGTCTACAGTGATTAGATAGTCTCTGTTGTCAAACTTGAAGAGATCTGTCCCCACTTTTGCCCATGGTCTGCTTGGCATCTCATGTGGCTGCAATGCTTCTTTCTGTTGTCTATTGTCCACTGACCTGCAGATGTCACACTTTGCTATATATGTCTTAATTTGATCTGTCATGCCTTGCCAATAGACACACTCTCTAGCCCTTCGCAGGCAGCCTTCCACACCTAGATGCGAGGAGTGCAGACGGTGAGTGATTTCTCTCCTCAGTGTGTCGGGGACAACAGCGCGTTCACCCCTGAACACTACTCCGTCCTGATAGGTCAGTTCCTCCTGGAATGAGAAGTACTGCCTGATTTCCCACGGTGTCTTGTTTTTGTCATTTGGCCACCCTTTGCGCATGGTATTGATAAGAATCTGTAGTGTTTTGTCCTCTTTGGTAGCTGAGCGGATGGCGTTGAGCCTGTCTGATGAGATCGGGAGGTGCTTTATCATATTGACAGTCTCTATTTCCGCTTCCACTGAGCCATCGGCTGAATGTTCTGGTAAGTATGCTCGGCTCAAAGTGTCTGCCAGTAGCATGTCTTTACCTGGTACATACACCACCACCAAGTCGTACTTCTGTATGCGTAGCATCATTCGTTGCAGTCATTTGGGCGCGCACTGAGTAGCGGTTTCCTCACTATAACTTCTAAGGGTTTGTGGTCACTTTGCACAGTCACTTGACGACCATATGTGTACTGGTGAAACTTTTCCATGCTGAATACCAAAGCTAGAAATTATTTTTCTATCTGTGCGTAGCCTCGTTCTGTTTGCGTTAGTGCTCTGCTTGCAAATGCAATAGGTCTACCCCCTCTGCATGAGTGCTGCACCTAAACCTGTGTCTGAGGCGTCACACTTTACAGTCAGTTCCTCATCTGGGCTGTAAAACTTCAGCACTGGAGCCTGTGCAATAGTGTCTTTAAGCTTGTGGAGTGCCTCCTCATGTAGCTCAGTCCAGTTCCACTCACTGTCTTTATGTGTCAGCTTTCTCAGTGGCTCACATTGGTCAGAGAGATGTGGGCAAAACTTAGCTAGGTAACACACCATGCCCAACAGTCTCTGAACTGCTTTCACGTCTGTTGGTCTTGGCATTTGTGTGATGGCTCGTACCTTTTCTGGGTCCACTTTTAGTCCATCAGCTGTGAGGAGATGTCCTATGTATGGTGCTTCCTTTTGTCTCAACTTGAACTTTTCTGCGTTCAGTTTAATGTTCTGTTGTCTGCACCGGTTCAGAAACAGTCGCAGTTTTTTGTCATGATCCTGCTCCGCTGCTTCCTGTGACTCACCTTGTCCTGTAATCAGTACATCATCAGCGATTATATACAGTCCAGGCAAACCATCTAATGCTTGTGTCAGTTTCCTCTGGAAAACTTCAGGTGCCGGGCTGATTCCCATAGGCATCCTCAGCCACCTGTACCGCCCAAAGGGGGTGGCGAATGTTGTCAGGTAGCTGGATTCCTCATGAAGCTTGACATGCCAGAAACCACTTTTGACATCGCGACACTGTGAATACCTTGGCTTTGGACAGGTCTGGAAGTATGTCCTCTATAGTGGGTAGTGGAAAGTGGCTGCGCTTTAATGCTTTGTTTAATGGTCTGGGATCAATGCACACTCTTGGGTTTCCATTTTGTTTCTGTACTACAACCATACCGCTGATCCAGTCTGTGCTGCATTCGACAGGTGTTATGATTCCTCTGCGCTGTAGATCCTGCAGTTCCTCTTTGAGTGGCTTCATCATAGAGACTGGCACTCGTCTCTTGGGCAGCTGCACTGGCTTTACAGTTTCATCTACCCCCATTTTGTACTCTCCTTCTAGACAGCCGTCTCCAGTGAATACATCAGCATACTCATCTTTGATTTGTTCCATGCACCACTTCCCAGTTGTAGGTCTCTCTGTGGTGACAATGCTGTCTATTGCCATAATATTCTCATAGTGCACCTTTATGAGCTTCATGGCCTCACTTGCTTTTTTGCCAAGCAATGGTACAGCGCCGTCTCCAGCTACCACTTGGAACTCGAGCTGGTACAGTTTCTGATTTCTAGGATTTCTCAACTTAACTTTACATTTTCCCAGTGGTCTCAGTCTGCTCTTGTTGTACATGAGTAATACACTGTCTGTGTGTTCCAGTTTTGTTTCAGGGTGTATCAAATCGATCGGAATGATGTTGCAAGTGGCACCACAGTCAATTTGGAATTTTACCATTTCTGTCCCAAGAAGCATGCCTGCGAACAGCTGGGTGTCCTCTGCTCTGCTCATGCCCACTGCATTTACATCCTCTGCCTGTGTTTCAGTAACGCACAGAATTTCCTCATATTCCTCAGTTTCACATTTCACATTTCAGCTAAATTAAATTTTAATTTTAAATTAATGTTAACTTGCTACTTTCAGCTTTTGTTAAGTTTTTGTCAGTTCTTACAAAAAAAAAGCATTTCAGAGTTATTGTACAACATGACTTTATAATGAGATGGTGTTAGTTGTTGAATTTACACATCTGTGTCTTAGTGTCAGTAACAACGATGTGCTGCCATTAAACAGCAAGTTGCCGATCTATCCACCTCTCGTGTTGGTTGGAACTCAGTTGATGAAAAGTAGGTCCTTCATTAACAAAGACCAACTAACTAAGCTAGGGTACCATTATTAGTCATTAGACAACTGTTAGTTAAACAATAAACTGTTAAACAATACATTTTGATACATGACATGGCTGCTTCATTTTGTAGTATTTCATTTCATACATCAAATAGATTTTGATGTATCTTTGCCCACCCCTGCCAAATGTAAATCAAAATGTTGTTGTAAATGTGACACAACATGGAGAAGAAAAAGGACAATTTACTATTTACATTAAATAAATAAATCAATTACAGTGTTTTTATCAGAAACAGGATACTGGATGACCACAGAGCTGTTGGCGTCTGTCAACAGATCCACTGCAGGGCACAAAACGCACTCACACATCAGCATCAGCCAAAACAATCCAGACTACAGTCTGAACTTCATAGACTAAAAAAAATTTACATTTGATTAATTTTGTTTAACATGCTTTATATCGTAATGTTCTCAAATAAAAATGTCCTCTGAAGGTCTAAAACTCAAATTGGTCCTCACAAAGACAAAAACAGGAACACAGAGAATCAATAAAACATTGTTACCTTTGCTGCGTCTCATTGGCTGATGTAGATGATGTGATATTTTGACGTCACTGTATGTGATGTCATCTGTGATGTCACCTTCCTCTTTAGCAACTGAATGGACCAAAAGGAGCAGAAATTTAAATCAAAGAAGATCATGTGATTCGATCAAAAGCTCCACAGCTCACTAAATGGACCCTGTGGTGAGATTGTTTTATTAACAACAGCAATGTGATTTATGAGAATCCTGATGGACGTCTGACTTAAAGAGACAGTTTGTAACTTGTTATTATTTGTACGTCCAGACGTGTTAAGAGAAATGTGTCAACAGTGAAATGTGACTTTAAATGTGAACTGCAGCTCATGGAGTCTGTGACTGACCTTTAGGTTTCCTGTGGAGGCATCGTCTCACCAGTAGAACCAGAAGAACCAGAAGAACCAGAACACAGAAAGATAGAAAAGCAGACCCCAACACGGGGAGAAGAGGAGAGGAGGAACCAGGAGGAGAAGAGGGTGAGGGAGAGAAGGTCGAACCAGGTGGAGGACTTGTAGTGGTGGGTTTCACTAAAATGAACAAGAATTTATAATTAAAGGTACTGAAAATAAAAATAAATCGATAATTCATTCCACCACATGCTAAGAGAAAGACACAGAAGTGAGTTCATAATGTCTGTCTGCATGGGCGCCGTATAGGGGGGTAATGTCGTGTAAAAATTCAAGACTTGGGCCAGATAAGAAAGCTTGAACCAACATTTTTATTATCAACTAAAACAGACAATTAAAATACAAGAGTTCCACCGGAGTTTGTCAGAGATCGGTGCAAAATAGAGTCCCATTCTGTTACCAGAACAGAGACCCGAGTCAACATGAAACCATGTAACAACTGACTTTCACTTCCTTTTGGACCTCCTTTCTGTTTCTTGGCTTCACATTATCTCTTGGCTCTCTTTCTTACTACGCCTGGGTCTGGGAGTCCCAGATTTTCACGTCCCTCAGCATTTCCACCATTTGGTGGGAAAGTCCCTGACTGCCTGCTCCTCCTCTCAGTGTCCTTTGCATGCTCTCTGCTTGATCATGCTATTCCATCCTGACTTTTGTGGAATAAACTGGTGTTGTTTGTGCTCTGTGCTAGAAACAGTTCATTCTTACTGTGATGGACTATACTGATGTATGTTTTGTAACACAATTTTCACAAATTCTGCTTCTACATTTTCCTTTGTTATCTTATGGTACTCCCTCCCTTTGCTCCAAAAGCACACGAGCCTGCTCACACACACATATATGTGCAACTGTTGAGCCTGGCAGTTAGATACAGAAAGGAGCACACACACCCAGAACTATAGGGTTTTAACACCGTGATCCTAACTTTACATTATAAAATAACACTTTAAATAATGGAAATATAGACCACCTTTGCCCTAGTAATTGATGATAACAATTTAGGCTACAATGCTCCAAAAATTACCTCTCCGGTGAACCATCACCTTATCGTGGTGGAGAGGTTTGCGTGCCCCGTTGAACCTGGAGGCTGTGTTGTCTGGAGCCTAGTGCTCCTGGTAGGGTCTCCCAAGGCAGAGATGTTCCAGGTGAGGGGCCAGACCAAGAATGGTTCACAAAAACCCTTGATGGAAGATCATAGAAGAGGAGGACAAACCGTGCCCGGAGGAAGCCCAGGGACTCTGACTGTTGTTTGTGCATATGCACCAAACAGCAGTTCAGAGTATTCGGCCTTCTTGGAGACCCTGTATGGAGTCCTGTATGGGGCTCCAGTAGGGGACTCCATAGTTCTGCTGGGTGACTTCAACGCACATGTGGGCAATGACGGAGTTACCTGGAAAGGCGTGATTGGGAGGAACAGCCCCCCCCTGATCTGAACCTGAGTGGGTGTTTGTAGTTGGACCTCTGTGCTAGTCATGGATTGTCTATAACAAACACCATGTTCGAGCATAAGGATGCTCATCAGTGTACGTGGTACCAAAGCACCCTAGGCCGAAGATCGATGATTGATTTTGTAATCATTTCATCTGATTTGAGGCCGCATGTTTCGGACACTCGGGTGAAGAGAGGGGCGGAGCTGTCAACTGATCACCATCTGGTTGTGAGTTGGGTCAGGGGTTGGGGGAAGACTCTGGACAGACCTGGTAAGCCCAAACGGGTAGTGCGGGTGAACTGGGAACGTCTAGTGGAAGCCCTTGTCCGTGAGATTTTCAACTCAACCCTCTGGCATCCCTGTGGAGGTTGGGGACATTGAACATGAGTGGGCAATGTTCAAAGCCTCTATTGCTGAAGCTACAGCTGGAAAGCTGTGGTCTCAAGGTCTTAGGTGCCTCAAGGGGCGGTAACCCTCGAACACCGTGGTGGACACCAGTGGTCAGGGAAGCTGTCCGACTGAAGAAGGAGGCCTTCCGGGATTTGTTGTCTCAGAGGTCTCCGGAGGCGGTTGCAAGGTACCGAACTGTCCGCCATCTCAGTCTTGGATCACACATCTCTTCAACATTGTGTGGAAGTCGGGTACAGTGCCCAAGGAGTGGCGGACTGGGGTGGTGGTTCCCCTGTTCAAAAAGGGGGACCAGAGAGTGTGTGCCAATTACAGGGGTATCAAACTTCTCAGCCTCCCAGGTAAAGTCTACACCAGGGTGCTGGAATGGAGCGTTCGGCCGATAGTTGAACCTCAGATCGAAGAGGAACAATGCGGTTTTCGTCCCAGTCGTGGAACAACTGACCAGCTCTTTACTCTCACAAGGGTCCTGGAGTGTGCTTGGGAGTATGCCCATCTGGTCTACATGTGCTTTGTAGATCTGGAGAAGGCATATGACCGGGTCCCCCGGGAGATACTGTGGGAGGTGCTGCGGGAGTATGGGGTGAGGGGGGCCCTTCTTAGGGCTATCCAATCCTTGTACATCCAAAGCGAGAGCTGTGTACGAGTACTCTGCAGTAAGTTGGACTCTTTCCAGGTGAGGGTTGGCCTTCGCCAGGGCTGCACTTTGTCACCAATCCTGTTTGTGATATTCATGGACAGGATATCGAGTAAGCCGTGGCGAGGGAGGGGCTGCAGTCTGGTGGGCTTGGGATTTCGTCACTGCTTTTGGATGATGTGGTCCTGATGGCATCATCGGTCCGTAGCCTTCAGCTCTCACTGGATCGGTTCGCAGCAGAGTGCGAAGCGGCTGGGATAAGGATTAGCACCTCTAAATCTGTGGCCATGGTTCTCAGCAGGAAACCGATGGAGTGCCAACTCCAGGTAGGGAATGAGTCCTTGCCCCAAGTGAAGGAGTTCAAGTACCTTGGGGTCTTGTTCACGAGTGAGGGGAGACTGGGGCAGGAGATTGGCCGGAGAATCGGAGCAGCGGGGGCGGTATTGCACTCGCTTTACCGTACTGTTGTGACGAAAAGAGAGCTGAGCGGTAAGACAAAGCTCTCGATCTACCGGTCAATTTTCGTTCCTACCCTCACCTATGGTCATGAAAGGTAGGGTCATGACCGAAAGAACGAGATCGTGGGTACAAGCGGCCGAAATGGGTTTCCTCAGGCTGGTGGCTGGTGTCTCCCTTAGAGATAGGGTGAGAAGTTTGGCCATTCGCGAGGATCTCAGAGTAGAGCCGCTGCTCCTTTGCATTGAAAGGGGCCAGCTGAGGTGGTTTGGGCATCTGGTAAGGATGCCTCCTGGACGCCTCCCTAGGGATGAGCAGAGAGGAGCTGGGAGGAGCTGGGAGGAGCTGGGAGGAGCTGGGAGGAGCCCCCCCCCCGTGGTTTGGTCCTGCCTCAGCATGCTGATCAGTGTTTAGATGCAGCCAGCAGATGTGGCAGAAATTCACTGACACAATGTTGAACCAATCTCTGGTTTTCAAAAAAGGAAACAGAGATATGAGAGAGAAGAAAGACAAAGGAAGGATGTCAATCTGTAACTCAGTGTTTCACCAACAAAGGTGGGCAGCCTTTAGTCTGTGAGTGGTGTTAACCTGTTGGCTTAGTTAGCTACAGACTAGCGTTAGCCTACATTTCATCAACATTTATCAGTGCAGGGAAAAGTTTAGCAAGACATTCATATCAAATCATTGTCCCTGCCCCTTATAGCAGATTTACAACAGATGAGTCAGCAGCAGACTGACCAGTACAGAAAGACAAGACATTTTTTGATACTCGATGATATTGAGGCAGTTCGGTTGGTGCCTAAAAAGTATTGAACTGGATACCGGGCCTATGTCTGAGTGTGATTATTGTTATTGATATATATATATATATATATATATATATATATATATATATATATATATATATATATATATATATAAAATCGAAAATTCGACAAGACTAAGGTTGTTTGCACCTTGTGCAATGCAGAATTGATTTACTGTAGGAGTTCTTATATTATATATATTTTTTAAATATATATATATATATATATATATATATATATATATATATATATATTTTTTTTTTTTTAATAAATAAATATATATATATATATACTAGAGAAGTAGTGACAGAGGGGGTCCTATTTGATTTTTTTGTCATGGGGCCCAACATTCCTGGCGGCCCCCCTGTCTGTCTGGTTTACAGTTAAAAAGATCACACATCAAACGGTGGGTTGAACTCTGACAGATTTCCTTCTTGTTTCTTTGCAGATTGCAAAGTTAGAAATGTTGTCACATCATGAATCATCTCTGCTGTCCTGAAACCTGCTGAACTCAATGTAGAAAACAAAACCAGGTCAGTTTGAGAATTATCTTTGAGCTCCTCACCTGTGACAGAGATCCAGCTGGATGGAGACTCTCCATGACCGCTGATGTCACACTTGTAGAGGCCTTCATCAGACTTGGAAACATGGTGGATGGTCATGTGACCTGTAGGCTCAGTCCTGATGAGGGAGCCATCTTTATAGAAACCAGCTGGGAGGTTGGAGGGAGGGGTCTTTGTTTTACAGTGCAGAGTGACATCATGTCCCTCCATCACAGGGAGGACAGGACTCTGCAGGATCACTGGTCCACCTCAACACAGAGACAAACTACAGCATTTCATCATTTACACACAGCTTCATCAACACTAACTCCACAGTCTGATCTTACCAGTGACAGTGATGTTGATGGTGTTACTGGTTGCTCCCTCTCTGGACTCACACCAGTAAACTCCACTGTCCCATATAGGGATGTAGCTGATGTTACAGGAAGAACCAGCTGATCTTCCCCAGTCAGCTCCACACTGAGTCCTGGTTTCTCTGGTTGTGTTCCTCCTCAGCGTCCATCCAGCAGAGCTGTCGTCCTCCTCACAGCTCAGAGAGACAGACTGTCCTTGAAACAGCTGAGAGCTGCTGGGACTCACAGTCAGAGAGGCTGGAGGAAGAGACAGAAAGACGAGGTTAGAGAGATAATTTGCATTTATTTTCTTCACATTCCTCATTTTCTTACTTTCTAATTGAGTACACTTCCTACTACACAACTGATCTCTGTGTTCTGTTAATTAACTTGAAACTGAAATAAGAGCTGATAGACAAACTCATTGGGCTGTATTGTAACTATTTAAGTGCACAAAGTGAAGCAAATGTTGCGGTTGCGTTTGGGGCATGTCCAACTCAAATTTTGCTAGTTTAACAGTGGAAAAAATGGTCAGTGTGCCAGGTGCAGTGTTGGGCAAGCTACTTGTAAATGTAAGTGAGCTAAGCTACTAGCTACTCTACATTAAATGAAGCTTCACTACACAGAAGCTACCCCCCAGTGAAATGTAGCAAGCTAAGCTACAGCAACGTGGCAAAAGTAGCTTTGTTACATCTAAGCTACTTTTAATTTTTTAATAGTTTATAGTTATGTCATTTATATATTAATATTTATTCACACACTCACACACACAACATAGGCCTAGTTTATATTGAACCAACTTCATTCCACAGTAGCAACAGAAGAAAGACTAAAAACCTGCTCCAATGTGCCAGAGAGCTAAATCAGACACAGAAACTCTCCTACTTCCTGCCATATCATTGCTGCTAAATGTATTTCCTCATGCAACAGACGGAGAACCATTGTTGTTTGTATAAAGCAACTTAATTATCATATTATTAATTAATGTAATTAATTTTATTTTGTCATTATTTATGTTTCTATTACCGCATGTTGTTAAAATAGTTATTGTCATATACATGAACTGTTTTGTATTTATAATATTTTCAATATGTTTAATGTATTTATAATAATTCCTTTTTATTTCCATCATGTTGTATTATCTTAAGTTGTCTACTTTGTAATCCTTTTTCTTAATAAAATCTTTACATTTAATTTGTTTGGACGGATTACCATTTGTGAGAACCTGTTTTTTTTTGAGTGAAAACAATCCTTTAGCCACTATTCTGTTGTCTATTAGAGAAAGATATGTAGTCATTCAAAAACTGTGTATTTGGTCTATTTTTCGGCTGTGGTTAGACGTCTATTAACTTTTCACTGACAGCCCAAATTCAGCCCTGTTTTAGCCTAGACATCTATTAGACGTCTTTTAACCGTGAAATTGCTTGTTGGGGAGTGTCCAGACTGAGGTCGCATTTAAAAAGATCAGGGCCCGTATTCACAAAGAATCTTAAGGCTAAGAGTAGCTCCTAGTGACGTAATTCTAAGACATTTCTTAGAAAAGTGGGCGTTTACTCTTAAAATTAAAGAAAAAAACCTAGTAAAGAAAAAAGTAATTCACAAAGCATCTTAAGCCTTAAAAGAGCTCCTAAGCTCAGAATTGTTAGGAGCAGGGACGAGGACTTTTAAGAGGCTTAAGAGTTTCTTTAGTAGAGGAGAAAATGGCAGAAAGACGAAGAGGGAGAAGAAATGTGTTGCAGGATGACAGAGAGTTAATCAGACGCTATAGATTAGACAGATTAGATTACAGATTATGATCAGCCCATTAGATTATTAGATTGCACTTCCTAATGTTTTGCCATTTTTAACAATAACTTTTATGCAGAAAAGATGACTTTATGAGATGCTTTACTGCAACCAGCTACCTAATGTGTAAAACATAGCCTATTTCTACATCAATGTGCATGTAGAACAAGTTTTACTATATTATCGTATTTATTATTTTAATTCAAATACATGCAAATATAAGTTTTGTTGCCTTTTAGTTTATGGTTTGCCATTTACAGTTTGTGCTTCCATGGACGCTGACAGTGTTTTCTGACGTCATTCAGCTGCTACTCGTGAAGTCGGGGTACAAATTTTTTCTCCGAATTCACAAGTAGGAAATCCGACTTCAAGTGTTGTTCCAGGATAGTTTTTCTAGTTGGAGGTCGGAAATTTCCCAGTTTCGAGTTGCCTGGAACGCAGCATTAGCCTTCACTTTGGAAATTACATGCGTAATATTTCCTATCTGGCCGTTCTCTCCTCACTCACACACACACACACACACACACACACACAACACACACACACACACACACACATTGTAATATAAATCCTGTTTTTTATTTACCATGCTGTTAATTTCCTATAAGGTATTTGATTGGCTTGGAATGATAAAAATTGTTCCACTCTTTCCAATAACACTGATTGCTGGCGTTTCTATTTAAGTGGTGGTTTGAATGTTTTAATGGATCAAACACGGAATCAAAACCAAGCAGGGCGAGAAAGACCAACTGGACCAGTTAGTGGATAAACACAAGGCAATTCTAAAAGGAAAATTCGGCTGGGTGTCACAGCACGGGGCGAGAAGCAGACGAGGGAGCGTATAGCGCAAACTATTAGCGGTTTATTCTCGTTGATGCGCAAGAGGGAAGCTGCTATATTCATAAATGCAGTTTTGAGCCTGCAAGGTGGGAATGTCCAGTGGAAACGAAATGAACTGCGACACAATAAGAGGTTGTGACAATGCTGTAAGGCTGATGATACACAGAGCAACTTTTAGAGCAATCGTGCAGGGCAACGCTGTCGTCAATAATAATGAGTAAAGATTACTACCGTAATCCCCTTCCCCGCCACTCGCCACCGCCCACTCGCCGCTATCCATTTAAAACATAGTCATATTTGCCTCTAGCAAGATTGCCCAGCAACATTGCTCAAAAAGTTGCCCCGTGTATCATCAGCTTTAATTGTTTGTGTGATCACGCTTACAGAAGGTTGTGACAGACCGCTGCATTGTTGCCAAATATCCTAATGTAGTGATTACTTTCATTCCTGCGCTGTGTCGGAGATGTTAGCGTGTATCTAATAAGATCAGTCACAAACACGATCCCTGCACGATCTAATCTATAGCGTCTGATTAACTCACTGTCATCCTGCAACACATTTCTTCTCCCTCTTCGTCTTTCTGCCATTTTCTCCTCTACTAAAGAAACTCTTAAGCCTCTTAAAAGTCCTCGTCCTGTTCCTAACAATTCTGAGCTTAAGAGCTCTTTTAAGGCTTAAGATGCTTTATGAATTACTTTTTTCTTTACTAGGATTTTTTCTTTAATTTTAAGAGTAAACGCCCACTTTTCTAAGAATTTTCTTAGAATTACGTCACTAGGAGCTACTCCTTAAGATTCTTTATGAATACGGGCCCTGATCTGTATCAGATTTGGACCACATATGGAAGTGGCCCAATTCCGAACTGGAAAAGATCAGATTCCATGTGACTTGACCTGTTCACACTGTCATAAAAATGTGGGTAAAAAAAATTGGATTCGGGTCACATTGGCCTTAGTCACGGGTATGTTTTGGGTGTAAAATGCAATACACCAATCAGAGTGTCGTCTCCCATTCCTTTCAAAAGCCAGGTCTGCTTGTACATTGGCACATTGCTATTATAATGGTGAATGAATGGCTCATTATTGAAACCATCAATTTACTGAATTGATGAACCGGTCTTGCTATCTCTCTCTCTTCCAGTGGTTTTCCTGTGTTTTTTTAACAATAAGCTTGACATGACAGGACAGAGGAAACACTCCAAAGGAAACAGAATTCATCTTTCTACTTCTGAAACCGTTTAGATGCCCTGATGGGAATCTGATCAGGAGGACGGCAGCTGTACTGCAAACAGTTTCACTGTATGAACCTGGACTGTGTGTGAGACCTTTTGGATGTAGAGAAGAACACAGAACATGAATAAATATTAGATCCTGACCGATTCTGTCGCCATGTCGGTAGATTGCAGTTACGTAAACTAAAATAACAAAAAACCTGACTTTACACCTGAGTTTCTTTGGTCAGTTGTATGATCGCTTTCTGCTGCCCCAAGATAGCAATGTGCCAACAATTTGCCTGACCACACCTCATTTTAAGACCAACACTCCCATGAGCGCACAGATGGGCGCAAGTGCATTTGCTATTTAAACAACATGGGCACTGGATGTGAAATTACACGTGTCCAGGGCTGGACTGGTAATCTCGCATATCGGGCAAATGCCCGGTGGGCCCACAAACCTTTAGGACTGGTGTAACGTAAATTATTTATTTATAAACTTTTTTTAAAAATGGGCCAACGACCAGCCCATAAAGCACAAAAAGTGCCCCATTGGGAATTTTCTATACTGTAACTGGGCTGGCCCAATCACATCTCTTAATTGCATTGTGGGCTAAAAAACAGTCTTTAGACGGCTGTCACCAAATGTGTGAAAACAACCGATATGTTTGCTACTGGGGCTGCAGTATCTTTAACATCAGCTGCAGTACCCCATGTAGAGCAGGCACAGACACTTGAAGGAGCCGTGGCCACTGCCAGGCAGAGGAGGAGGCGTGTGTTAGCAAGCCAGAGTGACAAAGTGACTCTGATGAGCCAAGGGAGAGTGAGAGCAGGAGGAGAGTGGAGGTGAAATGGTAAGCATGGAGACGCTCAACCTGCAGGGAGGGAGGGTTTATTTGCACAATAACAAAACCTGAAATGCAATGGAAAGAGAAGAAACATCTGCATTGTTCAAAAAAGTAACTTAAGTAAAAAAAATAAGCTACTGATTACTGCCTTATATTATTATGTTTATATTCTGATTCGTCACCTAGCATCTGAATGTTTCCCTTGTATATTTCATCAGTAAATATTTTTTTCTAAATAGTATGAAAATATTTTCTCGTCTTGTTCTCATGACCCCAATCTTGTTTTATGCACTTAAATTTCCCCATCACTTTTCTGCACAAAGTAAGAAGACGATTTTTTTTGTCCCAGTCCAACCCTGCACTGTCAGTGGGAAACGAGTAATGACTTGGTTTGCCTAATCGAATCATCACCTTGTCTTTTACACCTTCCATTTCACTTTTTTCCTTGTATAAGTTATTAATCAAACATTGTTTTGTTTAATTTCATATCTTACATAAATACATGTATTATTATAAATACTATTATTAATAATATTAACAATAATAATATTAATTGGGGGGGTCTACGAAAAATTTAACTTTAAAGATTGATTTTCCTGAATTCTGGTGATTTGTGTGATGTACCTATTTATTGAATAGTCTTTATTTATGTAAAGGGGGAAAAAATTCAGGTGAAAGCTGAAAATCTAAAAATATGATAGAATATAATGCAGTAAGGGGATCCAGTGGATAGCACTGTGGCCTCACAGCAAGAAGGTTGTGGGTTCAAACTCCGGTTGCCACTGCCTTTCTGTGTGGAGTTTGCATGTTCTTCCCGTGCTCCGGCTTCCTCCCACCATCCAAAGACATGCAGGCTAGGATGATTGGTGACCCTAAATTGTCCTTAGGTGTGAGTGTGAGTGGTTGTCTGTCTGTGCGTGGCCCTGCGATTGACTGGCGACCTGTCCAGTGTCAACTGGGTCCAGCCCCCTGCGACCCTGTATGCAGGATAAGCGGTTGATGATGGATGGATAATGCAGCAAGGTTTTCAGGCATTCTGTATTGCTGTCAGATATGCATGTAATGGCATGTCCAAAATAACATTAGGATGTTTTGAAAAAAAAAGTCACAATCTAATGACAATAAAGCCATAATTATTTAACAAAATCTACCTACACTCTGCAGTAGCCTGTACTATATTCCTTTCAGACAGGGGCGTTGCTAGGATCTTGAAACATTGGGGGCTTAGCCCAGCCCATAAAAGTTCATATCTTCACATAATAATTGAAACCTCCACCAAGCATTAAAGCAATAGTAAACGTACTTTACTTATATGGCACAACAAAGCAACACTATTAACTGTGTCATGTCTGCTAAGTTGTAATGTTGGGTCCAAATCAAGTAGGCTGATTTAACAATAAAACTGCGACACTATGAACCGGGGGGTCTGGGTGTCCTCCCCCAGAAAATTCTGAATGTTAAACACTTAGTTTCCTACATTATGGTGTTTTTTTTGCACAATTTTCTGCATCCATTTATTGTGGAAATTATTTATGTAAATATTCAGGTCGCCCAGAGGGGGCTGTATGTTTGTTTCACTGTTGCTTTTAAATGACTTGAAGGCTGCAATTCTGCCTTCAGATGTTACGAGTGATTGCTCTTTTGATCGTCCATGTTGCTGAATTTAGGTGAATATTTAAGAACATTTTGATATTTTTGGTTTTCTGCTCATGTTCAAAGTTCTGCACATTCAGAATCTAACTGGGTTCTCTGACATTTCCAGAATAAAGGAATATTTTGACAGGTCAAACAGGATAAATCATCATAGACTTTGCAATCAATCTGCGGTCCACCTGCGTGCTGCATCGTGTGGACGGGATCCATACCACGGATTCTGCAACTTGTGGCACCTCTACTATCCATGGTAGTGGTGTTTTGTTGTGCAGGATCACAGCCCTGATGTGTCCACATGAGGAAAGGTCAAGATAGGCTATCAGAGTAAAAATGGACTGTCTGTTGCATCAGACTAGGTAACTTGATGAGTTTATTTTTTTAAGTAGCCCATTAAAATATTCCTGCAAATGCAGTGAAGAAGCTGATTATCTGTAATTTAGCTATTTCTACAAAAGTTTTCCTTTTTAAATCTCCATGAAGATCAATTTAAAATATCACTTTTGCTGCCCAGCCAACTTTTAGTACCTGTGCCTTTTATTATGGAGATGTAGCCAACCAAACCGCTTGTTCTGCAGCATCACAGGCTGCCAAAACAATCTGATTATTCCTAAAGCATCTATAATCTTCACAACGCAAAGAATTATTGTGGCAGTAACACCGTCCAGAGCAGCTCGTTGTTGAAGCAAGTAAACCTGCAGACAGAGGAAGCTGTGCGTCGTGCGTAAAGCTTTATCCATACATTTGCTCGATCTCTCTCTCTCTCTGCTGAGTAAAAGATCAGTTTCACCGGCGACATTCTGTTTATGGACTCACCGCCGGACATCGCTATGAAACAAATAGTAACCGATGTGTATTAAAGAAACAGGCTGATGTCCAAAGCGATGCCCTGTTCAACAACAGGACTTTTAATATATCTCAGTCAATGCAGTGATCATCTGACACAGATCTTACGGTGTGTGGTCTTCATTTGCTCTGCAGAGACTGAAGACGCTTTTAATGCGCCGTTAATGGAAAGTGAAAGTTAACACTTGCCAACTTGTTAAAGAGCGACTCAGGCTGCTTTCCAACACGGTCACAGGTTCATGGTGTGGCTCACTGGGTTTCAGTTGTATTAGTAGAACATTAAAGCCTTAAACTGAAAAGATATTTGTTTGACTTTGTAAATGTTTGCATCTAAATGAAAATACACCATTACCACCAAATGTAACTTCTGTATTCAAAATCTTCAGTTTGTAAGCATTAACTGTAACGTTACCAACATTTTTAAAAGTAAAAGCACAACATATTTCTTAATATTAGCTACGTCATGTGGCATTTTACAGCTAAAATGTTGAAGTTTTGCTGTTTTAACTACTGTAATCATTAAAAATGTAGCAAGCTGAATATCACTTCCTAACATCATCCCTAGCAGGTAACTCTCTTTCTCCTCTCATGTTCCACACTTACTTGCCCTGTTTCTGCCGGTGGAACCAGCTCATCTTTCTGTCCCTCATCATCACTGGTGGCATGTTGCTGCATAGCTGTCTGGCTCACTTCTTCTCTGCTGGGTCTGCTGCTAATATTTAACTGAGAGGTGCTGCTGCTGGCTGTGCTGCTAAATATTTCAGTTAGTTTGCGACATTTAGCGGCTTCAGTATCTAAATAACGCAGTTTTTTTTTCTCTCGCCTTCTCAGCCCCACCCTTTTCTTTCCGTTTTTTACCCGCGGCCGCGTTATACATATTGTTTGTTTGTTTCTATGCTTTTCTCTAACGTCTTTGCTGTTGGTTTCTTCCTCCGCTTCCACTTCTTCTTCTCCTTACTTGGCGGCCACGGCCAGTGCAGCTGGCATCCAACTTAAAGGTGCGTTGCTGCCACCTACAGTACTGGAGTGTGAAACAGATTAGTGGGGGAAAACAGGTGATGAATGCGTGTGTGGCGGGTGGTGGGCCGGCCCACCGGCCGTCCCGGAGTACCGGCCGTTCTGTGATTCTCCAGATCCCACAGATGGCCAGTCCGCCCCTGCCGCCTATATGAGCCAGCTCCAGAATCGCCTGAGCCAGAGCCGTGTTAATTTCAGCGCTTCTGATAAAGTTCAGCTCACAGCTTCAGGTGGAGCAGAGAGGACAGACACAGGGCTACAGCTGGATCATCTTATTCTCTGCTAATGTGCAGGAGAATAAGCAACAATAATCTCTCTCTCACTCGCTCTCGCTCGGCTCAGCGCATATAACGGTGGTTAAGCGAATGAAGTTCATTTTTCGGTCTTTTGTTGTTTGTTTTTTCAAGATCCGGGGCTTTTCAAACAACATCCGGGGCTATAGTCCCGGACGCCCAGGGCTAACGACGCCGCTGCTTTCAGACCATATGACACAGATCCTGACGAGTCCAAAACTAAAAACACTTCTGATCAGACATAAATATAACACAAATCCACATGAATGTTAACTTCAGCAGCTGATAATGTGCAGCTCAGCCACATCTTAAGTAGGTCTGAACGGTTTTGTAAAATAATCTAATTGCGATTTTTTTTAACCAATATTGCGATTTCGATTTAATTTGCGATTAATTTTCAAGCTCTTTAACTTCTGTATTATTCAAAACGGACAAGCAGTAAATAAGTGTATAGTATGATATTAGCAACCCGATCGCATCAACATGCGTCACATATACACGCTTTGGAAAAGTCGTGTCTATAGTACGCAAAACGGCGTTAGTCATTTATTCATAAAAAGTTTTAAGGTCTAATTGTTCTACACTCTGCTGTGAGTTACGATATTGCTCTGCTGATATGGTAGTATCCCTTTAGACCATCTGACTTACACAGAACTGGATGAGACAAGGAGATGGAAACAGAAACTAACTGAAAACACTTGTGATCAGGAAGAAATCTCACCACAAATCCACAGAAATATTAATTTAAGCACCTCTGATTAAGTTCAGCTCACAGCTGCTACAGAGGGAAACATCCTGGAGCAGAGAGAAAGAGACAGCAGCAGCACAGAGCTACCAGAGGAAAGACGCCACACTGCAGTCAAACTGTTTATAGGCCTACGTCTGAATAACTGGAGAATGCAGGAAATACTGTAATGAATGAAGGTGAGGAGTCTCTCTATTACCTTGTTGACAGGATTTTGGTAGTGAGGTGTGATTACTCTCACCTGTGTTAGGGGGTGGGGAGGATTAGATGGCGATAAAGGGGTGTGTTAGACAGGCGGATGGGCCCTGAGAGAGAGGCTGAATTGTTTGGTCCGTGGCTGTGGGTTGTGGCACACACACGGCGGGAGGGTGCTGCTCGCAACTTTTAGTGTTGCCGGCAGTGAAGATAGCAGACAGGGGGTCCGTTCCTGTGTTAGGAGGGGAGGCACGCGTCTCCTTTAGGTAGAGAGGGATCGGGATTTAGCAAGTGCCTGTACCTGTGCTTCACGGACGGAAGCTGCGCGAGGCCGCACACTTTCCCGCGTGGCGCGCAAATCCAGGCGGGGAGTCTGCAGCTGGGGCCCGAAGCTGAACGGAGTGTGTCTATGGCGCTTCCTGATTCACGGGAGATTCCATGTCCGCTCCCCACAGGGGGGGTCTTGTCGGCAGACCCGGGGCAGACAAGTTTTAAGTTTATACCTTTTTGATGCTTCATGTTGTCTTGTCAAGAGTTTTGTGTCTTGGTCTTATTATAAGTTATCCTAAATAGGTTTTAGTAAATTGACTCCCGTTAGGGGTGTCCCTTTATAAAGCAAACAACCCCTCGCTGGTGGCAACGGGGGCCCTCTGCCTCCCCCTATTGGTAGAAGTGGTTTTGACCAGCTTGTGGTTTGCAGTGGTCCTTATTATAGGTGGTGCAATTTTTATATGGTGTTTTAGTGGTTTACAGTGGGTATACTAGGTTAATTGGTGTCTCTAAATTGTCCTTAGGTGTGAATGTGAGTGTGAGTGGTTGTCTGTCTCTGTGTGGCCCTGCGACAGACTGGCGACCTGTCCAGGGTGTACCCCGCCTTTCGCCCTATGCCAGCTGGGATAGGCTCCAGCCCCACCGCGACCCTGTACGCAGGATATAAGCGGTTGACAATGGATGGATGGATGGATGGATGGATGGATGGATGGATGGATGGATGGATGGATGGATGGATGGATGGATGGCAGGCAGTGTACAGGTTGCAGTGCATTGTGTAGTGATTTTTCCCAGAGTGTGTGCAAGGTTCTTTTGCAGTGCTGTGTCATAGGGTGGTAGGGCGGCTCTGGGGACCGTTAGGGGTTGACCTTTGTGAGGGCTCTCTGCGTGTGGTGTCTCTATTTTTAAGATCAATTTGTATTTCCAATAAAGATTGTACTTCGTATTCCATTTCCGTCTTTGTGGGTTTGTTCTCTGCCTCTGATGCCGGACCGGACCGGATAAACAAAGGTGGTGGCAGTGTTGTGCTGCCTTAAAATCTTTAATAAACAAAAGAATTATTACACTACTAACACATGTACACGTGACTCAAAACAATGTCTTCTATTATGCCTCTCTAAATCTATATAAACAATATATTGCTTTCTGTGATCTGTTTATTGATCTCTTATACCAATCAATACTTTTGCTCCATACTCCTCCTGTCATTATGAAAACTACAGCACTACCAGACCAGTCTGCAACACTGAGGCATCAAAACTGCATTCAGTGTTTTATTGTATTTGTAAAGTGGCTGTTTCCCTTCCCAAACACTGTCCTAAACACTAACTGTTCTATCAGGGAGTGAAAAACTTTTCAGCTGTGACAGAAGAAGTTTACTTACCTTGGTTTGTTGTGCAGCTCAGCAGTGAGGTCAGAACTAAAGAGAAATCACACTCAGGTTGGTTTGAGGTTTGACATGAAACAAGACATCTGGACTTTCTACAACACAGAACAACCTGCTTGTAGAGCACAGAAAAACAACCACACATTGAGATGGAAACAACACATCTTATATAATAAAGGACACATTCAATTTTTTTTTAAATATAATAGAAGTAAATAAAAGCAGAGGAGCTTCAAGTGCAGAAAAGACAAATAGTAAAAAGACTCAGCAGCTACTTTGATTGTGAAGCTTGGTGTTTCGTATTCAGTCAAGGCAAATCTGCATACATGCACCACAAGCTTTAAAAGGCTCACAAAGGTGCTACATTAAGACACATCAGATCTCATAAACTGAATATTTAAATGATGGGCTAAAGTCATGTAAATGACATGTTGGCCATTTTTACTTATTTTCATTTTACCATATATTAATTTTGTACATTGTATAATACATTCTTTATTAGACGGTAAACAAACACAACTTTACCATAGTTATATGTGAACAGACCTTTTTTTAGGGGCCGCTGCTCTAACCCATGGACGCATCTAAGCACCCATACATTTTTTATTTGTCTAATTTTAGATTTTGCGAACTTTTATGAGGGAGAAATGCTGCTTGTCAATTGAAAAGCAACTACCCACCCCAGCTCTAGTTTCAAACTGAACTCTTTGATAGCTAGGTTGTGAACAGCACTGGGTCGCACCAACTGTAAGTTCTCTCCTTTATTAGGAAGTCAACACCAGAGGTTTAGTAACATCTAGTTAGTTTATAACTAAAGCAATAATAATAATAATAATGCAATAGCTTTCTGCTTGGGATGAGCCACTTGACATCGTAGCACATTGTAGTAAGCTAGAATCATACTGAAATATCAGTTCAATAAATTGGGTCTATACTGGATTATTGTGTTGCAAAATGACAGCCAGTTAATTAAAAACGTTTAACATTAGTGAGTTTAATTCTGCACTCTAAAAAATAATGCACTGGCTCTACTTAAAAAAATTAAGGTAACAATTTGCTTTGATCTTTTTAAGTAATTCCAACTCAAGCTAATTTTGAGTTTGTCTCATGAGACTTTTATAGTTTGACTAACTCAATTAGTTTAGTAACCAACGGGATTTGCTTTGTCATCTACAAGCTTAATTAAGCTGAACCAACTTAATTTTAATGATAAGGATTTGGTGTTATTATGTGGTGGAAATATTAAATTTTAAGTTTTTCAAACTTCTTTGTTTTACTTTCATTCTACTCAGAAATGTCAATGCAAATTGTTACCTTAATGTATTCAAGTATAATCAACTTATTTCACTTAAGTCAGAAGAAATTACACATAGCAATTGTAGTTTCAACAAACTTTATTGTTACCAGTACCAACTACACATTACAGCTGCTGTATTTTGCTCAACAACACATAACATCTCACAGGTGCAGCCTTTTCTTGTGAAATTTCTTGTGAAATTTTTAGGACAGAAGTTTACTTTTAGAGAAATTACCTTCAGACTGTTTTTCAGGCCATCCAGCCCAAGGAATATCTTTTGAAACCTTTCATCAGTGTTTTTCAGTTCTTTGGGTATCGAGTGCATACATCAGCTGTATTAGCAAGGCACAAGCTCTGGGTACATCCAGGTCTTTCACGACTTCTGTTCCCTCAATCACAATCGTTGCACTGGCTGGCTCAGACAGGTTGGCACCTCTGGTTACAAGGGTCTTCAATGGTAATATCCCCACCACCATCCTGGCATAAGCAACGTCAGAATAAATGTTAGTGTCTTAAGTTATCGTTTTTTAAAATGCAAGTAACACAAATTATAGTGTGTCTGAAATTAAAGAACCAGTGTGTAGGATTTAGGAACATCTAGCGATGAAATTGCAGATTGTAACTAACTGAAAACAACTTTTCCTTCCACCCGTGTAGGATAGACTGTGGTGGCTGCAAACTCTTAAAAAATGTAAAAAGGCTCTAACTATATTCAGGGTTTAGTTTGTCCGACTCCCTCTGTAGATAGTGCAGCTCTTTCTAAGGTAATAAAAACACAAAGATTTTTATTTTCATGTGAGTATTATATTCCATTTCTGTCATATTCCACAAACAGAGCATCCTAAATCTTACACACTGAAGTGCCTGATTCACCTACCAACTGCTCTTTGAAGAGATCCTCTTCCTTTTCTCAGCAATACACCACTAAGCCTTGGATAGCAACCTCTCTCCTCCTTTCCACAGAATCATCCTGTTAATAAGAAAAACGTTTTTAAAGTGCTCCTCCATAAGGATTGAAAAATTACTAAAGGATGAGGTTTATGAGGCCAGTTTAAAATAATAATGTGGTCATTTTGAAGAAAGTCATTATAACTAGTTAAAATGTTGTAATGCCAAATCCAAAAATTATCTTCAAAGTAATACAAAATGATTCAAATGTTCAAACCTACAGATAACTAGCACATGTTGCAACAATGGTGTTTCTAAAATGTGGTACCAGCTTTACAACCCACCTTTGCACAGTGCGAACTGTTGCTAATCTTTGCAGTGTTAAAACTTATGCTTAAGAGGTTCAGTGCCAATCACGATCATTCGGCTGCTTTTGTGAAACAAGACACAAAAACAACTGGGACTTAATTAGTAGGAGCTAGCTAAAACTCTGTGCATTGAATTAGTTTAGCTTTGTGAAAATAGAATTTTTTGCCATGTAGGCAGTTATTAATATTAGCCATTGCTGATAAAACAAGTCAAAAGTAATACTCACCAAGTAGTACCTTTAAATCATGAAACGCAAAGTTGCTTTTTCCCACACTTCTGTCTTGTGTGTTACAGGCTTGGTCTGGCGGCAAAACAAGTCCAGCCAAGTTCTGCTTTGTAACTTACACATGATTTTAAAGGATGCCCACTAGATATACAAGTAGCCCTAACTTAATATTGTCTGTTGTTAAGTGAACTCAGAAAAGTTCAATAAAAATCCACATATTTCTGAGTTAAGACAGATTTCTGTATTGTAAGTTTGGCCAACTTCTTAAAATAAGTTGTTAACTGAATATAACAAGTGTATCTGAGCAAATTAATTTTTATTGGTAAAAAAGCTCTTAATTTTTACGCTGGGTTTACTAACACCATGAATCATTTCTTATAGTGACATTTTATGATTAACACTGACTCTGGGAGCAGGTGTAATATTTAGTTTTTACTTGTGTTTGTGATGCAGCTGTTTTTATTTTAGTAATGAATAAATAAAGTTTGAACTTACACACAGCAGCTGTAACAGGCTGCAGCGCCAAGCAGCCCTATCCACTCACTACGCAAATTAGGTAGGGCCTTATAGACACAAGGGGGAGGAAGTTACACTTGCTATTTTCGTCCCGCTACACTGACCACAAGTGTTTCTTTCATCCCGCTGCTAATGTGGTGACTTTCTGTTTTGCAGTATGAACTGAAAAATGTTTGTTATAGTATACCAACAGATTATGCCAAGAGTGAGGGTCAGATAGACAGACAGATGTTTTCATGCACATTTTGGAATTACGTATAAAAACAGATGGATAGAAACATGACTATTTTTGCATTACTCTCAGAATTTATATTTATTTGAAGAACTGTTTTATAAAATGGATTGACATTGCCAATAAAAAACATTTGAACAAGTATACGGTTGGGTTACTTTGGAAACATTTGATGAAACTGTAAATAAATAAATAAAATTAAAATGTAATTTATAAATTTTTTGCAAAGATAAAGGACAAAATACATTTGCAGTTACATATTTACAAGGTCATAGTCACGTATATTTAATAA
This sequence comes from Lepomis macrochirus, assembly GCA_024633595.2. Lineage (NCBI taxonomy): Eukaryota > Metazoa > Chordata > Actinopteri > Centrarchiformes > Centrarchidae > Lepomis > Lepomis macrochirus. The sequence continues at coordinate 33,148,797 of JALXJV020000002.1, read as the reverse complement.
GAACAAAGGAAACACAAAAAATCTAGTTGTGTTACTTTCGACCCAACTGATGGGGTCGAAAGTAACAATGTGCCGCTTATGTTTAAAGTGATACGGCAGTCGTCCTTCATTTGTACAAAATACCATCTGATATTGATAGACCACACCTGTGAGTTAGTGACCACAGCAATATTATATCACTGTCTACAACATAATCTTTTAAAATCAAATTTTTTTGAAAAACTATTGAAGCATTGAAGCTCAAAAAATTACCTTCAGGCCAGCCCTACAACACACAGACTGGCAGCTGCCCATCTCAGCTTCTGGCGTGTGGAGATGAGTGGTGATGAACAAAAGACTAAACTACCAGTACCTCAAGTTTGCCGCTAAAGGCTAATATAGGCCTGTACCTGCTAACATGCATGACTCATGAGCTGAGCAAATGTAATAAGTTAGCTAAGTTAGCTCAAGTTTAGCTCAGGCAATACGTTATGGCCATGCAAGCTAATGTATTGTACTTAATGGAAACACTACAGGTGAACACAGTAACATTTGTGTCTAATAACGTCACATTGATATGCAAATTAGGCGGTAACTAATTAAAATCACACATTTGCACACATTTGACAAGTCACTGCAGGTGAATGGGATAAAGAAAATAACTAAAGCATATCACCACTGAACTTAATGACTTTCCTCAAGATTATTTTTAGCTTGTTTTGGTTAATTTAGAATAAATCTAGAGATGCAAACAGACAGAGGTTAGCAGGCTTAAAACCATCTAAAGGTGTATTTTTGAAGTTTTATTTCCATTAGAGTAAAAGAAGACATGGAAGCAAAACAGACCAAAGTCTCAAAATTAACCACTCCATGAAAAAAGTGTTCTTCTTTGAACAGCAACTTCATTATTTTGATTGTCGGCTCCTCATCTAGTAACTATCCATTCTATTAGTTTGTTGCTGATAGATATTTACATAATACAGATCGCCCTTCCTAAGTCCGTGTCCACATCAGTAATTGTGTGTGTGTGTGTGTGTGTGTGCACGTGTGTTTGGTAAATGTAATATAATAGCAACAATAATAAAGTATTTGATCAATACATTAATGTATTCAGGCAATTCAGTATTCTGCAGCTTGGCTGTGAAGGTTTTCTTTACTCATTTGGCTTCTTGCTTGTGAAACAAAAAGTAAAAGTATTTAAATGACATTTACTTTAATTCTGCCTGCAGCCCAATGCCACAGTTTAGTCTGGAGATTTATGTGAAGTGTGATGTATTCCAATAACACCAAAAGAATTGAAACGATTTATTGCCTTGTGAAAAATAAACAAATTATTAATGAAACTATGTCATAAATATATACTTGAAACTAGCAGCACAGAAAACCTGCACATTGTGGCAGAGTTTGCTTTGAAGTCGCTGCTCCTGCACCTGGTGAATACTAAAGAAGACCATGGTCTCTGTGTGAACTGATTATTTTGTAGAAAAGCATTCTATTATTATGCACCAATGGCTTAGAATAAACTCCCATTACAAATAAGAGAAGCTACATCTCTTGGTAGTTTTAAAAAGCAGCTCAAGGCCTACTTTTCTGCTTTTGCTTTAAAACTGATTAAACAACTTTTTATTTATGTATTAATTTCATATTAAAGCCCTGTCTGCTAGGGATGGGACGCTCGATACTGGCGTGTCGACACTGTGTCAAGATCCCGAAGTGCACACGTTTGGAAACACTGCTTCAAAACGTCAATGTGACCGCAGTGAAGCGAGGCGTCGGTGCGTTTCACCCCTGTTTCAGGTGGCACAACTGCCGCTTCTACCCTTGATTCACAGTTTTTGGAACAAACCACACATCAGCCTCTAACTCGCAGACGGATTAAATTTGACAGATTTATTCAAAGAACACACAATCCTGTGATTTAATATCATGAGCGATGTGCTGTAGTATATCCGCACCTGTAGGCCTATATGATTGCAAAATACTTATCTTTGCCAGCAACAAATGTTCCATGTAAGCAAATTTTTCTAAGGCTGGGGATGTCAATTACTGTATGAAAAAACACAGACTCAGCTGAATATTTCTGAATAAAATTCTTGACATGTAGCAAATGTGAGACATTGCTCCTCTTTTCATTTATCACTCTTGAAACAAGTTAATATTCCACTAGGGCCTATATCTTTCCTGCTAATTATCATTACACCTCTCTTAATAAGCTACTGTATAATACTGTAGATATTTACATTTATTAGGCTATAATTTATTATATTCTTAGATTTGTAGCCTATAGACTTTATAATATTCTCTACTCACTATCTTCAACTACCTATTATTTCTATTCCTTTTATATCTGTATCTGTAACAAAGAATTCACCCTTTGAAATCAAGTATTCTGGTTTCTGAAAAAGAAAAGGTTGTCTCTATGGAGAAGTTGTTAAGATACATGCCTCTGGTGTAGCTGAGGTTTGATTCCCGCTGTAATACATATGTCCCTGAGCAAGACATTAGCCCCTAGTTGCTGCAAAGATGCGCTGGTGTAGCCTTTTCAAATGTTACCGTGCGAATGGATGACGTTCTGATAGCGAAAAGAGTCATTTCTCTTGGGTTGTGACGATCAAATATATTGATTCACTGTGTGACAGCCGCCGTTTTGGCTGCTAGTAAAACTTACTTCAAAGCGCTGGGTACTTCCACTCGGCTCAGAGACAATGCGAGGCTACCCAGCCGACCAATCATAGTGCTTACGGTCCGCGTCGACTTGACGTGTAGTTGCATTTTTGAGGAGGCGCACGTCCTACACCGTCAGCTACACTGTCAATTTGAGGCAGAAGTGTAAATTACGCTTTTGACGTTTAGAACGCTGTTCAGTCTCAATGAAACCTCTACCAAGATGTGTTGATTGATAAAAGTGACCAGTAGGTGTCACCGTGGAGACGAGTGTCGAAGTGTTTGGAAGCCTCGACACAATTCTGGTACAACTGCTTCAAAAATTTGTGTGTTTCACAAAGCCTCTCTTTGCCCATCACTACTTTCAGCTAGCCTTTTCGAGTTTTAATACCTGTGTTTTGTGCTTGTGGCTTATGTACATGCTGCTGTAGTGTATGTTTAATTTTTTTTAATTACTTTTTTTTAACTTGTTTTTGTGCCTGTGATATAAAGTACACTGAGCTGCATTTTTGTATGAAAGGTCCAAAACATATAAAAGTTGTTATTATAATAATAATAATAATTATATTATTATTATTATTATTATTATTATTATTATTATTATTATTGTTGTTGTTGTTGTTGTTGTTGTTATTATTATTATTATTGTTGCAACCAAAACTAATGTATTATTGTGAAGACTGGAATAATTAACAGACAGCAGAGCCAAAGCAGTGTTACATTAGATAGTTTTTCTACATTTGATTATGTGTGTTTATTTAATATTCACTTCGGATTCTATAGAAATTATTTTATTGAATAAATAGTTTGTTTACACCTCTTTCTGTTCTGTAAAGGTCACTTATTCTTAGAACGACAGATGAAGCAAACTGTTTTAAAGGAGGAAGTATTGAAGTGGGAGCAGATGTGACTGTGTGTCAGTTTTCACAAACACAAAATGAATTTATAAAAAAAATTATAAACTCCCAAAAATTTTTTGCAAATATAAAACACATCTGCAAATACACAAATTCCACAAATAAAGGTTGTTTTTTTTAAATCTGTGACTATATTAAATAATTTACAAATAAATATACCACATATGTGAATATCTTACTACCTAACATTTACAGTTTGAAATAGGCATTTGTGAGTTCAGTTTTAATTTATAAATTGTCGAAAAAGCATTTAAGCAGTCCATAGTGTACATTATAGTTTGATTGTTAGTCTTCATATCTGAGTAGGGCTGGGTATCGGTAAAAAATGTTCGATATCGATACCTCAACTTCGATACCGGTACCGAACAATACTTTTTTCGAATATTTTCTCAACAAACAGAGAACCATTGTTGTTTGTATAAAGTAACTTAATTATTACATTATCATCAATAATAGTTAATAGTAATTGTATTCCTCTCTTTAGTTTTATAATGTCATTTCATTGTTTATTAATTATAGATTTTTTATTGTTTATATGTGAATTTGTGCTCTGGCAACATTGCAACCTAAACATTCATGGCAACAGGCCTGAGAGAAAGAGAGAAATCTCTCATCTCATCTCATGGAAACAAGTTTCTGCCAATACATATAAAAGTTTCCTCCTCACTACAGGAAGAGGTGTCCAGGGGCAATAGAAAGTAAACTTTTTAATCCACTGCAGCAAAGTCGCAGACATCAGCCCAAATATCGGTACGTGATGTCACCGTCAAACTGAAGCGCTTCTGCCGGCTGCACATACAGGTCCTTGTGCGGCGTCACTTACTGATCCTTGGGAAAATGTAGCGTGTGTGGAAGCTACCGCGCTACTCTGTCAATAAAAGAGCTTTGATTTGATTCAGAAAACAGCGACGCTGCCACCAAGCTACTGAGAAATGTCGTTAAACTAGTAACGGTGCTGCTGGTAGCGACGCTGCTGCTAACGCTGCTTGCATGCGATGGGCGTGTTGAAGCAGCTCGGTGGCAGCAGGGCGCTGAGACGATGATGCACCGGTGTAACACCAAATTCTGTGACCATCGTATTTTGTGACTGTAGGGGTCGCTGTTGCCACTGGATAGTTTGAGCTTACTTATACTATAGACTGTATATGACACATACAGACGACTTTGTTAAATAAATTCACATTTGAACATTTCAAAAATCACTTGTCACAGCACCCAAACCATTTCAGGTGACTTACACCAAAATCTGTGACCTATCAGATTCTGTGACCAAAACCCAAACGATTATGTTTTCCTAACCATAACCAAGTTCTTTTAGTACCTAAACCCAACCAACCCGCAGCTGCTTCATATTGTCAACAAAGCCTCAGGCACTTAACTTCCCATTTGGGTCACAGAATCCGATAGGTCACAGATTTTGTTACAGATATTACACCAAATTCTGTGACCATCGTATTTTGTGACTGTAGGGGTCGCTGTTGCCACTGGACAGCTTGACCTTACTTATAATTTAGGCCCAATCCCAATCTCCACCCTCACAGACTCACAGACTTTGAGACGCGTTCCCGGGAAGTCCGTGAGGGCTTAGGACTGTCCCACTGTCAAATCGTCAAGTGCGCGAGGGCTCTTTCGCGGACATTTTGAGCCCTTTTTAGACCCTTTCCGTAAGTCCGCATTTCTGCAGACTTTGGGAGAGGGAATTGGGAGAGGGAATCAAGATGGCGGAGTGAGTGGTAGCACCTTTGCAGGCTCTGGTAAAAAGTTATTTTCTAGTCCTTGAAATGTGTAAACTTTAGAGTAACAGCCCCCCCGTACTATACTGAACATAAATCTAACGTATAGTGTCGAAATTAAGGGACAAAAGAAGGTATTCTGGGGTTTTTGTTGTTGTTTTTTTTGTTTTTTTAAATCATGACCGACCACAACTACAACTTGGCTGCTCTCAACGAGGCATGTGACGATTTTGATATCGAGGAAGAAATGGAAGCGGAGCAACATTCATCCAAAGAAGACAAAATCAACAAAGAACATACGCCAATTAAGCAACCGAATCCTAAGAAACAGAGACATTATAGTAAAATGGAGGACACGAATACTGGCGCTGCAATTTTACACGCAGTACAAGCTCTGACCAAGAAAATGGACGAGCAAACGGAACTTCTGAAAAGTTTTGACAGACGTATTGAAGCTAACACAACAGCAACTAAAGAGAACCGAGAAGAAATAGGTTTGCTTCAGAAAAAAATAGAAGGCCTTCAGAGAGAAAACAACCTGTTAAAAGAAGCATGTGCAGAGCAAACCCGATACAAAAGAAGGTGGAACCTGAGGATGATTGGTCTCCCTGAAAAGGATGGAGAGGACACGAGAGAAGTTGTCATCGGAATACTGACAAGAGTTGTTCCAATGTCTGTGGATCGGCTGCGAGACACCGTAGACACCGTTCACCGGCTGGGAAGGAAAGGTGACGCCGCCACCTCAACTAACACACCGAGAGCAATCATAATTCTGTTCGGGATGAGAACCGTGCGGGATGATGTTTGGAAGAAGTCAAAGGATGCGAGAGTGTGTCGAGACATGCACATACGCTTCAGAGAAGACTTCTCGAAAGAAGACCGGGAGGCGCGTGCAAAGTTGTGGCCACTGGTCCAAGAAGCCAGAAAGACAGGCAAAAGGGCTTTCCTAAAGGAAGGATACGCTCTGATTGATAACCGGAGAGTGGACCCAAATTGAACATTTGTCTTGGAATCATTTGAATGGCTGTCTGATAATCGGCTTACACTATTTTTTGACTGAGAATTATTTGGTTGACATAAATGCTCCGACGTGTAAGTATCAACACTACCTGCACTTTCCTTGCTAATGCATCACTAAATATCCGAGTCAATCCGATGTTATGATCGTAGCATGGTCAATGATACGTTGATGACCCCAAATGTTCTTTTTTGCACACCAGCATATGGTAGATTGCAAATGTTTACTTAGTTTACCTGTGTAGACGTTTCTCTTTTTATTTTGGGAAAACTAGTTATGCTTTGTTATTTTTGTTATGGTATTCTACTAACAGTAGTTCTATGGCTGCTAAAATTAAGAAAAATACAACAGAGTAGGTGAAGTTGATTCCATACCTAAATAGACATTTGCTATAATAGCTGTTCAGTTTGTAGTTTTCCTTTACTCCCTCGTAAATGTATAGAGGGGTAGTTACAATAAACAGTTCGAGTAGGACTAATTACTCATTCCTGCACATCTAATTATCACCACAATGTTGTCCTTTATTTCTTTAAATGCTAGGGGGTTGAAAGATAATGTTAAACGTAAGGCTATTTTTCTTTTCTGTAAGGAGCAAAAACTTTATTTTTTTGCAAGAAACCCACTCAGCTGAAGCTGACACAAAATTTTGGAAATTGCAATGGGGAGACTCTATTTTTTTCAGTCATGGAACGTCACACTCGGCAGGTGTTATGATTTTATTAAATAGATTTCCAGGCAAAATTATTGACCATAAAAGTGACCCTACAGGCTATTGGTTAATGGTCGCAGCAGAAATGAATGGTTCAAACTACATTTTATTATGCGTGTATGGCTATAACAACAGAGCACGGAACAAAACCTCTTCTCATCCTTAAGTTCTTGCTTAAAAGAGTGGAAAATGCTTTTTCAGCGGATAGAGTAATAATTGGAGGAGATTTTAACCTGACACCTGATCTTTGGTTAGACCGCCTACCATCAAAAGACACTGCCACACATTTGATGAAACAATAGTTGAACTGATCACAAAGGCCAATCTGATAGATTATTGGAGAATGAAAAATCCAACCAAAAAACAATTTACCTGGTTTAACTCATCTAATAATGGCCAGTGCTCAAGATTGGATTATTGGTTAATCTCAGACAACCTAATTAATGAGGTAAATAGATGTGAAATCTCAGCATCACCCCTAACTGATCACTGTGTGATATTTTTGATACTTTCTCCGGATGGAAGAGAGAATAACATAAACTCCATATGGAAATTTAACAACACCCTTTTGGAAGATATAGAGTTTTGCAATGTAATCAAAGAACTGGTTAAAGAAGTAGATGAACTGGAAATGTGTTCTCTGAGTAAATGGGAATGGTTCAAGTTCAAAGTTAAACAGATAGCTATTAGAACAAGTAAGCAATCATCAGCACTTAAAAAGAAAAGACAGAGGGACATCATTAGCCACATTAATACACTGTGCTGTAAAGATGATTTGACATTGGAAGAGCAGACTGACTTGAACAATCTACGGTCCCATCTTGATAATATATATTTGGAAAAGGCCAGGGAGCATTTATTCGTTCAAGGCTCGTTGGATCGAAGAAGGGAAAAAACTCTTCTTATTTCTTTAGTCTGGAAAAAACAAAGACAGACGAAGAAAAAAATTCAGAAGTTAAATATCAATGGTGTTATTGTTGATAATCAAGAAGTAGTAAATGAAAAAATTAAAGATTTTTATAGTAATTTGTACAAATCTTTTTTTTCTAAAGAAGATTGTTCTTTTCTTTTAGTAAGATTCAGGGGCTAAAAAAGACAATAGATGATAACTTTAAACAACTTATGGAAGATGAGCTAAAAATTGAGGAATTAGACTTAGCAGTTCGACAGATGTCTAGGGGAAAATCACCTGGAATAGATGGGATAACCGTGGAGTTTCTATCCTTCTTTTGGAGTGATATCAGGGAAATGCTCTATAATGCGTATTTAGATTGTATCTCAAAAGGTAATCTTTCTCCCACTATGAAACATGGTCTCATCACTCTAATTCCAAAACCTAGAAAAGATAATATGTTATTGGATAATTGGAGACCAATTACCTTATTATGTAACGATTATAAATTATTGGCACTTGTCTATGCTAATCGGTTGAATGAGGGATTATCAAATACTATTGATGAATGTCAATCAGCTTTCATTAGGGGTAGAAATATACATAATCACACCAGATTGCTACTAGACATGCTTGATTATCGAGATCTCATTGATACTGATGCCTTTATTTTATTTCTCGATTTTTATAAGGCATTTGACACTGTTGAACATGCTTTTTTATTTGACGTCTTGGGATTCTTAGGTTTTGGGAACAATTTTTGTAAAATAATTAAGATGTTTTATACCGACATATATAGTTCTGTGTCCTTGAACCCTGGTATGACACCTAGGTTTGAGGTGCTTCGCGGTATTAGACAAGGGTGTCCGATTTCTCCCAAACTGTTTATTCTAGCCACTCAATCACTTATCATGCTCATTAATCATAACCCTGATTTGCATGGGATCTCAATATTTGACAAGGAATTTAAAATTAGTCAATTTGCAGATGACACAGCAATCCTTTTAAGGAATAAATTCATGGTTGATGTTGCCCTTGATTCAGTCTCAATCTTCTCTAAAGCCTCAGGATTAACCCTCAATATTAAAAAATGTGAGCTACTTCCCATTCACTCATCATCGGATTCCATCATCTCTTCAATCGAGGTTAAATCCGAAGTAAAATATCTAGGAATAGTCTTATCTAAAAACGCTATCAGAAGGGAAGATGTTAATTTTTCTAATCGACTAGTAGATATGAAGAAATCTTTGAGTCGCTGGCTTACCAGAGACCTCACTATCTTTAGTAGAGTTACTCTATCTAAAACAGAAGGCATTTCCAAAATAATCTATCCATGTCACGCTCTGTATGTTTCGTCCGGTAATATTAAAATAGCCAATTCTATTATTTTCCAATTCCTGTGGAAAAATAAAACACATTATATTAGGAAATCACAGCTCATCAAAGAGTATGATATGGGTGGTATCAAAGCCCTGGACTTTGAATCAATGTTCGGGACTTTTAAGATTAACTGGTTGAAAACATATCTATCACAACCAGATCCTATGTGGTTTCACATACCTAGACATATTTTTAAAAAAAGTAGGAGGGCTTGATTTTCTTTTGCAGTGTGATTTTGAGGTGACCAAAATTCCTGTTAAATTATCAAACTTCCACAAACAAATTCTCCTGTATTGGAAGATGATATTCACCCATAACTTTTCTCCACATGGATCCACCTTATGGAACAACAGGGTCATTATAATCAATAGGAAATCATTGTTCAGATATGATTGGTATGAAAAGGGCATTTTGTTTGTGAATGATGTTATAGATGATAATGGTAACTTCTTGGAATATAAATCTTTTGTAAATAAATATAATTTAAACTGTACAAATAGAGAATATAATAAGATTTGTAAAGCAATACCTGTACCTTTATTACAATTAATTCAAAGCACTCTGTATTATACAAACATAAGACCCTTACCACTTTTACCAAACTTAGCTATCAATGATTGTACTTTAGTTGACAAGAAATGTAATAATAAGTATATTAATGCTGCTTTGAAATCTAAACTCTTTTTTGATTATAACAGAGGATTGTGTGTACAGGTTCCGAATATGGATGCATTGTCTATAGAAAAAACACATTTTAAATTCATCAAATGGCCCATCTCCCCAAAAGTAAAAGAGACTCACTTTAAAATAATCCATAAGATATACCCGGTGTCTGACTTTCTGAGAAAAAGATTTAAATTTGATGTAGACCCTTGTGTATTTTGTGAGATAACTGATGAGACTCTGGAACATTTTTTTTTTCTTGCCCTGTATCCAATAGCTTCTGGGCCGAGGTACATAATTGGCTGTCACTTAAGATGGACAATATCCCTACTCTCACCTTGCCACACATTCTCTTTTATATGGATAATATAGATTCATCAATATCAGATTTAGTCAATATGATTATTCTTATGGGTAAATATCATATTCATTGTAGTAAGTGGAGATGTTCTAAACCTTCTTTTGTTTGGTTTATAAATGATTTTAAATTATTTT
>JALXJV020000002.1:32920246-33137847 GCA_024633595.2 Lepomis macrochirus | reverse complement strand
CTGAATAGTTCAGGAAGTTAGCATGAAATGCTAGCAAGCGCAACAGAGCAGCAATAGAAAATGCTATCTGGGATGCACGTTGTAAGACGTGTAAAAAAATGAGATTATATAATATTGAAACATGTTAGTGGATTTCCCCACTAAATTAGAAGATTTAGGGACATTTATGGTTAACAATTTAACATACTGGCAATGGATAAAGTTAGCAGCAGACAATAAACAGGGGCAGCCTATTAATTTACTTTAAAATACATATTTTTGGGGGGTGGTATTTTATTTTATTTAAATATAGTAGTGGTGCTTGTATGAATAAAGGATTTAAAAATTTTATTTATTTATTTTGGGGGCGTGATTTACCCCTAATACTAAAAGTAGAATGTTAGCATATTATAAAACAATCTTCATAGTCAACATTAATTGTATTAGAGCAGTAACTCTGTGAGGTGGAGGAGCAGTGATACTAAAGAGTACTGAGTGGACCATGGTGAGATAGAAAACAACACATTATTATACCATTTATAACAAATATATACACTTCTTATACTTTCTTTCCTTTCTCTCAGTCTCTGCATCCCGTCTTATCTTATGAGCTTATTTTCCACACAACAATTCAGCTTTATTTACCCACATTAATATTGGTGAACACTCAATTCTTACTGGATATGTTTACTCTAGTTACATAATTACTTTGTACAAATTCATATCACATCATCAAAGTTCCTGTATGTGAGAACTGTTTGAAATTTCACTAACATGAACATTCACTAACAGCTTACACAGTAACTGATGCCAACATCAGCTGCAAAAGCTGTTAATGAAGTTCCAAAATTTAACAATCCATAACTTTCTCAATCAAACCTGTAGCTGTGAAGACAGGTTGAATTGAGAGCAACCTGACTACTTCTGAAATGTCCAGATTCAACTTTTCTTGGATAAACATGATCTGGATGAATCTTGACAGATGTGTAGGTTTGTCTAACCCTTTCTCTCTTGTTCTGCCTCTCTCAGCACAAGAATCACAGGGGTTCAGAGGAGCCTGAAGATCATCTGCCGTGATGTTTTTAATAAAACAAACATAAAGCCAGTGACGTGTTATTTCTTTGTGGAAAAAGTACCTCACATATTTTATTGTTAGTCTCTTTAGTGATTGTTAGGTTGCTCCTGTTGACCTGATTCAACCATTTTTTCCATGTCAGCTGGGAAACCAAACATTCATACTCATTTTTCTGACGACACAAAGACCAAGGTACGTTTTGATAGTCTGTTATTTTGGTATAATTAACAAAGGAAAAAAACAGAAACGGCTCGTTTTTCCGTTTTTTCAATTTTGTGCCAGAAACGAAAAAACCAACATTCAGTTTGATTTTTCGTTTTTGGTTTTTTTTAATCAAAACAAAAATACGAAGTTTATTACTCAATATTTCCTTCCATTGGTGGGTGGGACTTCATCAGCCCCCTGCTTCTGATTGGACAGTGTTCTCCATCAGTTGTGTCGGCGCTTCAGGCTGCTCTTCAAAATAAGGTTCTACCAAAGAATTTACATTCCTGCTGTGGTTCTCCCTCTTTGCCTTAAGACGATGCAATTTCTACAGAAAATATACACTTAGATTACCGTTTATTAGTGAAAACTAATTACATAATGCAATAAATCCGCCTTCATGGTTAAGAGATTAACAGTTTTAAGAGGTGGCGATTCAGCTGTATGATCAGTTTGGAGCATGTTTGTGATGAATTAAACAAAGGTGTTTCTGTTATTTAGCCTCACAGATTAAGGCTCATTTTAATAAATGCTGTGGACAGTAAAGTGTTCATGATATTATAAAGATCGATGGCATCGAACCAACAGCACGCGCACCAAAAGGATTTACAGAAAATGGCCAGCAGGTGTCGCCCTGCACCTCCCTCAGCTGTGATCACCTGGAGCCACTTAAAAAACAGAACTTCACTGAGTTCATTCTGCTGTGTTTAAAGACTCATCACACCTGATCTGGTCTATTTTACGTCAACTCAAGCCTGCCGACATTTGAACAAATTTCTGAGTAAAAAAGGGTTTTGCACCTTTGTAGCCACAGATTAGCAGAATTAGCCTCTGTCCATCAATACGGTGCCTGATGTGATTTTAAAAAATAGCCTTGATGGCAGATGCAATCCAATAAGACTAAATAATTATATTATATTTTATTATTAAGCTTAGTTCTGGTTTCCCTAAATTTCCATTCAAACGGCCGCTGTCTGCGGCAGAGGTTTCCACGTCAATGATCAAACGTCAAGGCACACCACTTTTAATTGTAAATAATATAATCATTATAATAAATGAAGCCCGATAGCCGACGTTGTCATTTCTGTTGATTAAACTTGTACCTTGGTTGAACAAGTAAGAGACCCGTATACTGAAATGTCAGTCTGAGTTGATGATAAATACAAATGATGATCAAAACGTTCCCAGGACTCCTGTTATTGAAGCTGTTCCACCATCTGTAAAATGTGATGTGATCAAATGTCTCCTCCGCTGTGCCACAGCAGGTGAAGAGGAAGAAGTCACAGTGCCCAGTTTGAACGATCTAAGCGCGTGACATGTTTTGGGCGCAACATGCAACAAACCAATCAGATTTGCGTGCGCTTGCATCTTGGCGCATTACCATCATAATAGCGGATGGTTTATCAGCGAAGCAGACTGGAGTCTGTTAACTCTTCTATCTATCCAGAAACATCTGGATCCTCACTACCCCACATTATCAGAAACTATGATGAACCGGTCGGGGTTGGAGTCACATCTCTCCCTGCAGTGGTTTCGTTTCATTATTATTTTGAGTAGGCTATTATTGCCGAATGGGTGTTTTCTTTAATGATTTACTGTCGTGATTAGAGAGGCTGCTGTCAGTCATTTAAAACGTTTCCATGCGCTTTACTCCAGTTTCACTGGACTGTGTGTGAGACCTTTAGGATGTGGAGAAGAACACAGAACATCAATTAACATTCCTGAGAGAGATTTTAGTGTTTAGTTATGTCGCTGTGCCTCGTGCGTAAATCGTGCCTCGCGCGTAAAGTGGAGTAATGCGCCCCAAAATACCAAAACAAACAAACAGTGAAATACTTTGCCGTTGACTTGGTCAGTGGTACAGTCGCCTGAGTGACCACATCTTATTTTAAGAACAACGCTCCGATAGGCGCACAGCGGTCGCAAGTGCTTAATTTGCTGTTTAAAAACGTGCGCGCTTGGCGTGAAAATGACAGCTGCGTCGGTTGGAAGCAATGACCCTTGCGCTGCTAAACACAGCGAGTTGGGGTGGTGGAGAGCGACGATCACGAATGCGCTGTGAGAAAGAGTGCGCGTTATTCTGATGGAGAACCCAAATGCCAGTGCGCCACAGTTCCGGTCGTCCCCACGAGGGCCCGGTGCCACGAGGGGGCAGGAGGGGCTTTGCTCCCTCAGTTGTATTTTCTGTCTGATGGTGGGGAGGTTAGGACAGTGATGTGTCTTGGTTTCATTCTGCATTTGCACCCCAAGAGACCAAGTTATAACAAATGCACTCGCGCTCATCTGTGAGCTGATGTGAGTGTTGGTCTTTAAATGAGCTGAGGTCAGCCACACTGTTGGCGCGTTGCTATGGAGGCAGCAGAAAGCGATTCCACCATTGACCCCCCCCTCCCCCAAAAAAAACAGGTCTAAACTCGATGGCACAGTATTTCTCTGTTATTTTAGTTGCGCATCACTGTGACACTGTGCTGCGCATTTACGCACGAGGCACAGCAGCGTAACTTAATTGATTATTAAAATCTCCTGAAGAGCTGACAGGATCGGTCAGGAGCTAAAGTTAATAATGTTATGTGTTCTTTACACGTACAAAAGGTCTGACACACAGTCCAGGTTCATCCAGTGAAACTGTTTGGAGTAAAGCAGCCGTCCTCCAGTTCAGTCCTCCTACAGAGCGTCTAAATGATTTCTGTTTCCTCTGGAGAGTTTCCTCTGTCCTGTCATGTCAAGTTTACATCTTAAACTTTTTTCTTTTTTGCTGCTCAAATAAAACGATGTTTGATGCGACTTTATTGCGCACGTGACCGACAGCAGCCTCTCTAATCATGAAAGTAAATCGTTAAGTCACTCAGTCGCACTCAGTCACTTCAACCTGGCGCCGAGTCTGGTCAGACCGTCTGAGTTGTTCTGTAACGTTCTGTGTCTGAAGCTGAGACTACATCAAATGACTTGAACTGTGACGCGCTGGCATTTGGGTTCTCCATCATGAAAATACTTAATTCTTAATAATTCTGTTTTTGGCTTTATGTTCATTGCGTTTCCATAAAGCATTTACATTTACATTTAGCTGACGCTTTTATCCAAAGCGACTTACAATTGCTATACATGTCAAAGGTCGCACGCCTCTGGAGCAAGCAGGGTTAAGTGTCTTGCTCAGGGACACAGTGGGGATTGAACCCGGGTCTCTCACACCAAAGGCGGGCGTCTTAACCATTGCGCCATCCCACCCCAAAGCAGCTGTTTCATTTGCAAATTCGATCAAATCTGGGAAAGTAATTATTAATAAAATATGATCTGGTTATTTAGTCCTATTGGATGCATCAACCATCAAGGCTATTTTTTCAAAATCACATCACGTACAGAGTGGATGATAGAAGCTTCAGACATAATTGTATTAAATAATAATCCATGGCTACAAAGGTGCAAATCCTCTTCTCTTCCTCAGGAATTTGTTCAAATGTCGGCAGACTTGAGTATAAAACTAAGCCTAACTAGACCAGATCAGGTGTGATGAGTCTTTAAACACTGCAGAATTAACTCAGTGAAGTTCTGTTTTCTCAAGTGGCTCCAGGTGATCACAGCTGAGGGAGGTGCAGGGCGACATCTGCTGGTCATTTTCTGTAAATCCTTTTGGTGTGCGATCGATCTTAATAATACTGAGAACACTTTACTGTCCACAGCATTTACTAAAATAAGCCTTAATCTGTGAGGCTAAATAACAGAAACACCTTTTTTTTATTAATTATGGCTTAACAGCACCACAAACTACATGCTGCAAACTGATCAGCTGAATCCCCACCTCAAATCTCTGTTAATCATGAAGGCGGATTTATTGCATTATTTAATTAGTTTTCGATAATAAACTGTGTATAAAAGTGTATATTTTGTGGAGACTTTGCATCGTCTTAAGGCCAAGAGGGAGAACCACAGCAGTGATGGAAATTCTTTGGGAGAACCTTAATTTTGAAGAGCAGCCTGAAGCACAGACACAACTGATGGAGAACACTGACCAATCAGAAGGAGGGGGCTGATGAAGTCCCACCCACCAATGAAAGGAAATATTGAGTAATAAATTTGTTTTGTCAGTAAGAAAGGAAAACGAGACATTGTGCTGAATGTTGGTTTTTTGGTTTCGGTTAAAAAACGAAAAAACGAAAAATCAAACTGAATGTTGTTTTTTCGTTTCTGGCACAAAATTGAAAAAACGGAAAAACGACCCGTTTCTGCCTTTTGCCCTTGTTAATTATACCAAAATAACAGACTATCAAAACGTACCTTGGTCCACAAACCACTTAACATGCTGTTTTCTAACTTTATTGGAGATTTATTAAATTAATACACAACAATCATTGATAGTTACCTGTCTGTTATATCTGAAGTCATAAAGATTACATTAGTCAGTAAGCTAATTAACCCTGGTACCATGAAATTGTTAAAAGGTATGATAGCATTTTGGACCTCCGCTGACACAACTCTCTCTTTAAAGGGCTCTGGTCTGGGCCAAGTATTGGACTGCTGTGTGTGTGTTTATGCGTTTTCCTGTGAGAGAGGGAAATGTTGAGTCACATAATAAGAAATGATCGCTCTTTTTCTCTCTTGGTTTTATCTGCTCTAGAAGCAGGACGCTGTTCAAAAGTCAACAAATAACTGACATGAAGTCTGATTTTATATATCAAGAAGTCAGACTGGACTGTGAGCTAGAGTTTGATTTTAAAACGTGCTCTGGAGAGCAACTCCCTGAGGATAACACTGACATGTAACCTGACACCTGGCTGTCTGGAAGCTCAGGTGGGTTCAAGTTTAGTTTCCAGCTCAGAGCGGATCAACAGGTTCAACAACTCTGAACTCAAGTACTGACATAATCCTTACGTGTAGTATGTAACCTGATACCTTGAGGGGTAAAGCTTGGGCATGTTGAGGTTTAGTTTCCAGCTCAGATCAGACCTGCATCAACAGCTGTGAACTCAAATACTAGCAGAATTAAAAGTATTTGTATACAGATTCCTCTGCAGATTCAGATTAAGCGTTGGATGGCACTCAACTTTCTCCAACTAAATGAAAACAAGACAGAAGTGATTTTATTTGGTTCTCATAACTCAACTGAAGAATTATCAAAAAATTGGGCCCCATGTCCATTAATGTACAACAATTTGCTAGGAACTTAGGGGTTATCTTTGACTCAGCATTAAAATTCGACAAAAATATAAACTCTGTTGTAATAGGCTGCTTTTTTTATTTAAGGACCATAGAAAAACTTAAATCCATTCTCTCTGTTAAGAAACTGTCTTGCATGCTCTTATATCCTCTCAAATTGATTCCTTATACTCTGGCATCTGTCACTCATTTTTAACACGCTTGCAGTTTGTTCAAAATGCAGCTGCTAGATTGCTAACTGGTACAAGGAAGAAGGACCATATAACCCCTCAGTATTGGCTGCTCTTCACTGGTTACCAGTCAAATATAGAATCCATTTTAAGGTGCTGCTAATTATTTTTTAAGGTATTACATGGACTGGCCCCATCTTATATTTCAGAATGTTTCATCACTCCTCCAGATTACTCAGATCATCAAATCAATCCCTCCACAATCTCGTATGAAAACAAAAGGTGACCGTGCCTTTTCAGTGGCGGCCCCGAGACTGTGGAATCTACCCCTGATTATTAGATCATCCCCCACCATCCACATTTTTAAGTCTCGACTTAAAACACATTTTTATTCTTTGGTGTTTGAGTCTGTTAAGGGGCACGCTTGTGTCTTCAATTATGTATTTTGTATCTGTGTTGATTCTGTATAACTTGTCCAGCACTTTGGTCAACTCTGGTTGTTTTAAATGTGCTTTATAAATAAACTTGTCTTAACTTGATTGACGGTATCTTATAAATCTGTACATATCCTAAAAATCCACTTTTAAAAGATTAAAGAGACACAACCATTTTACTGTAAAACTACTTGTACTTTAGCCGCTGTACACAACTTTTGTTAGGTAGACAACTTTTCACATAGGTAGAAAACGAGTTGGCAGCAGTGACTGATCTGCATTATCTATTGAAAAAAATCTGTTGGGTCTCAGCCAGGTACTGAGAGAAAATGTGACCACGAGAGACACAAACAGCTAGAACAAAAAAAAACTAAATGGGATCTAGATTTTATTTAAACTCTCATTTTTAAAAAGACCAGAGCAGCTCCTTCTTTCTGCAGTGTGACGACTTCTGATTTGCTTCTGAGGCGCATCCATGGCAACCAGGAAACACGTGACAGAAGGATTAGTGGAAAAATTGTTTCTCCACTACTCCACACTGAAGTTCATTTAATCAACACACACAAGTGGACAGTTGTTACAAATGACGTC
This sequence comes from Lepomis macrochirus, assembly GCA_024633595.2. Classification (NCBI taxonomy): domain Eukaryota; kingdom Metazoa; phylum Chordata; class Actinopteri; order Centrarchiformes; family Centrarchidae; genus Lepomis; species Lepomis macrochirus. The sequence goes on along the minus strand of JALXJV020000002.1, from coordinate 33,130,243 downwards.
TGAGGAGTGAGAAGGTGTTGTTTTTAATATTGGAAGTCAGACTGTGAGCTTCCTGTTTCTAAAATATGCTCTGGGGATGGACGATGGACTCTGCATGTCGGAGTGATTTTACCTTTGATACCTGTGCATGGTAAACCCATGTTTACCATGCACTGATACTTACAGTAAGTAACATTTGAAAGGAGCTCAGGTGTGTTGTGGACTCAAGTACTGACATCTGAATCAAAGGTTCAGGTAACCTTCAGTTTATTGGAACTTTTAGATGGACAGACAGTTGCAGCTGAGTTCTACATATACATTTACAAACAGTAGAAAAATACAAAAAGCAACTTTCAAAAGAAAATCTTTAACCATCATTGATTCCAACAAAATTCACAAATCACTGACCAAATACAAAACATACATTATCATTAGCGAAGCCAAGTGACTATGCAGGTGCGAAAAGATTATCATCATTTACTGGGAGCAGATTTTAAAGGATCTACTTTTTACTTGTAACTAAGTGCAGTTTAGGCAGCTTTACTTTTACTTAAGTAAAGTATTGTAGTACTTTTTAATCCCAGACCAAACGTGGATATTTGAATTGCATTTAGTCTGACTCGTCTCTGGGACCAATTTTCCAGGATCTGCTCTGAAGACTCAGCAGTCACACAAACCCCTCCACCACCATAAGGTAGCAAACCATGAGAGGAACAATATTTGTTTGCACTGATCAAGCAGATCATCATGGTGCAGAGCCTCAAACACAAGATTTACATGTTCACACCCACAGAGAGAATGAAATGTTGAATGATACATGTGGTTAGGGATGCAGCGATTACGGGATTTCACCATTAACACTTTAAAACATTGTGGCTAATTAATCTCAAAGGCTCCGCTACACCTAGTGTTTCTGTTGCAGGACATGAAAGTGTTGCAATGTGCACAAAACGAAAACCAAGTTACATGAGCGGTGCACCAGCTTAAAGTGTCGTGGCTACTTCTATTTATTGGCCAAACTCTAGCAGAGGGACCAAACTGTGAAGCTTTATATCCACCAAAGAAACAGCAGAAGTAGGCAGTGTGGGAGCATTTCGGGTACACGAAGTCTGACCAGGGAGTTATTTAAGGAGCGACAGATAACATGCCGTTAAAAGGCTCTTAAAGAGCGAATACCTAACTTTAGCTAAATCAAACCTGACGCAGCACCTGCGGGATCACCACCCAGCTTTCAACACGGCACCCAATTAAAGGTAATACATAATAACATAGTTAAATAAGTTGGCAAGTTGGTAGGGAATTAAATAAAAGTGTCACTTACAGTCGATGGCCTCAAGGTGAGAGTCAAGCTTTCAGTACGACGTAAACAAACAAAGCAGGTGTAACCTTAGACTCAACACACTGACAGAGTCCCATTAATTTCAATGACTTGGACCACATCACATAGGTTTGTTGCTGAGCAACGCGCCTTGCATCACATGGCAAGCTCGATCGCAAGCTGTTGTCAAAGAAGTTGAACTTTTGCGGTCAATCCAGCCACCACGCAGTGAAAATCGCTTCTTTTCTGAAAGGTTCTTTATGGAAGAACGTAGTCCTCTGCAGACCTTCAGTCACTGAACATTTAACGTTACATCCTGTTGGCTCCTCCTGTCTGTGTTGAGAAAATGTTGCCAGGTGTAAAACACTAACATAACATCAGGAGCTTATAGATTTTCAGGACTACCAATTACCTGCATTTCAGTTATTAATAACACTGTGAGAGATTTCACTAATCATTTTCACTAAAACTTAATACATTCGGATGAGAGTTAATGACAATAACAGTTCAGTTTATTCCCCTTCTTAATAACAATTTCCCCAGAGGAGAAAATAAAGTCAATATTCATCTTACATTAATAATAATACTTAAATATTATTAGATGTAGAATTGTTAATGTAATTAAATATTAACTTAAGTAATTACTAGTGTTGTGAAATAAATTAATGCATAATAATTGTGATAATCGTGAAACTATTATTATTCCTTTGACTATAATTGTACCAACAAAATCTGTAATCGTTGCATCCCTACATGTGGTCAGGTGGAACAAATCTGTGACAGGTGAACCTCTTCATCAGCAGCAGGCTGTTCTGGATTCTTCTCTGTATCTCTTTTGTATTTCCAGAAAACAGCCAATCCAACAGCAGCCAAAAAAAACAGAGCCAAACCTGCTCCCAGTCCGTAGTAAAGTCTGTAGTTTCCCTCCTCGACGTCTCCGCTGTTGGATCCTGAAGGTCAAAGTGCATATTAGTCAGGAAATGAGTGAACAGTGGAACAGCCTCCATTTACTCCTTCTATATCTTCTATATTCCTCATGTTTGACTCTCAGAATCAACATGGAATAAACTGCAGCTACAACATGGCACACAGACACACTGACCTCCACAAACTCACCTGAAACCTCCAGCTGGTAGACTCTGATTGGCCCAGTATCAATGTTGGCTCTCTTACGTCTTGAACCACCTGCTGCCACTCGACACTCGTATGTTCCAGCGTCGTTCCTGTTCACGTTCTTCAGAATTATAGACACGTTTCCATCCTTCACCTTACTGTCCACCAGCTGCACCCGGTCCTTAAAGGATGGATGCTGGAGGGTTGGATCTGAGCGTCCATCTCTGTAAAGGAGGACGTAGTCTGGCTCCAGGTCAGGTCTGGTCCACTCTACAGCTCTGATGGAGGCTTCACCAGCCTGACATGACAGAGTGACATCATCTCCAGGTTTCACTTGTACCACATCTAAAAACAATAAAAACATCCAGAGAGAAAAAGTAATTACATTTCAAAAGGCCTCCACAGGACGATACAGTGAGAACCATCTTTGTTTAAACAGAAGGCCTCTTCACACCTGAGATCATGGGAACATTCAATAATTAGTCACAACTGTGGAGACGTTACAGGATTTTATTCACACGCTGTTTATAAGACTTGTTGTTGTGAAACATGAAGCTGCTTGTGATGTGACTAAATGGGTCCACAAATCAAGCTATCTGATTGGTTCATATTCCTGTTTTAATGAGCGTGTACGACGACCATGACGTCATGAACCAGGAAGTTACTGGAGTCAGTATAGACGAGGGATGGGACGCTCGACAGTGATGTGTCGACGCTGTGTCGAGATCCCGAAGCGCATACGTTTCGAAACACTGCTTCAAACCGTGGCTCAAAATTTCAATGTCACGTGACCGCAGTGAAGCGAGGCTTTGGTGCGTTTCACCCGTTTCGACAGGTGGCACAGCTGCCGCTTCTACGGGTGATTCACAGTGTTTGGAACAAATGCACATCAACCTCTAACTTATTTGACAGATTCGTTCAAGGACACACAGTCTTTTGATTTATTCGAGTGACATGCTCCTGTAAGCCAAAAAAATACTTTTCCCAGCAACAAATTTTTTCATAATCAATTATGAAAAAAAACAAAACAGACTCAGCTGAATATTTCTGAATAAAATTGTTGACATAACAAATGTGAGACATTGTTCCACTTTTCATTTCTCATTGTTGAAACAACTTCAACTTTACTCAGTTATAAATTTTTAATCCATCACACCTCGTCACTGCCAGCACTCATTATTAATTATTATAACACTAGGGCCTATATCTTTACTGCTAATTATCATTACAGCTCTGTTAATAAGCTACTGTATAATACTGTAGATATCCACATTTATTACTATATTCCAAGTTTTGTATACTTTATTATATTCTCACTAACTTCAACTACCTATTATTTCTATTCCTTTTATGCCTTGCAAGTATCTGCAACAAAGAATTCACCATCGTAGATCAATAAATAAATCCCATTGTGAAAATGTAAAGGGTGGCTTAGACAGATGCCTTTAGTGTGAGAGACGTTGGTTTGATTTCCACTGTGATCCATGTGTCCCTGAACAAGACACTGACGTAGCAATTCAGAGAGGGCAATTTAGCAATTTAGAGAAAAGCGTCGGCTAAATGAGTGATTACTTATTAAAACAACACACAGATGTGTTTTATTAAACACACTTTGTTTGTCATTTATTGATAAGACTTTAGAAATGTAAACGCTGGTCAGTTATTGTTTCAATGAAACCTCTACCAAGATGTGTCGATATCAAAAGAGACCAGTAGGTGTCACCGTGGAGACGGGGGTCGAAGTGTTTTGAAGTCTCGACACACTTCCGGCACAACTGTGTCAAACGTTTCAATGTTTCACAAAACCTCACTTTGCCCATCCTAGGACAGACAGGGAGCCCAGGTCTTCTAGCCTGCCAGTGCAATGAAGGATTGTACGCCTGGCAGAGACAGCGAGGAGGGAGGTAGAGGAAGGAAGGAAGAACCCAGTGACACACATTAGTAACAGCAGACAGACAGAAAGCACACAGACTCTAACAGATAGCCTACTCAGACGGACAGCCATTGTGTTAACAGTGTGTGTAAATCTGTTATAAACTTGTGATCTACAAAACCTTTAAGAATTGTGCGTCAGTTACATTAAGAGTTGTGCAGACTAAACGACTTTCAGCGTCGTGCCGTTCACACTAAACAACTTGCCTTCTTGTGACGTGAGTCTTGAAGTCGTTGTGGCGCTCATAGTGACTAGGTTTACATGCTGTCAATATTCGGGTTATGGTCGGGTTAAGGTCACGATTCGGGTTTCTGAAACATTCGGGATAACCCGTTTACATGCGTGAGCAGAGAGAGTTTCTCCTGTATACATGGAATTTGTAATCAATTGGCAATACCCCGATGTAAACGGCGACGCACGGTTAACGTCTGGACGTACGGACAACCTTAAGACGCAATATGCGTCATTTCCGATTCTAAATGTAAATGTCAGTATCTCTGTACTTTCTGCCGTCAACAAAAGACATTATATTCATGTTTTTGACAACATGAATTAAAAAATTGGTTTCCTCCTCGCTCCAGAAGTACGGTGCTGTGTTGCGTCTCGCCATGTTTACCTCGTTTACTTCCGGTATACTGCACGCGGGTTTGGCGCATACAAGAAGTTCCTATACTCAAAAGACCAAGATTCCTTGCGAATAGAGCATGCGCAGAGCACAAATCAATGTTCCTTTTGATGGGGATATGCCGATACGCGTTTACATGACGAAATATTCGGGTTAGAAAAGGGGTACCCCAGGGGTAATAACCGGGTTTTTAAAAACCGGGTTATGAGCATATCCAGGTTTTTGCTGGTGTTTACATGGCCGTGCGCGACCGGGTTATTGCTAATATCCCGGTTTTGAACGGGTTTTTTGGCTGCATGTAAACGTAGTCACTATGTGACTGATCGGTGACAGGGGGGTCACACAGAGGTGTAGTCTACGTGATACGCAGGTACAGCAACACTTAAAATAGCGAGATGATTCGTAACAACATCGTTTTGTGTCATAACTTTCACACGTTCATTCATAAATTCACCCCGTTTGTGTTGCGAAGCTCCGAACTGACGCTGCACCGACCTCAGCAATAGGCTACCAAATCTGACTCCGAGCTAAACTGAAAAAATGACAGCATGTTTAATAAGAGGAGTAACAACAACACTAATATATGAATCAGTGTGGCGCAGCTGCAGGTCTTAAACTGTCAGTATCAACAGGGTCCCGCATAAACTTCGACAACAAGGCGTCATGATCGCTACATTACAAGATTCAGGTCAGATGAGAGATGCACACAAAGACAGAGCTCACCTCCAGATGCAGAGAGCAGAGGGAAGATCATGAAACAGAAGAAAACCGCGAGCGACATGTCAGCTGAGAGAGAGGTGAGCTGGTCCTGTCTTCAGAAACTTTGAGGTGGCTTCAAGATCGCCGGGGCGTTCACTGAACTGATAATCCAGCGTGAGTGCAGCGCATATGTTCACACATAACAAGAGTTCCTCAAGAAATTTTGAGGCTCCGCCCAGCTGCCCAGCTCAGTCATGAAGTCAAACAGTCAGAGACAGAACTGGGTTCAACTACGACGTCAGCCTATCTGACAGCCACAGATACCAAACACCAAAGTAAATGAGGCTACATGCTTCTCTCCACACTGTTCATGGAGCCTATGTATCCTATTTACACAAATAAATACAATATTACTCTAGTTTACACAGACTAACTATTATAAACTCTTTTTAAGGCTCTGAGCCCTTTTGAAACTAATCTGCGGCCTCACATAGAATAAATGTTGTGTTTGTGTCATGGTCGGTCACTAAGCTGAGTTACTCACCCACACATCGTCTCTTCAGGTAGAAACTGTTGTTTTCTGCTGGTGCAGTTCTGAGTGTTTCCTGTTGTGACTCTCAGGGTTTTTGCTCTCAGCAGTGAAGCTCCAGCTTTTCTGTCGTCCGGCAGATTTTTTAGAAACTTCATGTTCCTGTTTTTCTCCTCCTGTGAGTAAAAAACACTGTTTAACACCGGGCTGCAGTACGAAGTGAACATTCCTCACTGCTGGCTGTTCGCTTAAAGCGCGTCTCAACACATGATTGGCTAAAAGTGCATTTCTCAGTCACTGATTGGCTCAGGCACCGCGTTAACAGCTGCCTCCTCTCACTACATAGCTTCGACAACGATCTGCTCCACCCAAAACACGAAGGCAAGAGAAAAAACTTCAGCAGTTTGGCTCAAAGACGAGATGAATTAAAATATAAATATTAGCCTGTATATTAAAAAAGACTAACTAATGAATATTGTTGACATGTAGAGTAGGCTTAATGACTAAAACATTCAAGCTGCTCAGTAAAGATGAAGGGTGGAGGACAGGAGGCGGCTGCTCCTCTGCTGCTGGAACAAAACACTTCCTGCTTAATAATTCTTTATTTCTCAGTTTTTTAAATTAGTTTAAAACTGCAGAAACATCTGTTTGGTTTCGAGTCCTCCCAGAGCCATCGCTAATGAAACCTGTTTGCTCAGAGTAACTTGGCTCACAGCCAGCGTGAGTTCCTGAAGCAGGAGACTGAACGTAGCTCACAGACACAAAGTTACACTGAACAAAACCTGATTTTACTTTAAGCTTCATCACTGTGACTCAGAGCTGCTGTTTGCTCTGTTTTTCCCCTGAGCTGATTCTTTGTTCCAGTTATTTTCAGGGACGTGCACAGACGTTTTGGTGGGCAGGGGCTCAAGTGAATAAAAGGGCATTTTTTTAAACAAGACAAATATGTTAATTTAACAACATGTTTACTTTTCTACAAAATAAAACACAGAGACCATGGTCTTCTTTAGTGTTCACTAGGATTATCACAGGAGCAGGAAGCAAACTTTGCCACAATGTGCAGGTTTTCTATGCTACTATTTTCAAGTATATATTTATGACATAGTTTCATTAATAAGTTGTTATTTTTCACAAGGCAATAAATTGTTTCAATTCTTTTGGTGTTATTGGAATACATAACATTTCACATAAATCTTCACACTAAACTGTGGCATTGGGCTGCAGGCATAATTAAAATGTTACTGAGACATGAACTTAGTTTCACATTTGAGGGAGGGCTGTCTGTATTATATAAGGATCTATAAGCATACAACAAACTAATAGAATGGAGATCATCAAATTTATGAAGTTACTCTTTGAGGCACTTTTTTCATAGTGATCAATTTTGAGACTTCGGTCCATTTTGCTTCTCTGCCTTCTTTTAGTCTAATGGAAATAAAACTTCAAGAATACACCTTTAGATTGTGTTAGTTTTAAGCGTACTAACCTCTGTCTATTTGCATCTGTAGATTTCTTCTATATTAACCAAAACAAGCTAATCTGCACATTTCAGAGGAAAATAGCCAACTCTTGTAAGCCATTAACTGGGGAAGTTCTGTGGTGATATGCTTTAGTTACTTTGTTTATCCCATTCACCTGCAGTGACTTGTCAAATGTGTGCACATTGGCGCATTTAATTAGTTAACGTCTAATTTGCGAGTGTGGCGATTGTGATGACGTTATTAGACACAAATGTAACTGTGTTCAGCTGTAGTGTCTCCATCAGTACATTAGGTTGTAATGAGATATTGCCTTAGCTAAAATTCAGCTAACTTATTACATTAGCTCAGCTCATGAGTCATGCGTTAGCAGGACTTTAGCAGGTCTATATTGTGTTTTGTTTAATTAGCTGTAAACTCGAGGCACTGGTAGTTTAGTCTTTTGTTCATCACCACTCACCTCCACACAAGCCAAGAAAAACACTGCTGGGAGAGAAGCTGGAGGGGCTGCTGTCTGTCTGTGTGCTGCACTCTGGTTGCGCAGTCAAATGCGGAGCGAGCAAGGGAGAGAGTGAGGGAGAGAGGGAGGGCATCGGAACTCCAAAATCTCATCTTCCAACCTTTTTTTCCCAATAAATACATTTGTTTGACAGGGAATCTGTTCACAGACAGGAATAAATATACTGTATATTCATTTATTTTTAAAAAAGCATCCCAGAAAAAAGGGCACTTTCTCTTGAAAATGAAAAAGGGCAGGTGCTGAAGCCCCTTGTCTATGTGTGCACGTGCCTGGTTATTTTATCAGCAGGAAGAGAAACCAGTGTTTAGCTTTCAAACTGAAGTACAGCAGATAAAAGTACATGGTCACATTCAAATGAAACATGTTTCCAACAGACAGACGTCATGTTGGATATTTAATAAATGTGTGTTTTCTGTGTTACATCAATCAGCCTGTAATGTGTCACATTCAGGTCACAGTGATCAGTTTTAACAGATAATCATCTATAATAAATATAGCAGACCGAACACAAAGCAGACAGTCACAGCTATTAACTGTGCCTCTTGATTATGAAGTGTTGAATTCAGTTTAGTCTGATTTATCCCAACTCTCTCGTCAGTGTCTTCAGATATACATGAATAAAAGAGAACCAGTTTGTTCTCATGTCAGTTTCAACTCACCAGCAGTGAAGAGGAAGAACTGAACCCACATCCTGAGTCAGACTGAGACGCGAGTGGGGGATGGTGAAGTTACAATGAGCTTGGAGCTGCTTCATGACAAACTCCTCCCTCTGAAATTTCCCCTCGCTGTTATCTGATCACAGGGAAAGGCCCTGACAGACACTGTAAAACATTAGTTGTCACTTTCCAGAGTTACACCTAAAGAAAGTGAATGATTCTGTTTTTATCAGGTTTTTCTGCCTCTTGGTTTCATCTGCTCTAGAAGCAGAACTCTGTTCAAAAGTCAACAAATAACTGACAAGTCTGTTTTTATATTGATATGAATAAGAGAGAAGTCAGACTGGACTGTGAGCTACAGTTTGATTTTAAAATATAGGCTACTCTGGAGAGCAACTCCCTGAGGATAACACTGACATGTAACCTGACACCTGGCTGTCTGGAAGCTCAGGTGGGTTCAAATTTAGTTTCCAGCTCAGAGCGGACCTGCATCAACAGGTTCAACAACTCTGAACTCAAGTTCTCTACTGAAGCAGAAATATTGTAGGCGACTTGAGTGTTTTTGTTCTCTGGCAGCTGCAGTTCCAGGTCCATTTCTCTCTACTGTGCAGCTGTGAACAGTCATGAGGTTGTAACCATCTGATAAATGAGGCCTGACCACTAAATGAGTCCTGAATACAACATGGACCAAAACAAAAAAGAGCACAACTTGAATTTCTGATGTAATGATTTTTTTAAAACTTCACATGAACATTAAAAGCAGGAGAGAAACAAAGTTAGTACAGTTTTCCTTCACAGCAGCAGAAGGTGGTTGTTTCCTTTTTACTTGGATCTGAATCCAGTTTAAGTGATTTTACTTTTACATAAGCAGAACATTGTAGTACTTTTCCATTCCTGGCTCAGGGTGGATATTTGAATTGCATTTATTCTGACCCGTCTGTGAGAACAATGTGTCTACAAGGAGCTGTTCAGCAGAAAGGAGAGCTTCAACAGGTTTACAGACTCTCCACCAAGATGAGGCAGCAACCCATGAAGGGGAAATTAATGTTGTTGTTGGTCTGTTGAAGGTGAGTGCATGTTATTAATACCACAAATCAGCTTTTGTTCATATTAGTCAGGAAATGAGTGAACAGTGGAACAGCCTCCATTTACTCTTCTATATCTTCTATATTCCTCATGTTTGACTCTCAGAATCAACATGGAATAAACTGCAGCTACAACATGGCACACAGACGATGCAACCTTAAAGTACTTCCACTGTAAAACTAATGAGCATCGTTTGCTAAAGACAAAGAAATTCTCTGATTATAAATCCAGTGTAATTTGGTTCAGTCAGCACTTTTTCACTTCATGCTGGGGATTGTTTCGACCGTAGAGCCGAGGTCTGCTGTCATGGCTCCTACACTCCTGCAGGCAGGTCAGCCTGGGGTTTGCCTCATGCGGGAAGACAAACAAATGTCAGATAGTGTGAATGTCTAAATGAACAGGCGTATGATGTGAATGCTTTGATATACATATTAAGTTTTAGTCACAAGTATATATTTTTACTTCTTGTATATCTGCCAGTCTAACTGTGCAGATCTTTATCATTTAGATTGTTGAAGAGTTTACACTAAATTAATTATTTTGATAAACATCTTTGTTATTCTGACATTTCAGTGGATGAAACTCATTAGCATTAAATATACATTTTCAAAACCGTATACATATTTTTAAATATAAAATGATCAGAAACTTTACTGCTGTGGATATTAATATCATTAATGTTGAAGTAGTAGCAGCATCAGTAGCAGTGCTGGATGTGTTGCAGTAGTAGCACTGTTAACACTGGTGTCAGCTGATCCAGCTGCAGTTTACTCGGCAGTGGGAGGAACAGATGACGTCAGTCGAGAGGTAGCCTACAGCTGCTCCTCTTTAACAGTCAGTGTTTCTATCGATGCTGTTTGTCTGTTTAACGCTGAGCTGAGAGAGAAATAAAAACAGGTTTCTCATTAATACCCTAAAAGAGAAACTTCTGTTTAAACATAAATTAAGTTATTTCCACATATTTTCTGTTACCACACAGTTCTTTATTTATTTATTTCAGTTTTTTTTCACTGCAACAGCTTTTTTTTTCCTGATTGGTTGTTGTGGTTTCAGGTTAATTGTTTTATCGTTACTATATATTATTACTATGTGTGCATCATATGAGAGGTTGGGTTTCTGTTGAACTGAACCATCTGTTTAGACGTTCTTATATTTTAGGACAGAGGCTAAACGCTGACTCGTGTCTGAGGGATCAACATATTTTTCTGTTGGTGTTCACACTGTGTAAATACACTCTGCATTCCTGGCTGCTGAGCTCTCCCTGGTGTCCAGGGACACCAGGGAGAGCTCAGCAAGTGGCATCAGATAAGAAACCATTATTAAACAGCACATATGGGCGTGTTAGACGTGTGACTCTCTTCACTGCCTTCGTTGCCACATTGTTGTATCTAGGTGTGTTTGCTAAAGCAGCTTAGACTTTAAATTCTGCAGGAGTGTGAACAAACAGTCACGTCTATCAGATCCAATCACAAACAGGCACACTGGGTTTGACACACTACAGCACACAAGACAGACAAGGGGAGACATTTGACCGCTGTCACTGCTTTGTTCAACTGGATCTTTATGAAGTAAAACATATTTACTTATTGAATGTTGGGTTTCTCATTAACAAGTGTTGTATTCACCTTTGTCAGTTACTCAGACCGCATGTGAAGAAAGTGTGTACAATATTCTGACATGTAAATGCCCTGTATTTGTATAGCGCCTTTCTAGTCTTTTCGACCACTCAAAGCGCTTTAACACTACATCTGCATTCACCTTTCACTCACATTCATACACTGGCGGAACTGCCAGAGGCAATTTGGGGTTCAGTGTCTTGCCCAAGGACACTTCGACATGCAGCCTGGGGGAGCCAGGAATTAAACCGGCAACCTTCCGATTAACGGCCAACCCGCTCTACCTCCTGAGCCACAGCCCCCCATCACATCGCCATCTTGTGTGATTTCTCTCTCTGTGCTCCACCAGCTCCAGGAAATCCTCACTTTTAAAGAAGCTGTTCAACCCTCTCAGCTAAAAACACTTGCAGCAGAGCCTTTTTATACATACAGTCAGAGCTGCTGTAAACTCAGTCTGCTGTCACGCAGAGGGCCAAAGTAAGATAAGATATAACTTTATTAATCCCTCGTAGGGGAAATTTCAGTCGACACAGCAGCACAAAGGAAAATAGAAGAACAGATGCAGCAGAAGTATCAACACACTTTTTACACTATACAATCAATAATAATTATAAATGTCTCTCAGTTTGGTGCTGTGGTGTGGAGCCTGATGGCTGACGGCACAAATGAGCCTCCGAAGCTCAAAGTAGGACTTTTAAAGTCCTCCACAACATCAACAGCACGGCCATTAATATTAACTGTGTTTAGGCAGAGTGAGATTGCAGCTGAAATAATTCAACAATTACAGGCTTCTTAAGTTATTTACTACTCAAGTATTTTTTTCAGTGAGTACTTTTGTATTTTAATGACCACTTTTACTTGTACTTGAGTACTTATTTTTGCTGTGTAGAGACTCTGTGATCATCAGAGGAAGAAAAGCCTCCATGTGAACAGAAGATTTATCTGAACTCTGTTTGCTGTTTGATTTAAACTTCAGTGTCTTCAGAAAAGAGCATCAGTCTGTTTGTGTTAGTTTCCACCCACCAACAGTAAAGAGCAAGACCTGAACACACACCATGACTCTGAGAGGTGAAGTTACAATGAGCTCAGAGCTGCTTCATACCAAACTCCACCCTCTAAGCGTCCCTCTGCATTGTTCTCTGGTCTCAGGGACAGGCCCAGACAGACCCTCGTATATTTCTGCATTAAATATTTGACCTAAATCCTGCTAAAATCTTCTTGTGTTCTCGTGCATCGTCACGTCTCATGATGCAAATGTATCATCACGCCACTAATCTGAGCCCTTCTGTCCCAACCACCTTTCAACACAAAGTCACGCCCTTCAAACTTCAGATCAGTTCCAGCAGGTTATTTTATCCAAAACATCTCACAGTCACATTTCCTCTGGGAAAAGACTCATAAAGATGGCGACAAGCAACAATGGACAACAACATGATGTATAAATACAAGTCAAATGTTTGTCAAGAAGAACACAACAGTGTGGGAGCGCAGATGGCAAAGAGCAACAACTTGGCTCCCAGCCAGCATGAATTCCTGAAGCAGGAAACTACACAATCATCATCATGTTTCCTTCTTAAAGTGAAAGAATCAGTCAGAGTTTGAAGCTCCTGATCAGCTCTGAGTTCAACAGCAGCTGAAACACTTTGCCTCCATATTTGGGATTTAATCTTTATCGTCACATGAGAAAAACTGCAGACTGTGTCATGAGGGAGGAGACGAGTTTATCCTGCTGCTGCTCACAGACAAAGAGAAAAACCTGCTTTTGATTTCAGCTTCTAATGTGGAGCCTCATCTGAATTACTGGGGCTGTGACTCTTCATGCTGTTTTTTTCCTGAGCTGATTCTTTGTTTTATTAGCAGGAAGAGAAAACAGGGTTTAGATTTCAAAGTGACCTGACCAGATAAAATTGGTCAGGTCACATTTACAAGATGAGCTGTTATGTGATCAACATGTTTCCAACAAACAGATGTCATATTGAATAATATGATAACATGTTACAGTCTCATCAGGAACCAGCCTGTCATGGGTTCACATCACAGTCAGGTCACAGCGCTCAGCTTTAACATATAATCATCTATAATAAATAAACAAAGCTACCTGCTGACCTTTGACAAACACAGAAGGTCAGTGGAACCACCGTCTGCTGTTTTACAGGTAAATATAATATTTAAATTTATTGTCACCGAGTCAAATAGTGATAGGTTCAAATCCCCGAATAGTCAAATCAATTACTAATTTCCATGGGTTTCCCACCATTAATAAAATTCAGAGACGTGAGTTTCAACCAGAAGGAAGATTTATGTATACAATAAAAAAAATAAAAAAATCAGGCTTTGGGTAATTTTAGTCACAAGCACAGCAATAAAAACAAAGATGTGGATGCCGATACTGCCAGAGGTGCTAAGGGATAAAAACACATCAGCATCTACAGGGGCCAGACCTGCAGAAGGAAACAGGGGGTCCCACGATCCACTACCCTATCTGTTCGGCAGAACACTAAAAAAAAAGGGGGGAAATGGCTGACAAGCTGAGGAAAATGTACAGCCAAAAAAACAGGGACAGCCGCCACACCCCTAGCAGAGCCCAGCATTTGGCAACCACATTCACAGGAGCCCATCCACCTGTAACAAATCTCATAAAATGATAAACATAAAAATTCAAACACCAATAGCAGCAGTCGATGAGGCAGGCAAAACAGCAGTGACTATACAACCCTCGCACAATGCAGTAAGTAGCCAACCCAGCTCTGACTCCACCTCGTTTATGGATCAGATGTTTAGGCCCACTCAACGTTCACTGCCTTATCTGTGGTGAACCTTTAACACGACAGGCTATTCAGCTGACGAGGTCTGGCCAACAGGTGACTTAACATACCTGCTTTCTAACCACACTGGACCACAACGGCTACAGGGAGATGCTGAGTACAGGTGTACAGGAGAAGCGGGAACAGGTGTGTGCCTGCTTCCAGAGAGACAGGAGGTGTAGCAGACCATGGCCTTACTAGGCCAAAAGCCTGCCTATCACATTATTGTTCAGGAAAGCAGGAGCTGAGACTTAAAGGTGACGACATGAGAGGAACAAACAGCTGAAATCATGAAAAAGGTTTAAAAACGACGTCCACAGATATTAAAACTTCAGCAGACGTCAGAAGACACTTAAACAGGAACTTTCTGTAATAAAGAGTTCACTAACTCTGAGAGTCTTTCTCACTTTTACTGCCACACTTGTGAGCGAGAACAATCAGTAAATTTATTTATAATAAAATCACAAGGTGCTTCACAATAAAACTTTAACCTAACAATCAGCCTTCAACAGGCTGAGAGCAGCCTCCTCTTTCTGCAGTTTGTCTTTATTCAGCGTTCAGTGACCTTCCTCTCTGCTCCTGTGGCGTCTGTGTAGCAACAGGAAAACACGTGACAGAAGACGAAGCACATGCAACTCTGTATTTCCTCTATTACTCCTCACTGACTCTTATTCACACAAACTGAAAGATATGAATGCGACTCTGAGAGAAAACCAGTCAGCTGCCACACGGTGACATGAAGAAAAGGGCAGCAGTCTGTTCATGTAAGTTTCTACCCACCAGCAGTAAACAGGAAGAACTGAACCCAGTTCCTGATTCAAACTGAGACGTGAGGGATGGTGAAGTTAAAATAAGCTCAGAGAGGTTTTGACCACAATCCTCCCTGAAAAAGTCCCATTTGTTCTCTTTTTACAAGGAGAGGCCAAAACAGACATTTTGTGACATCAGAGTTCACTTTCCCCTCTCAGCTCCTGAGTTACTGTTAAAGAAATGTATTGATCCTGTTTTTATCATTTTTATTGGCTCTTGGTTTCATCTGCTCTAGAAGCAGGACGCTGTTCAAAAGTCAACAAACAGCTGACATGAAGTCTGATTTTATTTTGATATGAAGAGAGAAGTACTGTGTACATGAAGGACAGAACTCTTGCATGTTTGTAACCTGATACTTTGACTGGAAGCTCGGGCGTGTTGAGGTTTAGTTTCCAGCTCAGATCAGACCTGCATCAACAGGTTCAACAGCTCTGAACTCAAAAACAGTACTGAAGCAGAATTAAAAGTACTTGTACTTGAGTATTTGTATTTTATCTGACAGCTGCAGTTACAGGTTCCTCTGCAGATTAAGATTTTACATTTAAAACATGAAGATTAAACTGCCAACATCAGCTAAAATAGCTCCACCTGCTCTGTCTGACACACTGCTCAAGTTCATGTGTCAGGAATAATAATCATATATTAGCATCTGAATTGGGGCATTTGATGTACTGACATCTTATAACTTTCAGACTGACAGAATCAGAAAGTCACAGTTAGCAAACAAATAATCATACATTACAGTTGAAGCACTTATATAACCTTAACATTTTGCTCGTATAATAATTATACAGTAAAAATAAATCAGTGAGTAATTAAACCAATGTTTAAAGCTTTCAGTGATGACCTCATCCTCCAAGCTCTTCAGGGACAGTGAGATTTTGGCTCTGAGTTAAATCAACTTCTCCGCATAAATCACACAAAGCTACATCCTTTTAATTTCATTACCTTCAAATATATAAATCCCTGCAGACACCACATGCTTTATACGACCCACCATCAGCTTCTTAAATAATCACAAGTACAAGGGCAATAATATAACATCATAGATGACATGTATTGATTAACCCTGATGTAAAAAAACACAGACATGGAGAAGTTTCACACCTCTCTCCACCTGGTTTCAACATGTTTGGTTTTTGCTCTGTCTGCTGGCATTTCAGACATCAGAGGCTGTTTTTCTGTTTAAAGCTGGTAAAATCTTCTGGTGGAGGAAATTCAGGTTCCTCTGGGAAAAGACCCATAAAAATGGCGACATGTAGCCTACAGTATATTTAATATACACATATACATACATACTGTATATTTAAGCAACACTGGACAACAACATGATGTATAAATACAAGTCAAATGTTTGTCAAGAAGAACACAACAGTGTGGGAGTGCAGAGTGCAAAGAGCAACAACAACAAGCTGCTGAGTAAAGATGGAGGACAGGAGTCAGCTGCTCCTCTGCTGTTGTAACAAAACACTTCCTGCTTTATTATTCTTTATTTCTGAGTTTTATCAGCTTAAGTTAACTTCAAACTGCAGAAAAACGTCCAGTAAAAGCCTCTGAATCTGAAATCAGAGCGATCACTAATGAAATCTCTTTGTTCAGAGTAACTTGGCTCCCAGCCAGCATGAAGTCCTTTAATACAAGTAAACAGAGAAACAGCATCATGTTTCCTTCTTAAAGTGAAAGAATCAGTCAGAGTTTGAAGCTCCTGATCAGCTCTGAGTTCAACAGCAGCTGAAACACTTTGCCTCCATCTTTGGGATTTAATCTTTATCATAGATTCACAAGAGAAAAACTGCAGACTGCATCATGAGGGAGGAGACAAGTTTATCCTGCTGCTGCTCACAGACACAAAGTTAAACTGAGAAAAAACTGAACTACTGTGACTGAGAGCTGCTGCTCGTCTGTCTGCTCTGTTTTCTCCTGAGCTGATTCTTTGTTTTATCAGCAAGAAGAGAAAACAGTGTTGACTTTCTAACTGAAGTACAGACAGATAAAACTGGTCACATTTAACAGGAGACGACGACATATCCTGTACAATGATCAACACGTCTCCAACAGACATAAGTCATGGTGAATAATGTGTGTTAACATCACATTCAGGTCACAGCGCTCAGCTTTAACACATAATCAAACTGGAACTTTCTGTAATAAAGAGTTCACTAACTCTGAGAGTCTTTCTCACTTTTACTGTCACACAATGAACCTTCAACAGGCTGAGAGCAGCTTCCTCTTTCTGCAGTCTGTCTTTATTCAGCGTTCAGTGACCTTCCTCTCTGCTTCTGTGGCGTCTGTGTAGCAACAGGAAAACACGTGACAGAAGACGTAGCACATGCAACTCTGTATTTCCTCTATTACTCCTCACTGACTCTTATTCACACAAACTGAAAGATATGAATGCGACTCTGAGAGAAAACCAGTCAGCTGCCACACGGTGACATGAAGAAAAGGGCAGCAGTCTGTTCATGTAAGTTTCTACCCACCAGCAGTAAACAGGAAGAACTGAACCCAGTTCCTGATTCAAACTGAGACGTGAGGGATGGTGAAGTTAAAATAAGCTCAGAGAGGTTTTTGACCACAATCCTCCCTGAAAAAGTCCCATTTGTTCTCTTTTTACAAGGAGAGGCCAAAACAGACATTTTGTGACATCAGAGTTCACTTTCCCCTCTCAGCTCCTGAGTTACTGTTAAAGAAATGTATTGATCCTGTTTTTATCATTTTTATTGGCTCTTGGTTTCATCTGCTCTAGAAGCAGGACGCTGTTCAAAAGTCAACAAACAGCTGACATGAAGTCTGATTTTATTTTGATATGAAGAGAGAAGTACTGTGTACATGAAGGACAGAACTCTTGCATGTTTGTAACCTGATACTTTGACTGGAAGCTCGGGCGTGTTGAGGTTTAGTTTCCAGCTCAGATCAGACCTGCATCAACAGGTTCAACAGCTCTGAACTCAAAAACAGTACTGAAGCAGAATTAAAAGTACTTGTACTTGAGTATTTGTATTTTATCTGACAGCTGCAGTTACAGGTTCCTCTGCAGATTAAGATTTTACATTTAAAACATGAAGATTAAACTGCCAACATCAGCTAAAATAGCTCCACCTGCTCTGTCTGACACACTGCTCAAGTTCATGTGTCAGGAATAATAATCATATATTAGCATCTGAATTGGGGCATTTGATGTACTGACATCTTATAACTTTCAGACTGACAGAATCAGAAAGTCACAGTTAGCAAACAAATAATCATACATTACAGTTGAAGCACTTATATAACCTTAACATTTTGCTCATGATAATAATTATACAGTAAAAATAAATCAGTGAGTAATTAAACCAATGTTTAAAGCTTTCAGTGATGACCTCATCCTCCAAGCTCTTCAGGGACAGTGAGATTTTGGCTCTGAGTTAAATCAACTTCTCCGCATAAATCACACAAAGCTACATCCTTTTAATTTCATTACCTTCAAATATATAAATCCCTGCAGACACCACATGCTTTATACGACCCACCATCAGCTTCTTAAATAATCACAAGTACAAGGGCAATAATATAACATCATAGATGACATGTATTGATTAACCCTCATGTAAAAAAACACAGACATGGAGAAGTTTCACACCTCTCTCCACCTGGTTTCAACATGTTTGGTTTTTGCTCTGTCTGCTGGCATTTCAGACATCAGAGGCTGTTTTTCTGTTTAAAGCTGGTTAATCTTCTGGTGGAGGAAATTCAGGTTCCTCTGGGAAAAGACCCATAAAAATGGCGACATGTACTGTATATTTAAGCAACAATGGACAACAACGTGATGTATAAATACAAGTCAAGTGTTTGTCAAGAAGAACACAACAGTGTGGGAGTGCAGAGGTCAAAGAGCAACAACAACAAGCTGCTGAGTAAAGATGGAGGACAGGAGTCAGCTGCTCCTCTGCTGTTGTAACAAAACACTTCCTGCTTTATTATTCTTTATTTCTGAGTTTTATCAGCTTAAGTTAACTTCAAACTGCAGAAAAACGTTTAGTAAAAGCCTCTGTATCCCAAATCAGAGCGATCACTAATGAAACCTCTATGTTCAGGCTAACTTGGCTCCCGGCCAGCATGAATTCCTCAGGTGGAATGTTTCCTTCTTAAAGTGAAAGAATCAGTCAGAGTTTGAAGCTCCTGATCAGCTCTGAGTTCAACAGCAGCTGAAACACTTTGCCTCCACGTTTGGGATTTAATCTTTATCATAGAGTCACATGAGAAAAACTGCAGACTGTGTCATGAGGGAGGAGACGAGTTTATCCTGCTGCTGCTCACAGACACAAAGTTAAACTGAGCAAAACCTGATTTTGATTTAAATTTCTTCACTGTGGAGTCTAAACTGAACTACTGTGACTGAGAGCTGCTGCTCGTCTGTCTGCTCTGTTTTCTCCTGAGCTGATTCTTTGTTTTATCAGCAAGAAGAGAACAGTGTTGACTTTCTAAGTGAAGTACAGACAGATAAAACTGGTCACATTTAACAGGAGACAACATCATATCCTGTACAGGGATCAACACGTCTCCAACAGACATAAGTCATGGTGAATAACGTGTGTTAACATGTGTTCACATCACATTCAGGTCACAGCGCTCAGCTTTAACACATAATCATCTATAATAAATTAAATATAATAAAACCTTTGACAAACACAGAAGGTCAGTGGAACCACCGTCTGCTGTTTTACAGGTAAATATAATATCATTTAAATTTATTGTTCAGAAAACCAGGAGTTGAGACTTAAAGGTGACGACATGAGAGGAACAAACAGCTGAAAAAGGGTTAAAAAACGATGTCCACAGATGTTAAAACTTCAGCAGACGTCAGGAGACACTTAAACTGGAACTTTCTGTAATAAAGAGTTCACTAACTCTGAGAGTCTTTCTCACTTTTACCGTCACACAATGAACCTTCAACAGCAGAGCAGCTTCCTCTTTCTGCACTCTGTCTTTATTCAGCATTCAGTGACCTTTCTCTCTGCTTCTGTGGCGTCTCCGTAGCAACAGGAAAACACGTGACAGAAGACGAAGCACATGCAACTCCCTTTCTCCTCTACTACTCCTCACTGACTCATTCACACAAACTGAAAGATACGAACGCGACTCACACGAAGACATTTCACGCAAGGTGTTTCAATAATAAATAAATGATGAGTTGAGGTTTCTACACTAGAATCAGACTTTCTCTTCAACAAAGAAAAAATAAGTTTTCCTGAAACAGTTTGATCAGAGTATCCTGATCCAGCAGTTGTTGATCAGGGGGAGGAAATATTTTATCTATCTTATCTATTTCTAGCTGTACAAGGATTATAGAAGTTAATCAATGAAAACCTACCTGCTGCACCAGACCTCAAGAACTACATTCAAGTCCTGAGGTTACATTTACCCACCTACACTGAACACCTTTTTAACCAAAATGGCACACCCTCCTCCAGACGTATTTCTGTCCTTAGGCAAAAAAATATAACCTGGTATCACAAAATCGGTTTAAGCCACGTCTCCTGTATGCAGACAAACTGTGGCTTTTCTGTGAGACCATCCACAAACTGCTGCAGAAAACAGCCTCATGATTTCATGTCATTTTCCTGAAACTTATTTTCTTACTTTATTATTTTCTTTTCTTACTTTAATACACTTCACACGCCCTAAACATGAACTCCTTCACCCTTATGTATTTGTTTATTTTAAAGGGCCAGTAATGCACATTAATGAACATTTCTGCCAGCATCGATGTAAATATGTCAGATTCAGACAGAAGACTGTCCTGCAGCCTACTGTTTCTTTTGTTGTTCTTATCATGTTGTCTCTTTGTATTGACATGTACAGACCAGGGACGACACACTACAGCACACAAGACAGACAAGGGGAGACATTAGACCGCTGTCACTGCATTGTTCAACTGGATCTTTATGAAGTAAAACATTTAAACATATTTACTTATTGAATGTTGGGTTTGTCATTAACAAGTGTTGTATTCACCTTTGTCAGTTACTCAGACTGTCAGACCGCATGTGAAGAAAGTGTGTACAATATTCTGACATCACCATCTTGTGTGATTTCTCTCTCTGTGCTCCACCAGCTCCAGGAAATCCCCACTTTTAGAGAAGCTGTTCAACCCACTCAGCTAAAAACACATGCAGCAAAGAGCAACAACAACAAGCTGCTGAGTAAAGATGGAGGACAGGAGTCAGCTGCTCCTCTGCTGTTGTAACAAAACACTTCCTGCTTTATTATTCTTTATTTCTGAGTTTTATCAGCTTAAGTTAACTTCAAACTGCAGAAAAACGTTTAGTAAAAGCCTCTGAATCCCAAATCAGAGCGATCACTAATGAAACCTCTATGTTCAAGCTAACTTGGCTCCCGGCCAGCATGAATTCCTCAGGTGGAATGTTTCCTTCTTAAAGTGAAAGAATCAGTCAGAGTTTGAAGCTCCTGATCAGCTCTGAGTTCAACAGCAGCTGAAACACTTTGCCTCCATATTTGGGATTTAATCTTTATCATAGAGTCACATGAGAAAAACTGCAGACTGTGTCATGAGGGAGGAGACGAGTTTATCCTGCTGCTGCTCACAGACACAAAGTTAAACTGAGCAAAAACTGAATTACTGTGACTGAGAGCTGCTGCTCGCCTGTCTGCTCTGTTTTCTCCTGAGCTGATTCTTTGTTTTATCAGCAAGAAGAGAAACCAGTTAAACGTATTTTATTATTGAATATTGGGTTTGTCATTAAAACTGTTGACAACAGTCAGCATTCAGATTTCAGTCCAACATATCTGGAATGTGGTGGAACAGGATGTTCTCATCATGGCCACTGTGTGATGCTCTCATGTCAATATGGACCAAAGTATCCGAGGAATGTTTCCAACACCTCACTGACTACGTTTACATGCTGTCAATATTCGGGTTATGGTCGGGTTAAGGTCACGATTCGGGTTTCTGAAACATTCGGGATAACCCGTTTACATGCGTGAGCAGAGAGAGTTTCTCCTGTATACATGGAATTTCGGTATACTGCACGCGGGTTTGGCGCATACAAGAAGTTCCTATACTCAAAAGACCAAGATTCCTTGCGAATAGAGCATGCGCAGAGCACAAATCAATGTTCCTTTTGATGGGGATATGCCGATACGCGTTTACATGACGAAATATTCGGGTTAGAAAAGGGGTACCCCAGGGGTAAAAACCGGGTTTTTAAAAACCGGGTTATGAGCATATCCAGGTTTTTGCCGGTGTTTACATGGCCGTGTGCGACCAGGTTATTGCTAATATCCCGGTTTTGAACGGGTTTTTGGCTGCATGTAAACGTAGTCACTGAAAAGAGCCCATGAAGAATTAAGGAGGTTCTGAAGGCAAAAGGGTGTCAAACCCGGTACTAGCAAGGTGTACCTAATAAAGTGGCCGTGAGTGTTGCTGTCAAGTCAACATAACATCACTTAATTCAACAGCATTAATAGCAAGACAGGAGGAGATACATTTTGCTGGAACTATTAGGCATCTGGGCTGAGGAGTTTCTCTCTCTCTCTGTGCTCCACCAGCTCCAGGAAATCCCCACTTTTAGAGAAGCTGTCCACTCAGCTAAAAACACATGCAGCAGAGCCTTTTTATACATACAGTCAGAGCTGCTGTAAACTCAGTCTGCTGTCACGCAGAGGGCCAAAGTAAGATAAGATATAACTTTATTAATCCCTCGTTGGGGAAATTTCAGTCGACACAGCAGCACAAAGGAAAATAAAGAACAGATGCAGCAGAAGTATCAACACACTGTTTACACTATACAATCAATAATAATTATAAATGTCTCTCAGTTTGGTGCTGTGGTGTGGAGCCTGATTACAGCTGAAATAATCCCGGTCACATCCAACAATAAGAGACTTCTCAAGTTATTCACTACTCAAGTATTTTTTTCAGTGAGTACTTTTGTATTTTGATGACCACTTTTACTTGTACTTGAGTACTTTTTTTTGCTGTGCAGAGACTCTGTGATCATCAGAGGAAGAAAAGCCAACTACAGCCTTTGATGGCATTTTTCAAGCTACTGAAACCTAAACTTTGTTATCACAGACGTCTGGGCCAAGTAGAGGACTGCTGTGTCTGTTTGTGCGTTTTCCTGTGTGAGAGGGGAATTTTTAATCACATAATAAGCAATGATATCTCTCCTGGTTTCATCTGCTCTAGAAGCAGGACGCAAATAACTGACATGAAGAGAGAAGTCAGACTGGACTGTGAGCTTCCTGTTTTTAAAAAAATGCTCTGTAGATGAACTCCCTGAGGACATAATCCTTACGTGTATGTAACCTGATACCTTGAGGGGTAAAGCTTGGGTGTGTTGAGGTTTAGTTTCCAGCTCAGATCAGACCTGCATCATCAGCTCTGAACTCAAATACTTTAGCAGAATTAAAAGCATTTTTATTTTATCTGACAGCTGGAGTTACAGGTTCCTCTGCAGATTCAGAGAGATACAATCCTCATGTGAAATGGTTAATATTTGTCAAATATGAGTGCTTTTACTTCAGTATCAACATGCAAACAAATGAGATGCTGTTAAAGAGGAAGAAAAGGTGAAGCAAGGGGGCTTTCATCTCACCATGTGTGAGGAGAATTTGGTACAGTGTTCAAAGAAAACTCATTCACTGACGAGAATGTGTTGGAGCTCTATCTGCATTCAGACAAATATATAAATAATATAATATTGTGTCTTTATAGTCATGTTCTGTGCTGTTATACTGTCCACAGAGCCATACCTGTTACACCCAGCAGTTCCCCCCCTCTGTTTACCTTATGTTCTCTGCTGTCTCCCCATCCTATTGTATCTGTTGTCTGTTTTGGCTATGAGTCTGTCTGGCTGCAGAGAGGCGTGGTCTTCCTGGCTCTGGCTCTTCGTTCTCACACACCTGCATTTCTTTCTCTCAGCTACCTCCTATCTACACTTGTCTTGCATTCCAGAATTTGCCAGATCGTTGCTGACCCTTGCTGTGCCTGACACGTCTGCTTTTCCTCCATCTCCTAAAAATCGTGCCTCAGTTACATCTAAGCTACTTTTATTTTTTTAATAGTTAAAAGTTAGGTCATTTATATATAAATATTTATATACACACACACATAGGCCAAGTTTATGTTGAACCAACTTCATTCCACAGTAGCAATAGAAGAAAGACTAAAAACCTGCTCCAATGTGTGAGAGAGCTAAATCAAACACAGAAACTCTCCTACTTACTGACAGATCATTGCTGCTAAATGTACTTCCTCATGCAACAAACGGAGAACCATTGTTGTTTGTATAAAGCAACTTAATTATCATATATTAATTAATTAAATTAATTAATTATTTATTAATTCTATATTTTTTATAGTTTATATGTGACTTTGTGCCCTGGCAGAGAAAGAGCGAGAGAGAGCGAATTCTTAATGAAATGTATGGGGGTGATTGATATTTTATATGTATTGGGATGATTGTTATATGTTTGATGCTTTGGCAATATTGTTCAACAGTCATGCCAATAAAGCAAAATTGAATTGAATTGAATTGAGAGAGAGACCCTCCGTTGCACGTGTCTTTATTCCCCTGCTACCGCGCAACTCGGCCAATAAAAGAGCTTCGTTACTGAAAAGCTGTTTGATTCAGAAAACAGCGACGCTGCCACCAAGCTACTGAGAAATGTAGTTAAACTAGTAACGGCGCTACTTGTAGCGACGCTGCTGCCCAACACTGTCCAAAACCGAATGCAAAATCCAAAACAAAACCAGAAATCCAAAAGGGAAACTCAAAAAACAAACTCCAAAGAACCAAAGACAGGGCAGGACAAGGCATGAGACGAGACAGAGCAATGAAGGCAACAGGCAACCCCATGCTAATGAAACAGCATAAACAATAATGAAAATGCATTACAGTACCAACTGTACGCATCGTTTGAACACAACAGCCTTGAGTCTTGTTGCTGAACTCGTCCATCCCTTTATGACCACAGTGTACCATCTTCTGATGGCCACTTCCAGAGGATAATGCACTATGTCACAAAGCTCAAATCATCTCAAAAGGGTTTCCTGGACATGTCAATGAGTTCACTGGCCTCCACAGTCACCAGATCTCAATCCAACAGAGCACCTTTGGGATGTGGAGGAACAGGACATTCATATCATGGATGTGCAGTCGACAAATCTGCAGCAACTGTGTGATGCTCTCATGTTAAATTGGACCGAAGTCTCTGAAGAATGTTTCCAGCACCTTGTTGAAAGTATGCCATGAAGAATTAAGAAAAGGGGGTCAAACCCGGTACTGACAAGATGTAATAAAGTGGCCGTGAGTGCAGTTGTAAAGTGAACATAACACCACTTGAATGTTAGCAGGTTAAGCCTCTCTTCCTGCCGTTCTCAAAAACAAACACGCTCCTCATTCATATTTCCCCTTACATTACATTTTACTGCAATCAGCTGAATAAATATGAACTGGACTACAGTTGGTGGACTGTTCTGTAAAACTGTAATATCTGCACAAAGGAACACACATGCAGAACAACCTGTATACCGTGTATAAGTAGGCTAGGTATGTAATATCCACTTTTTAATTAAGATTAAAGAGACACAAGCACTATACTGTGAAGACATAGTACTGTAATACTACTTGTACTGTATACACAAACATCACACAGAAAACAAGTTGGCAGCAGTGACTGATTTATCTATTGAATAAAGTCTGATGGGTCTCAGCAGGTTCGCCATCAGAATAGCTTCTGATATCAGCATCTGTAAATCTAAATCACACAAATAACTGTGGCATTCGCCCCTGAAGTTTCATGGTAGGATTAGCTTGACTGTTTACATACCCGTGTGTGTTTACACACTCTACAGAGACACTCAAGCGTTTTGAGTGTCTCTATACAGCAATCAGGAAACACGGGAGAGAAGAAGAACATGAGAAAGTATTTATCTCCACCACAATCAACATACAACTGGCCTGAAAGCTATAAACATGATAGGCCTACTGAGAGAAAACCATTCAGCAGGCTCAAGGTGTGGGGACAGAGGGTCATATTTGAATAAAGTTATTGTGAATAAAGTTTGTTTGTGTGTCTTCATTTCAGACTCAGATCACATCTGTGTTCTGCAGAGGTGATCCTGTTTCTTACGGTGTTGATTCGACCCCCATAGTTCCCCCTCAGGGTGCTGCTGCTCACAGGGAGACAGAGAATGCTACACTGACGGGGGGTAGCCTGCTGAGACATATAGGGCTGCCTCACGGTCTCAGCGCTCATGAACGAGTTGAGCTGTGAGGCTAAGCGGCTCCCCAGTGCGTTACAAACTGACACCAACAGGTCCTGACCGGTCGTCCACATGTGACGACTGAGGAGTGAGAACGTGTTGGTTTTTATATTAATAGAAGAGAGACGTCAAAACTGGACTGTGAGCCTCCTGTTTCTAAAATATGCTCTGGAGATGGACTCTGCATGTCTGTAACCTGAGTGATTTTACATATATATATATATAATATATAAGTATAAGTTTGAGTCACAAATATATACATTTTCAAAACCTTATCCATCTTTTTAATTATATATGAAATTATCAGACACTGTGGATATTAACAGTAGAAGATTGGAAAAACGTTGCCTGGTCTGATGAGTCTAGATTTAGATTTCTCTCTCTCCGTGCTGATGTGCTGCCACCTGCTGGCTGCTGCTTCTTCTTAATTGTTGCTACTGTGATTGATTAAACCTTTGCTCTCTTCCCGCCTTTCTCATTTACGCTTCTCATTTATAATTCACCTTACATTACATTTTACTGCAATCAGCTGAATTCAATATGAAAAACTGACAAATGTAGTAACTGGACTACAGAATTGGAAAATCTGTATAAATGAACACACATGTAGTACAACCTGTATACTTGTGTCAATAAATATGTATATATCCTAAATATCCACATTTTAAATAAAATAAAAAAGACACATCCACAGTAAATACATAGTACTGTAATAGTATTCTTTACCCATTGGATTGTTACGACCCCTCCCTTTCTGCCTGCTGTGGCTGCCAGTTTGGGAGGGCTCGTTCGGGGCAGACACCTGTGTAGACCTGTCTCACTGCATGTCTCTGTCTGCCAGGCTCCACTTATCCTGGTTTGGGTTTGTTTGCTGTTCTGAGTTGCCGTCAACCTTCATTCAAACATTTCTCACTCATCCACTCACCACTGCTGCAGCGGATTATCACATTTCATCTTTTGTAGTTATGTTGTTTATACTTAAACCTTCGTTAGATAACTATGACCAGGATCTTCTTGGAATCGAGCCACTTCCAGAAGTTCTCCGTTGACTCCTCCATCGTTGGCTGTATCACAGACAACAGCGAGGAGGAGTACAGAGACCTGATCGAGAGCTTCATTGGATGGTGTGACAGCAACCACATCCAGCTCAACACAGGAAAAACCCAGGAGCTGGTTGGTGGACTTCAGACGCAGCAGGAGGACCCTCACCCCTGTTGTAATCAGGGGTGTGGCAGTATGGTGGACACCTACAAGTTCGTGAGGATTTGTGCCTGATTATTTCTGACACATTTATCTGGTTGTAAATGGTTGTAAATAATTATTATTGATTGTATAGTGTAAAAAATACTGTATCTGTTCTTCTATTAGGGCCCGATTAACTCCTCCTAGAGAATTAGTCAGACCGACTTCAGATTTTCTCTGTCTACTCTAAAGCCATTGACACGGCGTGCCCGTGGTGTGGCGTCCAAAATCGATGATTCGCCATGAAAGAGGAAGTTTAACATCAGTGTACATCACATCTGCACCAAACTTTGCATGCTTGATAACAGTCTCGCCCCGAACACGGGGGCGCCTCACACTTTGACGCACTACATCCCCCCCAAATTTCCCTACGGGGGATTAAGAAAGTTATATCTTATCTTAAATGCTTCCGGTCAGCGGTGAGCTGGATTCCTGTTTGACAGGATCTGGATTCTTCTATTAGTATCGGTGATCAACCATGTGAATGGATGATATCGGCCTTCTGAACCTACCAGTAGGTGCAGCAGGGCCCTTCTGATCCATGTGGGGCTGATAACGTCCATTCAATCAAGTGATCACTCTTTCTGAGACAATCACACTTACAGATAAATCCTCATGCATCACAGACTGCTCCTGGAGTAAATCCATAGTTTTACCTTTCCAGAGTATATCTACCACACTGCTAAAGTCAGACAATATTAAATATCTGGGTGTCAATATTTCCTCCAGGCTGTCAGAACTGACATTGCTAAACTGCACGCCTCTACTTAAATCAACAGAGGGTAACTGTGCAACATTGCCCACATCACTCCTGGGAAGAGCCGCCACCATAAAAAAAGGAAATGATTGTGGTCATTACTTTCTTGCCAACAGACTACAATATATCTCAGAATGGGCCAATCAAAGCCCATTTGTCCGCTCATGGATGGACATTTGATGAGGAAATAAAAATTCCTGATATGCCATTTATCAGCTCCAGTAGCAAATATCATGCCTGCTTTAAAAAGCATTAACAAAAGCACTTCCCTGGCAGCCTGGTGGGAATTTCTCAAAATATCTTCACCTATCCCATGCAGACTTACTCCATTCTGAAACAATCCTGGCATCCTGCAAAATATCCTAAATTTTCCACTAGTCCGGACCAAAACTACTGGAAGCAGATACAATATGTTGTAGAACACGTCTCAACTGCTTTAGTGTCGATCTAGTGTCCACAATCTGTCTTGCACAACATGGTATACAGCTCCTCATTCTGCATATCAGGCTGCTGGGCAGGACAGGGTTAAAAACAAACACACAACAAAAACAATGCATGACTTGGTTTTCTTTCCATGAAAACCTTGTTCCTGTTTCAGGACACCTGAGGGCTCATCCTGGTCTGATCAGAGGTCATAATCATTGTTACAACATGGACACTTTCCACAGACTAGCTAATAGACAGTCTGCTGAGTCTCACTGTTGCGTCAGCCCTCCTGTCTTTGTCCTTTAAATTGCCAAAATGTGTGATTTGTCTCTTTCTATGTGTCAGACCTGTGGCTCTGCACAACCTGGTCAGTTATTCACTTAGATGCTTGCTTAGACTAAACACAAACCTTATTTCCTGCTAACTGTGTGAGAGAAAACCACAACAATACCAGTGAGAGAGAAAGAGGAAGGAGGTGGGATTTACTTGGTGTGAGTGGTGAACGTTAAAGTGTTGCTCTCAGATGAGCAAGATTTAAAATGGGGCAATCATCTTTATCGTGGCTGTTAGGTAAGTAAAAATGTACTTAACGTGAGAATATTTGTCTCCATGTTGTCTGAAAAATTAGTTCTAAAACATTTCTGGTGTTTTTGAAAGCAGCAGCGAGTTACAGAGTGAATAATGTGAATACAAAGACTGAATTCAGCCAAATACGGTCAAATGATGAAATACATTAGCTACGAAAAGAGAACAACAATTTCAGAGATCATTATATATATATCTATATCAGGAGAAGAAAATCACAGAAAAAAAGGAAAAACCACAGTAAGTACTGTACTGCAGAGACGCTTCGACCTACAAATCTTGTCCTCTAGAAAACAACTGTTTGTTTGGTTCAAACCCCAGCAAATGTCACATCATCATGATTTAATAGTTTTTTTTCAGTGAAAATGAAAATTCTGATGCAAAAATGACATTTCCCACTTATCACAAATCATAAAATCGGTCAAAATAATTGAAATATGCGTATTTGTTTTACCATTTCAAACTGTCCTAATATTTATTACACTAAATCTTAAATCAATTTAATTTGTTATTTCTATATCTAATATCAATGTGTGGCTGTTTTTCTGTGCAGTGCAAGCAGGTTGGTCTATTTTCTAGAAAGTACAGATGTCCTGTTCCATGTAAAACCACAAACCAACCTGAGTGTGATTTCTCTTTAGTTCTGACCTCACTGCTGAGCTGCACAACAAACCAAGGTGAGCAAACTTCTTCTGTCACAGCTGAAAAGTTATTCACTCCCTGATAGAACAGTTAGTGTTTAGGACAGTGTTTGTGGAGGGAAACAGCCACTTTACAAATACAATAAAACACTGAATACTGTTTTGATGCCACAGTGTTGCAGACTGGAGCCAGAGCTGAAACTGCTGCTATAAAGATGTAATTCAGAAACCAGGACTGCACAGCAGGATGCAGCTGCGTCAGGAGGAAAAATAATATCAATACATTTACAAGTAAGGCACATATAGCCAGATCTTCTGCTGTGTGTTTAACACCAACTTTGAAAACACTTGTCTATCAGCTCTGAGATTGATTCAGATTTCTTCTCTGAAACTCAGCATCTGAAACACAGAGATCAGTTCAGCAGATAATAACTGACAGTGAGAAAGCAGGAATATGCAGGGTGTGAATTATACAATGACAACCTTTTTTCAAGGTCAAAAAGAAAACCCAGTACAGCGCAGGCACGGGATTCAGTAAACTAACATCTTGCAATGCTTCCAATATCCAGGATTATTTAACTAACGCATGCAGTCTGTAGATGATGATAAATCAAATTAATTTCACCAGTTGATTGGTGCCCCATACAACACAGCAAAGTTGGCATGTGTATGTGACGCCCCGGGGTGACTGGATGTGTGAGTAGCTTCCAGTCGCTAACTAGCTAAGTAGCTAACAATGTTTTTGTTTAAGGAGTTGACAGCCCCCCCCCCCCCGAGACAATTTCCCTAACCTCAACCATGGCATTCGTTAGTGCTTAAACCTAAGTCAGTAAATATATGCAGTGTGTGTTCTTGGGTGTAAAAACACAGGGATGTTGTGTTTGTTGAAAATACTCCATAGAGATACTCCAGACACATATGGAATCACAATGTTGTTGTGTTTGACTGTCAGTTCCTCCTCCCCTCCAGTTTTGTTCTTCTTGGATCTTTTGGCTGTTTTCACAAAGGTCCATTTAGGGTATCCACCCCTTCAGGAGGTTCTCTTCCTTCTCTCTGGCTTTAGGACATGTTGGGTTTTTGTCCACTCTGTGGTACAGTGTTCTTATGACCCCTAGTGGGTAACGGGAATCAAAATGTAAGTATTAATCCATGCGTGGGTTTCCTGCACACTCCAATCTGCAGGCTCCTGTCCTCTTCAATGCGTACAGCACAGTCCAGGAAAGCCAAACTGTTTTGTGGACATCTTCTTGTGTGAATTTAATGTTACAGTCCACAGAGTTGATGTGTTCTGTGAAGGCTTGCAGTGCTTGTATTGTAATTTTGACCCAGGTGTTGTCCATTTGTACCAGTGTCTTGGTGCTGTTCCTCTAAAGGAGTTGAAGGCTTTGCTCTCCACTTTTTCCATGTAGATGTTAGCCTCAATATGTGTCACTGGTGAGCCCATGGTACAGCCATGTTTTTGTCTGTAGAATCCTCCGATGTACTGGAAATAGGTGGTGTTTAGACAGAGGTCGAGTAATTTACAGATCTGGTCAGGGCTGAGGCTGGTTCTGCTGTCCAGGGTGGGGTATTGTAGTAGCCATTTCCTTATGGATTCTATTGCCTCCATGGTGGGGATGCAGGTGAACAAAGAGGTCACATCACAGGATACCATGGTTTTATCTGGGCCCAGTTTCAGGCCTTGAACTTTGTCTGCAAATGGAGTTTTGGATGTGGTGGGACGTGTTACCAACCAAAGGGGCTAAGAAGGTAGACATGTGTTTGGCAATGTTGTAGGTGACCCAGTGGATGCTGCTGATAATTGGCCTGACTGGGGCTCCTTCTTTGTGTATCCCGGGTGAAAGAGTTTTTTTCCTGAAGTTTCTGTAGACATTCTATGGCCTTCTTCTTGTACCCGCTGGTTGGGTCTCACCTCAGTGTCTCATATGTGTTTGTGGCCCTTAGTAGTGGGTTGACTTTGTCCTGGTAGTCAACTGTGTTAAGGACTGCTGTGCATCTTCCTTTGTCGACAGGCAAGATGGTGATGTTTTCATCCTTGCTTAGTGATGTCACAGCTCTCCTTTCTTGGATGGTGAAGTAGTAAGAGGGTGCCTTCACATTAGGAGAGGCTATCAGCTAGCTATCATCACATAGCTCATTTTAAGTAAAATAAATGCTAATTACAAAACTCTGAAGGTAAGAAAGTTAAGTGTGACTGGACTGGAGCAGTCCAGTAATGTGGGCATCACGAGTGATGGGGGCAGACAGATGTTCAACTAACATGAAAGTTAGGAAATGGTATGGTCCAATTTAGTTGTGTTAGAATCCGATAGATTCTTAAAGATAAGGCATGAGTAAATAAGAAAGACGCCCCTGAACTGCTGTTTTTGCCTCTTTTGTGAGGGTCCAAGCCTTAATTAGGGGTGTCAAATCCCACCAATCCCCCCCATAATTCGAACCATCGGAATATGTGAAATGTGGAAAAAATAAATGCAAATTTTTTCTCTGACCACAATCTCTGTCTCCTCCTCCAGCCTCTCTGACTGTGAGTCCCAGCAGCTCTCAGCTGTTTCAAGGAGAGTCTGTCTCTCTGAGCTGTGAGGAAGACGACAGATCTGTTGAATGGACGCTGAGGAGGAACACAACCACAGAAACCAAGACTCAGTGTGGAGCTGGCTGGGGAAAATACGCTGGTTCTTTCTGTAACATCAGTTACATTTTCCTATGGGACAGTGGAGTTTACTGGTGTGAGTCCAGAGAGGGAGCAACCAGTAACACCATCAGCATCACTGTCACTGGTAAGATCAGACTGTTGTAATCCGTGATTTAATGGGTCTAATGAGGTGTGACCAGATCAATAACAAAGACAGGGCTCTCAACACTTTGTCAGTCTTATTCAGCATTTCACTTTGTCTATTAACTAAAACTTTAACCCAAAAACAGAAGAAAGAAAAGAAGACACTGGGCACAGAACCGAGAGTAGCCATAAAACGAGACTTAACCCACCATATGTAAATCTGTGTAAAACTGTTTTAGCGTCTGTTCAGTTCACACACAGAGTGTGTATGCAGGCTGGAAAACACAACCATAACGTTCATTTCCTTTAATTCAATTCAATTCAATTTAATTTATATAGTAAGAGAGCAACAGAGAGACAGAGACCGAGACGGCAGGGAGGCGGTTCTATATAGTATACACATAGAGGTACTGCAACCCGATCGCATCTCATGCGTCACATATACACGCTTTGGAAAAGCCGCGTCTATAGTACGCAAAACGGCGATTTTGCGTGTATATGATACGCTGCAGTTTAATGAAGCCATGAGGCCGATGTGCACAGCTGTATATGCTGTAAATGCATATATTTACTGACTTAGGTTTAGGCACTAACTAATGCCATGGTTGAGGTTAGGGAAATTGCCTCGGGGGGGCTCTATCAACTCCCTAAACAAAAACATCGCTAGCTACCTAGCAAGTTAGTGACTGGAAGCATTACTCCCGCTTCCGGTCACCCTGGGGCGTCACATACACACGCTGCCTGTATGCGTCTCACACAGACATACCCGGGGGCATCAACTATCAACTCCCTACTATCAACAATAGACACAGCTTTTCCAAAGCATGTGTATGTGATGCATGAGCATGAAAAAACGGCCAGGGTACTGTCTGTGCCCTGGCTGGGCACAGACAGTACCCTGGCCGTCTAGGCCTACAGCAGCATAACTAAGTGATGGTTCAGGACTCACCTGAGCCACCCCTAACTATAAGCTTTATCAAAGAGGAAAGTCTTAAGCCTACTCATTTCATCTGGCTTGATCGATAGATATAACTGAGTATCATCTGCATAACAATGAAAGTTTATGGAGTGTTTCCAGATAATATTTTCTAAAGGAAGCATATATAAAGGAAGAGGATTGGTCCGAGCACAGATCCTTGTGGAACTCCATGACTAACTTTGGCATGCATGGAGGACGCATCATTAACAAACTGAAATCGATCTGATAAATAGGACCTTTAATGCCAATGAAATGTTCCATTCTCTGTAATAGGATCTGATGGTCAATGGTATCAAATGCAGCACTAAGATCTAGTAAAACCAATACAGAGACAAGTCCTTTGTCTGATGCAGTTAGGAGGTCATTAGTAATTTTCACCAGTGCTGTCTCTGTGCTATGATGAGCTCTAAATCCTGACTGAAAATCCTCAAATAAACTATTGCTATGTAGAAAGTCACACAGCTGTTCGGCGACTGCTTTCTCCAGGACCTTAGAGATAAATGGAAGGTTACATATAGGTCTATAGTTGGCTAAAACGTCTGGATCCAGGTTGGGCTTTTTCAGAAGAGGTTTAATTACAGCTACTTTAAAGTACTGTGGCACGTAGCCTGTTGATAAAGACAAATTGATCCCATCTAGTAGAGAAGTGCTGACTAAGGGTAAAACTTCTTTAAGCAGCCTAGTCGGGATGGGGTCTAAGAGGCAGGTTGATGGTTTAGATGAAGAAATTATTGAAGTTAGTAGGTAAAGATTGAGGGAAGCAAAGCAGTCTAAACATATAACTGGTTTTACAGCTGTTTCTAAAGTTCCTGAGTATAGAGTTAAGTCGGTGCCAGTTGAGGGCAGGTCTTGGTGGATTTTGTTTCTAATAGCTAGGATTTTATCATTAAAGAAGCTCATGAAGTCGTAACTACTGAGAGCTATGGGAATACTTTGCTCAATAGAGCTGTGACTCTCTGTCAGCCTGGCTACAGTGCTGAAAAGAAACCTGGGGTTGTTCCTATTTTCCTCTATTAATGACGAGTAGTGCGCTGCTTTGGCATTACGGAGGGCCTTCCTATAAGTTTTAAGACTATCTTGCCAAATTAAACGAGAATTTTCCAGTTTGGTGGAACGCCAATTCCTCTAGAGTTTCTGTCATATTTGCTTTAATTTGCGAGTTTCAGTATTATACCATGGAGCTAACCGTCTTTGTTTTAGTATTTTCTTTTGTAGAGGGGCTACAGAGTCAAGTGTTGTTCGCAGCGAGCCTGCAGCACTATCAACAAGATGATCAACTTGGGAGGGACTGAAATTAGCACAAGAGTCTGTTACTTTGTGACCTGATAGTGAACTTAGAGCCGATGGGATCGCATCCTTAAATTTAGCTATAGCACTATCAGACAGACATCTTGTATACAAATTTTTGCCCAATGGAGGGTAGTTCAGCAATACAAGCTCAAAAGTTATCAAACAGTGGTCAGATTAAGAGGGATTCTGTGGGAACACTATTAAATGTTCAATTTTAATACCATATACCAGAACAAGGTCGAGGGTGTGATTAAAACTGTGAGTCGGTTCATGAACACTCTGAGAGAAGCCAATTGAATCTAATAGAGAGATAAACGCAGTACAAAAGCTGTCATTCTCAACATCCACATGAATATTAAAATCCCCTACAATAATAACTTTGTCCGTTTTAAGGACTAAAGTTGACAAAAACTCTGCAAATTCAGATAAGAATTCAGAGTACGGACCAGGTGCTCGGTACACTATAACAAATAGAATTGGTTGCAGTGATTTCCAGCTTGGGTGTGAAAGACTCAGAACAAGGCTTTCAAATGAGTTATAATTTAGTTTAGGTTTAGAGCGGATTACTAGGCTAGAGTCAAAGATAGCTGCAACTCCACCTCCTCGGCCTGTGCTTCGAGGAATGTGAGTATTTATATGACTGGGAGGGGTGGATTCATTTAGGCTCACATATTCTCCATCACCCAGCCAGGTTTCAGTAAGACAGAATAAATCAATGTCATAATCTGATATTAGTTCATTTACTAGTACACCTTTAGAAGAGAGAGATCAGGGCCCGTATTCATAAAGAATCTTAAGGCTAAGAGTAGCTCCTAGTGACAAAATTCTAAAAAAAATTCTTAGAAAAGTGGGCGTTTACTCTTAAAATTAAAGAAAAAATCCTAGTAAAGAAAAAAGTAATTCATAAAGCATCTTAAGCCTTAAAAGAGCTCTTAAGCTCAGAATTGTTAGGAGCAGCGACGAGGACTTTTAAGAGGCTTAAGAGTTTCTTTAGTAGAGGAGAAAATGGCAGAAAGACGAAGAGGGAGAAGAAATGTGTTGCAGGATGACAGTAAGTTTATCAGACGCTATAGATTAGATCGTGCAGGGATCGTGTTTGTGACTGATCTTATTAGAGACGAGCTAACATCTCTGACACAGCGCAGGAATGAAAGTAATCACTACATTACGATATTTGGCAACAATGCAGCCGTGATGATTTGGGTCTGTCACAACCTTCTGTAAGCGTGATCACACAAACAATTACAGCACTGTCAGAACCTCTTATTGTGTCGCAGTTCATTTCGTTTCCACTGGACATTCCCACCTTGCAGGCTCAAAAAACTGCATGTATGAATATAGCAGCTTCCCTCTTGCGCACAACGAGAATGAACCGTTAATAGTTTGTGCTGTACGCTCCCTCGTCTGCTTCTCGCCCCGTGCTGTGACACCCGGCCCAAATTTTCCTTTTAGAATTGCCTTGTGTTTCCACTAACTGGTCCAGTTGGGCTTTCTCGCCCTGCTTGGTTTTGATTCCGTGTTTGATCCATTAAAACCAACATTCAAACCACCACTTAAATAGAAACGCCAGCAATCAGTGTTATTGGAAAGAGTGGAACAATTTTTATCGCCTCCTGGTCTCAACTCTGGGATGTCATGGATTTGGTCCGCTAATAAACTTAAAAACTTAATAAAAGATATCTAGAAATGAGAGTTGCTCCTTCCCAAGTGGGATGTCATCTCTCCGAATCAGACAATCTAATATTCTATCCATGTTAGGATTTGGGTTTTGTGCTGTTGTTTTTCCTGTGTTTATTTGATATTGTCATGGTTGTCATGTTACATTGTCATGTTTTGGTTCTTTCGCATTAAGTTTTCTTAGTAGGCCTAACTGTCTTGTCTCTCATCTTAGTTCTTGGTCCCGTACTTTAATTCATGTTCAGTGTACTTCTGATGGTCTGTCTTAGTCCTTAGGCTTTTATCTCCATGTTTTAGTGTAGTCTTGTCTCCTGTTTGGTCCCGTCTCTGTCCGTGTCCTAATTTTGCTGTCATTCCATTGTGACAGATCTATTAAAGTTGAATAGATCTGTCCTTGTGCGTCTTTGTGCACTTTACTTCCTGTTTTAGTTTGGTAATCTTCTGTACCTGGTGTCCTTGTCTAGCTTTGCTTGATTGATTGATTACCTGATGTGTCTCAGCTCTGCTTCTCTCCCCTGTTGTCTCTCTGCATGCTTGTGTCTCATTAGTCCTGATTCCCCTCACCTGTGTTGCTCCCGGCCCGCTCGTTAGTCCCTGTGTGTGTGTGTGTGTGTGTGTGTGTGTGTGTGTGTGTGTGTGTGTGTGTGTGTGTGTGTGTGTGTATTGTCCTCAGTTCTCCTCAGTCTTTGTCACATCTGTCTGCGTCAAGGTTGAGTGTCCTGCCTTGTTTCCGGTAATTCTGGATTATTCTCTGAGTTTTGTGGATTTGTGCCTTGGATTCCCTTTTGTTCTTGTTTTTGGATTTCTTTTCCCCCGGATTTGTGTTTTTGCTTTGGAGCCACTTTCTGTTTAAACTTTAGCCGCTGAGCTCCCCGCGTTAGTCTGTTTGTCGTTTGTAAATAAATCTTTGTCTAAACTGAATCCTCTTCGCCTACATCTGCATTTGGGTCTACACCTCCACCTTAGCTCTCAGCCATTACCCCTGACAATCCATTCATGTATAGCACGTTTTTGTGTCGAGTGCAGGTCACGTTGTGGCCAGCAAAGTGAAATTAAACTAATAATAATAATAATAATAATAATAACTTTATTTGTATAGCACTTTTCTAAAGTGCTGTACAACGAGACAAACATAATCCATACTTAAAAATGTAAATGTAACTAAAATTAAAAAATCAACCATAAAATCAGAAAATACAAGAGGTGAGTTGTGCTGTGTTCATATGAGAAACTGCACCTTCTCACACACACATCTTCACCAGCTTGCAACACATGCAGTATTTAGAAAACACTGCAAAAGTGAGAAAGCACTACCGAATAGAAACCCTACAAGATAGGATGTGAGATTGTTCAAGATGTTATTTTTGCTCCTGTTTTGTCTTTTTGAGCTTTTGGGACCATAGTATCATATCCTTTAATGGATCTGAGAAAAACAATCCAGCCAGTAGCACAGGCTGAGACGACACCACCAACATTAGGACCTGTTAAAGTGGACACCAGCTCGGCTTTGATAGATACTAATAGTTAGATTACATAACTATTACATAACTTGCAGAAACATACGGTTATCTTTAATTCAACACTTGCACAACTTAATTAGCCTCACAATCAGTAGCAGCAACAATAAACTTTAATTAAAATGTACAACAAAAAATCCTGTCTTACCAGAGCCAGAAGTGACAAAAGCACCACAGTCCAGACTGTGGAGTTAGTGTTGATGAAGCTGTGTGTAAATGATGAAATGCTGTAGTTTGTCTCTGTGTTGAGGTGGACCAGTGATCCTGCAGAGTCCTGTCCTCCCTGTGATGGAGGGACATGATGTCACTCTGCACTGTAAAACAGAGACCCCTCCCTCCAACCTCACAGCTGGTTTCTATAAAGATGGCTCCTTCATCGGGACTGAGCCTACAGGTCACATGACCATCCACCATGTTTCCAAGTCTGATGAAGGCCTCTACAAGTGTGACATCAGCGGTCATGGAGAGTCTCCATCCAGCTGGATCTCTGTCACAGGTGAGGAGGTTACCTTTGATTTCAGGACTTATTTCATCCAGAGATTCATCTGATAAGCTGGGATTCTCTCTACAGATGAACCTACAACTTCAGGCACTCCCCCATATACATCAACTACTGTCTTTGACCAGATACCCACTGCAGACCCGCCCACCTCTGGTCCTCTGCCCACTCCGACATCCCCAACTCCTCCAACGTCACCCCTCCAGCTTGTGTTCAGACTGATCCTCCACCTGGTGGTGTTCTGTCCATACATCATCTCCACTGTCCTCATGGTGTCTTTATACCGAAACAGGGCCACAGGTAACACTCATCACTAATCATTCAGTGACCTTACAATCAATCAGTTGGTAAATCACTGGTGTTAATGATTGACAGTTGTCTCTAACAGATAAATAATCTACATTTTTTTTCTAACCTGCTCTGACTGCAGGAAATGACCTGGCCGTCTCCATGGTGATGACCTCCCCCACCCAGTCTGAGGATGGATTGGATGAGGACTATGATGACCTCATCACTGCTGTCACCACAGAGCATCTGTTCTGAGCTGATCCAGTGTGTTCAGTGTGTTCTGGTTCTTAATGAAGCTAAAATGTTTGAGTCATCAGCAAATAAACATCAGATTTCCTTCATAGATCACAAACCGCAGAGGACCCAGAACACTTCCCTGTGGAACTCCTCATGTTCTAGTTTGACTTGTAGATGATGTTGAACTCAGGATCTCAGACTTCAGCAGCAGCGACAGTCTCACTTTAAACTCTTCTAATCTTATTTACTGTTTTTAAAGTTTTTAATAAACCTCACACAATCGACCAAATCTCAGTCTGTGTCATGCTAAGTTACATCAAAGTTATAGTTGAAGATAAGACGTGTGTTCTCCATTTGACAAAAAGTGAGGATGATCTTAACACAATATTTGTTGTTGATAGGTAGAGAAAGTGCTCACAGACAAAAGGCCCACTCCTCATGATGGGATTCTTCTCCTGTGAAAGCAGCCCCAGAATTCAGTGTAGCACCCTGCTAAATGTATATATTGTTTCCTTTGTGTTCGGCTAAGACAAATACAGTATATGCTGAAATATGGGCTAGTTCAATTGTCCCTGGTGTGTAATACCTTTTTGTATTAATATGTATTAATTACGTTAATTTGCAAGGTGTTCAAATATCCTATGTTGTGAGTAGCCCTTGAACGTCCCAGGTCATTTTTCTTTTGTATTGGGTGGACAGGTGTCAGTTTTGTTCATTATCCAATTAGTGCCAATCAGAAAGCAGTTATGCAGCCTACCGGGTTTTTGAGGGGACGGGACTAAAAAGTGGAGAACCGGAAAATAAACGGAGACGAGAAATATAGAAGACGAAGCTGAGGAAAGAATATAGACACGCTCAGAGCTGTAAGAGGTTGTAAGTTCCGTTGCTTTAACAACATTTTCTGTCCTAAAAGTTAAGAGCTAAGAGATTTTTGTCAGTGTAAAATCTGGTAACACGGAAGCGTGAGCTGTATTTTGGAGCTAGTTAAATCGGCCACAGAGATTCTACTGGAGGGAGCTAACGCCATAGCCACGTGCAGACTGCTACTACATAACCAGAAACCCATTTTGCCACCGAGTTTCTGAGTGAGTATGGACATTGCGAACTGTAATGGAACTGACAAATGTTTAGACAAGATATAGTAAAGCTCATTAGCGTTGTGAATTTCTGGCCAGTGTGCGTCGGATGCTGCCACCCATGCTGCTGCAGTAGATGTGCTCAGGACTTGCTGCTGCAGGACGGAGGTGTCTGTGTTTTGCGCACGGACGGAGCCTCAGGACGGGTTTCTTCACTGTGCATCTCTCCACTGAACAGAAGGGTTTGGAAGGATTGTCACTATAAGCTTTCTGTTACCAAGGAACCGTGAGTACAGACAATATGTTTCTGGAAGGTTGCAACTGAGCTCTAACAAGCGCGCCAACGTTGTGGTACCACAAACTGAGAAAAAAAAACGGGTATTGCATTGTCATTTCATTTCGACCATGGAGACAATTTAAAAAGGGGTAACTTACCTGTTCTGGAAATAAATATCAATATATTTTTGTGTACAACATTCAAGTTTTGTGTTCTGGTATTTATATGAGTGCGATGTTAATGTGATTTGTGAGAGTAAGGGTTATAGGGGCTAAGTATATGTGTGTTACGGGTCCCAAGATTGGTACCACAGCAACAAAGAGAAAATCTGTAAAATACAGATGAGATTCAGTAGCAATGAAAACACAGCGTGTTCAGTTCGTCGTCCGGATTGCATCTCTTTAATTCACAAATTAATACTCTAACATTTCTCTGAGTGTCAGTCTGTTTCAGCTTTAAACTGTAGCTCAAGTGAACAAGACATTCAATTGTTCCATTAACTTCTCACAGAATGCATTCATGTATAGATACATCACCTCTTGTGTACATCTTAAAATTCTCTACTTTAAACAATATTTTAGTACACATTACCACCTGTAAATAAGTGCATCAAGGCTACTATAAAATGTAGTGCAACTGACAGCAATACTCAACTGTATTTAAAGCAAGCAACATACCACCTGCATTGTTTCTGCGCTTACACACTTAAATTTACTTCAGTTCAATTAATACAGCTATCACAGACAGAGAAATATAAACATTTTCAATGGTACCACCCCCTTGAGATCTAAAGTCGCTCAGCAAAAATAACTCTTAAAGTAACAATTTACCTTTAACTGCACATAACACAATATTAACATTCTCCACAACAATAAGTACAGCTCTGTAATATTTCAGTTTTAATATAAGGCACTTCACATTTCACCATATTCTCGACTTAAATTCTCATGTTATTTTATGTGCAGGAGCTCAAATAATTTACTGTGCAGTGTAGTTGTACCTGCAAGACTACACTCAGGTAAAATAAACCTAAGCACCCGCGATGCGGCAACTGGCCACCACGCGGCGTTTGAACCTGCCGCCGACAACAGCAGAGGCTTTTTTAATGTTCAACAAAAATATCTTAAACACTTTCAAAACATCTTTATAACATTCACTTCCGCCAAGCTAGGCTTTTAGATGTCGACATTAACAAGTTTTATCAACTACTAACCTGTAAAATACAGATGAGATTCAGTAGCAATGAAAACACAGCGTGTTCAGTTCGTCGTCCGGATTGCATCTAAGGGGTGGGCGGAAGTTCCCCCCAGTGTTGCCAACTATTTTCAATGGAAAGTAGCTAAAGCCTGCTCGAAAAGTAGCTAAATGTCGCCAGATGACGTCATGCGTCATTAGCATATTAATGACGTCATCGCGTTGTATTTGCATTCTGCCTAATTTGTCGGTACTGTAGCCTCGCGCATGCCAAGAAAAAACGGTCAAATTAAATGTTTTGAATTAAAACAAAGGAGAAGACAGCTGCTATGTGATCACTGATTGGTTCCTTCTAACACAGCGTGCACATGCGCAGCTCATTCATGTCTATGTTCGCTGGCGTGCAGTCAACGGAATGTGCTGCTCCTCTCAGCCGCTCACTGACTGAACAGACGCAGCGGGGAAGTAAGACCTCACACTAGCAGTACTGGCGATATTTGGAATTTTGAAAGTTGCTAAGGTTTGTCCAAAAAGTCGCTAGATTTGTCGCTAGTCGCTTTTTTGAAAAAATGTCGCTAAAGGGGTCTGAAAAGTCGCTAAAAATAGCGACAAGAGGCTACCTGGAGCGCAACTGCTCTCGTAACAAAAGTTCCGCCTGGGCGCTGCTTCCAATTACCACTTAAATTCACCATTTACATGAAATAAAAATAATGTGCTTGTCATGCACCGTATTTAGGATAAGTTTAAACCCTGAAATTATTTAGGATAAGTTTAAACCCTGAGGTTTTTAAAAATAAAATAATTAATGCCTCGCCATTTAATTTAAATAAACACAAAATGATTGCACAATTTTGGGATGCATCACATGTGCATGGGAGTTTTATGCTCGCAAGAAAAACAAACCTAGGACACAGTATAGCTATATTTAAGCTAACCAGGCCTCTCTGCACCATAGCCAGTGTCGCATGCCAGAGTTGTTAGTTGCCGTAAATACATCCCAAGTTTTAATTCTAGTAACCCCTCACCAATTCATTCCCCATGCACATGATAAAAAAATAAAAATAATAAAGCGGAATTGAGTGGGAGGGCTACATCAGTCTTCATGTCTCTGGTTGTCCTGGATCTCTTCTGAATGTCAGTCTGAAGGCTCACAGTTTCAGATGATGTCCTACACATCAATATCTGTACTAAACAAGAAACAAACTTTGTCTCTGAGGGTGCTTTTACCTGCCTCATTTAGTTCAGTGGAATCGCACTAGAGATTGTTTTCCTCCTTGGTGCGTTTCGCTTGGGCAGGTGTGAATCCAGCAAGCGCACTTGGGTGCACACCAAAAGCAGACCAAACAAGCCTAGACCTCCGAGGAAACTGAGACCTCCTTGAAGAGGTGGTCTTGGTACACTTTCAAACGAACTCTGGTGCGGATCGCTCGTGATGTGAAAGCAAACGAACTAAACACAGGATTTTATGATAGCAGAGATGTGATCCGAGCATTATTTCCAAAGCTGAACCTAAATCCATCTGCTGACCATGTTCCCAGTGTGTTCCCAGCTCTGTCTGTCTATAGCCGCTGTCACTTTGCCTTTTTTCGGGAGTACTGTGTCGATATGCCGCTGTCTCGTTGCGCTGAATGAAGTAACGTTACGCGTCGGTGTTGATCTTCCTGTGAGACGGGAACCTTGA
The DNA here is from genome assembly GCA_024633595.2 of Lepomis macrochirus. Taxonomy (NCBI): domain Eukaryota; kingdom Metazoa; phylum Chordata; class Actinopteri; order Centrarchiformes; family Centrarchidae; genus Lepomis; species Lepomis macrochirus. Next base: position 33,086,666 of record JALXJV020000002.1, on the reverse strand, counting down.
AGTAACAGAGCCTGAACATATCTGAGTGAAAAGCCTCAGCCTGCATGCTGCTGTTCCTGCGTTTATTGCAGGATTTCTGTATGAAAACGGTTGTGTTTCGGATTCTGCTCGCTCATGAGTTCAAGCGAGCACGCGTACGAGCACACACCTGGTTGCAATCTTAGAACCACGCCGCTAGTGGCCGCTGGAAACTACATAATTCTCTTTTAATAATTTTTTTTGGTTATTAAAGATTTTAAGGCAGCACAATCCTGACAGCACATTTGTTTACCTGGTCTTGTCCGGCATCAGAGAATAGAACCACAGAGCCAGGAATGTAATACAAAATACAATCTTTATTTGACAAACAAATTCATCTAAAAAAGGGACACCGCACGCAGAGAGCCCTCACAAAGGTCAACCCCTAATGGTCCCCAGAGCCGCCCTACCACCCTAAGACACAGCACTGCAAGGGAACCTTGCACGCACTCAGAGAAAATCACTACAAAATGCACCAGAACTTGTACACTGCAAACAACTGAGACACCATATAAAAATGCACCACCTTTAATAAGGACCACTGCAAACCACAAGCTGGTCAGAACCACTTCTACCAATAGGGGGAGGCAGAGGGCCCCCTTTGCCACCAGCGAAGGGTTGCCTGTTTTGCAAAGGGCCACCTCTAACGGGAGTCAATTTACGGTCTCGGTGTGCGGTCTCGTGCAGCTTCCGTGAAGCACAGGTACAGGCATTTAATGTAATGTATTGTTATAGCACTAGGAGCACAGTTGTAAAATATAGTCCCTGTTCTGTGTGACTCTAGAAAGCCACCATGCCTCCTCTCCAGTTGTTATTCTGGAACCACAGAATAAAGCGTTACAGCGAGCAACAGACAGGTCTTCCTTCTTTCGAGCACGGATGCAGTATATTACACTTACTAGATCCTGATCTCTCTCTACCTAAAGAAGACGCATGCCTCCCCTACTAACACAGGAACAGACCCCCCGCCTGCTATCTTCACTGCTGGGTGCCGGGTGCCAAAACCCAAAGCCACGGACCAAACAGTTCAATCTCTCTCTCAGGCCCCATGCCCGTTCAACACCCCCTTTATTCCCACCTGATCCTCCCCACCCCCACAGGTGAGTAATCAGTCATCACTACAAGAATCCTGTCAACAAGGCGATGGAGAGACTCCCCACATTTATTCATTACAATAGTATCTCAGGCACGCACGTGGGCAGAATAAATCCTAATGTTGTGAAGACCAGTTTTTCTATTGATATGAAAAGAGAAATCAGACTGGACTGTGAGCTAGAGTTTGTTCTTTTCAAAAAATCTCTGGATAGGAACTCTGAGGATTTCATTCTGAGGTATCCTGATACCTGTTGATGCCTGGAAGCTCAGATCAGACCTGCATCAATGGCCTCAACAGCTCTGAACTCAAGTACTGTACTGAAACAGAATAAGTGCTTGTACTTGAGTATTTCTATTTTATCTGAAAGCTGCAGTTCCTCTGCAGATTAAGATGTTGGCTGAACATCAACAATGAGACGTATACCATCAGTCTCTGGTAAACAATATTTAGATTCACTTCTACAGAAAAGAAAGTCACTGTGAGCCTAAAACCTATTAACCATTAACTTAGCGTAAGCTAAGTTGGCAACATAAACTTCATAAGAGATAGTTAGCAACATTACATAGTCACAGTGTGTAGCTAACTAGCTAAATATGTTAGTGTTAAAGGCACTGACAACCGCTCAAAGCACTTTACTCTAACCTTCACAGGAGTGTGTGCCTAAAGTCAGTGATTGGTGAACAGCTGCACACAGCGTTAACATCCAGGATTAAGCTGTACTCTAGTTTATTCAAATTTATTAATTATAAACAGGTTGAAATTGCACAAATGCAACATTGCACTCCCTTGAGTCTGCAGCAACACACTCGCCATGTTTGAAGTCGACTGGATGAACGGTTCTCACAATAATCAAAATACAAGTCTATTGCTAATCCAACCAATAATTGACTAATTAAATAAAAGTACATACTTTCTTCCAATGTGCATATGCAGTATGTTCTACTAGTACCATCGGGGTGGCAATGGAGCGGTGGAGAAGACACAAAAAGCATTATATAGCAATTGTAAGTCAAATCCAAGCCGGTCTCACTCCTAAATCACATATGGATGGTCAAGACCTCTTGGCGTCTTTTGTTTGTCACACACTGAAGCCCTGTAGTGTCATTTATAAACAGTAAAGGCAGCTGAATGATAGAAATAACAGAGAAGTCAGAGTAAGAAAGTGATTCAGGGGGGATGGGACTTAAACCCAGGAGACCGGTGTTCATTTCCCGTGGGAAACAAAAACATTGTTTTTATTTAAGTTAGATAAGTTATATCAAACCTAAGTCATGTAGTTATTTTAACCAAATGACTGCGGTGCTGCTGAAAGAAATTCACAGTTTAAAAGTGAGTTTAATTAATATCTGCTTATAGTCCGAATGTGAATGGACAATATTTTATCTAAAACCTTTATAGACACATTTCCACTGCAGATTAATAATAGGCTAACCTACTGGGTCGGACTTTACAATCACAGGTCCAACTATCTGATAAAAGAGGAACAACAGACCAGGGCCCGTATTCACAAAGAATCTTAAGGCTAAAAGTAGCTCCTAGTGACGTAATTCTAAGAAAATTCTGAGAAAAGTGGGCGTTTACTCTTAAAATTAAAGAAAAAATCCTAGTAAAGAAAAAAGTAACCCTTAAAAGAGCTCTTAAGCTCGGAATTGTTAGGAGCAGGACGAGGACTTTTAAGAGGCTTAAGAGTTTCTTTAGTAGAGGAGAAAAAAGGCAGAAAGACGAAGAGGGAGAAGAAATGTGTTGCAGGATGACAGTGAGTTAATCAGACGCTATTAGATCGTGCAGGGATCGTGTTTGTGACTGATCTTATTAGATACACGCTAACATCTCCGACACAGCGTAGGAATGAAAGTAAACACTACATTAGGATATTTGGCAATGCAGCGGTGATGATTTGGGTCTGTCACAACCTTCTGTAAGCGTGATCACACAAACAATCACAGCACTTTCAGAGCCTCTTATTGTGTCGCAGTTCATTTCGTTTCCACTGGACATTCCCACCTTGCAGGCTCAAAAAACTGCATTTATGAATATAGCAGCTTCCCTCTTGCGCACAACGAGAATGAACCGTTAATAGTTTGCGCTGTACGCTCCCTCGTCTGCTTCTCGCCCCGTGCTGTGACACCCGGCCCGAATTTTCCTTTTAGAATTGCCTTGTGTTTCCACTAACTGGTCCAGTTGGGCTTTCACGCCCTTCTTGGTTTTGATTCCGTGTTTGATCCATTAAAACCAACATTCAAACCACCACTTAAATAGAAACGCCAGCAATCAGTGTAACTGGACAGAGTGGAACAATTTTTATCATTCCGAGCCAATCAAATACCTGATAGGAAATTAACAACATGGTAAATAAAAAACAGGATTTATACACACATAATGTGTTTGTGTGTGTGTGTGAGAGGAGAGTCAAGTCAAGTCAAGTCAAATTTATTTATAAAGCACATTTAAAAACAACCAGAGTTGACCAAAGTGCTGGACAAGTTATGTAGACACAGTTAGAGAGAACACTCAAATTGGAAATGTTACGCATGTAATTTCCAAAGTGAAGCTTACAATATAACCTACACTTAGAATCGCTCTTTTTTCCTTCTTGGACAACCAACCAATCACAGTCTTCAAAAGATTGTGTCATACATAGCAACGGGGTCAACCCCGCCTCCTCTCTAAGATAAAACAGGGTGTCTGCGGGGTCTTAAAAAGTCTTGAAAGGTGATAAATCAATTTTGCGAAAATTAAGGCCATTAAAAAGTAATAAAAAGTCTTAATCGCCAATTTACAAGGTATTAAATTTTGAAGATATTTTTTTCAGTGTAAAAATCCTGTTTGCCCCAAAGTTAGTCTGCTAAAAGTGTCGGTGAACGTTTTAATTTATAGTGCACAGCCAAAAACACTCGACAGGCAGAGAGCAGCGACTGTGATTCGTCTCTGTAACGTCCGGCGCAGGGATCCACTGAGCACCTGTTTCTCTCTTAAACGCCCCCAAAAAATAGATCTGTGCAAACCAGAAAAAGATTTACGAGTACAACTGACAGTAACCTCCCTCCCCGCCGGACCCTCAGTGCTAATCGTCCAAAACATAGTCGGAGTGGCGATCAGCAGTAACGGGATTAACCTGGTTGGCCGGTCGTTGTGTGGCCGCCTGAACAGCCCCGTTCCTGAAAAACAAGAGCGAGACGCGCCGCCAGCAGCTGAATCTGTGAGACAGAAGGAAACAGGGAGAATTCAAGCAGCGCGTGGGTTTGGCTAACGTTAGCTGGGTATTTAGCTAAATCGCTGCCTTTGATTGAAACACGTCGAACTTTTCATAAAGACGACGCTCTTGTCAGCGTCACTGTGAACAGACCAATCACAGGCTGGATGGAGCGGATTAAAAAAAAATGCTTGATGTGCTGCAACAAACTTTATAAATGTTGAACTCAATGTTCTGCAGAAACTCTGATTATTTACGAGTTAGCTACCTGAAATCAAGGTTGGAGACTCTCAGGGAGCATCGTACGTCTGTCTGCACAAAGTTAATGAATGAAAAACAACCCAAACTGAAACATCTGGAATTTGAATTTATATTAAACGCACAGTATGGAACTTTTGTCCACCAGGGGTCACTCAATCAAAATAATAACAAAAGACGTACTTTGATGACGTCGGGAAAGTGCGTGGGCTCATGGGAGTTGTTGTCATTGTCACTGTCAAGCAGCGAATCTGGCATCTCCAGCAGAAAACATGTTCACTGACGAGGTAATAATGGGTGTTTCTCAAAACAAAGAATGCAAAGAACGGACTTGTGTTCTTGGGGAGAACATTCTTGCTAGTCGTTCTTGGAAGAATGAACTTGCAATGTCACGAGCACACGAAACACTGCTGACTGTTTGAGACGATGCGTTCTTGCTGGTATTGCGCAACACCCTGAGCGCTGAGGTTGCCTGCATTTCTCTAAATCTCTCTAATTATTATAACGGCCAGGTTTTATCCCCCAGAACAAAAAGCTCAGAATCGGGTTAACTGTAGGTTTTAACTTAACAAGACATACATAAAAAATATATAAAATAAAAGCAAATAAAAGGCAAATACTGTGACCACAACTATACTGTACACTATGTAATGTGTAATATAATAATAATAATAATAATAATAATAAAGCAAAGACAGTCCCCTTTCTTTCTATTTGTTTATTTTTTCCGAAGTTTCACACGACCAGATTTTCTCTTAGTATTTTTCAGTACATGATCCAGATGTCTCTTGATTTAAGTTAAAACCTTACAAAATTACTCAGAATGTAATGACAGAATAACAGCGGTACGAACGTTAAAACTATCTCCCAGCTGTGGGTCTTCACTCGGCCGTGCTGGCTGCAGTGGTCTGCGTGTCTGAGGGCTCTGTGCGCTGATCTGGCAGGCCGCTCGTAAGCTTCTCCAGCGGGCTGATTCGCGAGCTCCCCGCTGACGGTTGCGGGCGTCACAACTCAGAACGTTGGAGCACATTTTCGATTCAGCCATCATTTATAGTAAAACTGCCGATATTCGACATCTACACAGCTGATTTCTCGCCTCAAAACTGTTCAGATATGGATTTAGTGATGAAATAACGTATGAAAACAGTAAAAATCGTTCTGTTGTCGGCCTCTCTCTCAGCTTCTTTCCGCCGCTCGCTTGAATGTCGAAATGCCGACTTTTTTATACGTGTGTTCCCCTTATACTGTCAGTGTTCCTCTTTGAGTTTGGCGGTTCCGCCGAGTTCCGCGGGAAGGAAGAGGCAAATGCGGATATGACGTGATAGACGGGCAACATAACAGAAATAAAGACACGGCCCGTGTCTTCGAATTAAAATATTAATTTCTCTGGATTTAGAAGTTAATTGGAACTGTCGGGATAATGTAAATACACAACTTTAAAAAATATATAACATGAATATAGTGATTTCTTATATTTTTTAAGCCAAAAAAATACATATTGTGCCTTTAAACTAGTGGTAGGTTATATTCTATTATATAAAATTATATTGGATATAGTAACATAATGAATATATTAATGTCAATTTTACAGTTTACCACTAAATTAAGATTATCCTTTTAATTTAATGTTATATTATTATTAGTGGTGGGCCGTTATCGGCGTTAACGTGCTGCGTTAACGTGAGACTCTTATCGGGCGACAAAAAAAATATCGCCGTTAATCTATTCTCAAAGTTGGGTTGGGAGCTGGGTCTATACTACGCAAGCTGTGATGACTTTCACCTTGATATTTTAGCGCAGATGTATACCGAATCGCACTGTAGGGGGCGAGAACGAGACTTTGAACCTGTGTGTCTGCCTACTGTGAAATTACCACATTAAACGTGACGTGCTAACATGGATGCAGCTGTTGCTGCGTTACCTCGGAGGTCGGAGCTGGGAATGACGTCACACCCGAGTTGACGGCGTTCCGGTTACAACCTCGCTCGGCCAGCTGTTTGTTTACAACCAGCCAGGTTAGTTATTGATACGCCGGCTGATTAAAAAAACACATTGTGCGGTATTTCCTCACACTAACTGTAGCAACACGTCCACAGACAGCTGTTGGACAGCACTTTGTGTACGAACATTTCTGAAGCCGCCGGTGTTGTGCCGAATTCTGCCTGCCTGCCGAGAATTGCATGCACCTCGCGGGTGCTAACGGTCATCTATGCTGAGAAAAGAGGTGGATGCAAATCTCGGCAGGGAGCCTACAAAATCTGATCTGCAGAATTATGCATCCACCTCTTTAGGTCCTTCTCAGACACTTTGCTGTGCTCATTGATCAAACAGCTTTATCACCACATATATGTACTGAATGTCAAGGAATGGTCCTTCTAGCCTACTAAGTGTATTAAAATATTAAAGACTAAACGTTCATAAAATATGTAGGCCTACTTCAAATCAATTTATGGCTTGAAACCTGGCTTGAAACCCGTTCGCACACATATTCTGAATGCCTTCGGCAGAATTCAAATGAGCCATTTTAATCTAGATTAATCTAGATTAATTTCAAAATTAATCTAGATTAATCTAGATTAAAAAAATTAATCTATGCCCACCCCTAATTATTATACTAATCCAGTCATTTAGACTAGTTCCTCCTCCAGGTTGTGTCTGTGCTACACCGCCTTCACTACTTACGTTATTCATCACTCAGTTTATTCTCTTCATCTTTGTTCCCTCCTGGTCTGTTTGAAGATTGATGTTGTATTAATCAAGTGGTCGATTAAAGTTGTCACACATCATCGCAGGAAATCTCACATTGTCTAGTTTAAACCAGCTGTACACTGTGAACTTACACTGTGTTTCACATGATTTGCTGTAATGTTGCTACATAAACGTCATAGCTTTTGTAAGACAGCTGCTTTTTGCAGAAAAATCTAACCAGTCCTTTAAAAAAGAAAACAGGCTGTTTTAGGCAACTGAGAAAGTTGGTGAATGCTTCAATTTTTAGGTGGCGTTACAACCTGATGACATATAGGCAATCAATATGTTATAAATATATTTAAATTCATTTTAAAAACTCAAATGTCCCTTTTATGTGGCTGATTTAATCAGTTAGCTCAAAGTGGCGCTGCAGTCTTAAAGTATGTTGAAAAAGTCTTGAAAAGGTATTAAAAAGGTATTGAATTTTACTTAGAGATTCCTGTATATACCCTGTAAAAGTTTTTGTCTTTTCCTTGCTCAGAGTTGCTCTCAGATCAGTCCTGAATAGCTCTTAAGCTAAGACTCCTAGGTAAAAGTTTTTAAGCTAAGATAAGAGTTTTCTGAGAGGACTCTTAGATTCTTTATGAATACGGGCCCTGATCAAAGAACTAAATGTGTCCTGAATACAACATGGACCAAAACAATAAATAACACAACTCTAGTTCCCAAATGTACATACAAATATTTATGTCCCAAAATAGAGTTAAAAGCATCGCTTTTCAAGCACATTTGTGTAAAGTAATGTATAGTTGTATCAACATTTTTAGTCAACAACTGACAATATTTCAACAATATTCAGTTTTCGCATTAAACTGGAGAGATAATAAATAATAAATAATAATAAATTCTAAATTTAAGTAAACTAAAATAGTCCTTTTTTTTAAGAAAAATTAAATAAAAAGGGTAGCTTGAAGTGATGAAGTGTAGTCTTAACCAATTTTATAATAAACACTCAACACATCAAATGAACAGCTGTAATGCCTCCTCTCCTCTTTCATTCCCTCTTATAAACCTCTTTCCTACTTTCTCTGGTTCAGTGAGAAACGTGAGCTCTAGCTTGTCCTGCCAGCTGATTGGAGATATATGAGATATGTCTTTTCCCATACGTTCATTTATTTGTGGCGGCCCGGCACAATATCAATGCTGACTGCCACAGATTGATTTTCATTTTTTTTAAGCCTATTTAAAATCGTATTAGATCGCAGAGCGCTGTCGCGCATTCGCTCAGCACGTCCTCCCGCTCGTCCCTCTCTCTCTCTCTCTCCCTCACGGAACACCGCTGCACAAATCTGTCCATCACAACGCTGTCAATGTTGGAGACCCAGCTTAAAAAAAGTTTTTAGCCAGCATACAAAGGAGAGCTAAGTTAATGTTGGAATGCTGCGGATTTTGGAGGCTACCACGCTGTATATAAGTTGTCAATATCCCCTCCCCACAGTTACATTGTCATTCTGTGGGAAACACTGGTGTGCGTTATCGAAACGTCTCCGGTGGATCTCACTCGGGGTTGCGGACTCGACTCGAATGCACAGAGTTGATTGGCTGAGCAGTATCACATGAGACGATGCGATTGGTCTGTGAGTTTCCCGGGCCGCTAAACCAGTACAGTAAATGCTAGAAAAGCTGCGCGGGTTAAAATAGAAACGCTCCGTCACGAGGTAGTAAGTCTCAATAATAAATCGGCTGTAGGTCGGCGGTCCGGAGAGGACAGCGGCTGGGTCCGGATCCGGACCGCGGTCCGCCTATTAGTGACCACTGGTGTAGAGCCTCAAACACCAGATTTACACGTTAACAACAACAGAAAGAATGAATCATCACGAATGATCATGTTGATTGTATGAAACGTGGTGGAAAGAGATCTGTGACAAGTCAGAGGAGTTGAACGACCGATGATTTATCATCAGCAGGCTGTTCTGGTTTCTTGTCCATATGTCTTTTATATTTCCAGAAAACAGCCAATCCAGCAGCAACTAAACAAACCAGAACCAAAGCTGCTCCCAGTCCGTAGTAAAGACCGTAGTTTCCCTCCTCGACGTCTCCGCTGTTGGATCCTGAAGGTCAATGTGCATATTAGTCAGGAAATGAGTGAACAGTGGAACAGCCTCCATTTACTCTTCTATATCTTCTATATTCCTCATGTTTGACTCTCAGAATCAACATGGAATAAACTGCAGCTACAACATGGCACACAGACACACTGACCTCCACAAACTCACCTGAAACCTCCAGCTGGATGATGCTGATGATGGCTCTGTTTCTTGAATCACCTGCTTCAACTTGACACTCGTATGTTCCAGCGTCGTTCCTGTTCACGTTCTTCAGAATTATAGACACGTTTCCATCCTTCACCTTACTGTCCACCAGCTGCACCCGGTCATTAAAGGATGGATGCTGGTGGGTTGGAACTGAGCGTCCATCTCTGTAAAAGAGGACGGTCTGTGGCTCCAGGTCAGGTCTGGTCCACTCTACAGCTCTGATGGAGGCTTCACCAGCCTGACATGGCAGAGTGACATCATCTCCAGGTTTCACTTGGACCACATCAGGATCTAAAAACAGAAAAAACATCCAGAGAGGAAAAGTAATTACAGTTCATATTAGTCAGGAAATGAGTGAACAGTGGAACAGCCTCCATTTACTCTTCTATATCTTCTATATTCCTCATGTTTGACTCTCAGAATCAACATGGAATAAACTGCAGCTACAACATGGCACACAGACACACTGACCTCCACAAACTCACCTGAGGCTGAAACCTCCAGCTGGATGATTCTGATTGGCTCAGTCTTAATGATGGCTCTCTTAAGTCTTGATCCACCTGGTGCAACTCGACACTCGTATGTTCCAGTGTCGTCGCTGGTCACGTTCTTCAGAATTAAAGACACGTCTCCGTCCTTCAGCTCTCTGTCCACCAGCTGCACCCGGTCCTTAAAGGATGGATGCTGGTGGGTTGGATCTGAGTGTCCATCTCTGTGAATGAGGACGTAGTATGGCTCCAGGTCAGGTCTGGTCCACTCTACAGCTCTTATGGAGGCTTCACCAGCCTGACATGGCAGAGTGACATCATCTCCAGGTTTCACTTTCTTCACTTCAGGCTTCACTTCAGGGTCTAAAAAAACAATAAAAACATCCAGAGAGAAAAAGTAATCACATTTCAAAAGGCCTCCACAGGACGATACAGTGAGAACCATCTTTGTTTAAACAGAAGGCCTCTTCACACCTGAGATCATGGGAACATTCAATAATTAGTCACAGCTGTGGAGACATTACAGGATTTTATTCACACACTATAGAGTTGGGCAGATACATGATTCCATCGTCCATTGGCGATGGCTGACAGACATAATAACATTCAGCCAACATGATCTATAATAAAAGTTAGAAGCAATTTTTGCACAACAACATGTGGTTTTACTTCTGCTGCTGGATATAGCGCCCATCCGGACTGCCCTGGACCCCCACCCGGCTAAACCGCACGTCCTCAAATAGTGTAAACATGATCTTATAGACCGTGATGCATTGCTGTAGATTAACCTACCCTAAAGGTTATAAATGAGTTGAACAATGAACATTTTGCTAAACTATCAGTACTTTAAGTAGTCTACAAATAATACAGGACTTGGGGTGTCATTGTGTTTCATGTTCTTATATCCTGGTAGGGACATTTAACCTGAACAGAAACTGAGGTCCTCACTGGTAGAGACGCTTTTTAAGGGTTAAGCTGTGGTTTTAGGGCTCAGGTTATAATGTGGTTAAAGAAAGGCATCAAGTTGTGATGGTTAAGGTTAGGGTAAAGGGCTGGAGAGGCATTATGTCAGAGTTCACTAATCGGTGGACTGTGGTCCGGACCCAGCTGCCGTTCTCTTGGAACCCGGACCTACAGCCGATTTATTATAGAGAATTACTAACCCGCTCAGCTTTTCTAGCATTTATTGTAGGCCTACTGGTTTAGCAGACCAGGAAACTCACAGACCAATCGCATGTGTTCCAATCGTCTCATGTGACGCTGCTCAGTCAATCAAATCTGTGCATTCCAATAAACATTGTGAGTCCAGTTCGCGAGTGAGATATACATACAGGAAGAGAGGCGACGAAAGAGAAAAGAGACTTCACGGACCTTTGCTTCGGAAAATGTTGTCAAACTTGACCTCTTTGAATTTTAATAAATCTCCCTGCACTATGTCAATGAGATGTCCCCACAGGGATAGAAGAACGAAACAACGTATGTGTGGGTCTAGCACAAAGTATTTCCGGTGTTGTAGCACCACTGGTTTTCAAACTGACTGGTTGCCATACACGTGCGCGTGTTGTGCGCAGCAGCTACGGACTGCCTCCACCCCAGATTAGTTGCACATTCACAAACATATTACTGGCGAGTTTCAAGCTCTACATTACAGCCACATACGGAAAAAGCTGAGCAAAAGGTAACTTCTGTTCACAGCTCTACATGTTGCCCGCGAGGTAACTGACAGTCGCAGATAAATGACTTCCAGTCATGTATTGATGAAGCACGTCAACATCACACGGGAATACTTCTAAACAGTGACGATCTACTTCGACAATACTGTGAAAACATGAAGTTACTGTCAACACGGAGCCACAGGGAGAGAAGAAGTGGAAATAATCTGCCCACAACATCAGGCCTAAGGCATGGACTTATTTCATATCCATCCTTCCTATAGGCCAGTGGTCACTAATAGGCGGACCGCGGTCCGGATCCGGACCCAGCCGCTGTCCTCTCCGGACCGCCGACCTACAGCCGATTTATTATTGAGACTTATGCTGCGTTCCCGGCAACTCGGAACTGGGATATTTCCGACCTCCAACTAGGAAAAGTACCCCGGAACGCCACTTGAAGTCGGATTTCCTACTTGTGAACTCGGAGAAAGAATTTGTACCCGACTTCACGAGTAGCAGCTGAATGACGTCAGAAAACAATGTCAGCGCCCATGGAAGCACACTTTGTAAATGGTAAACCATAAACTAAACGGCAACAAAACGTGTATTTGAATTAAAATAATAAATTATTAATACGATCATACGATCAAAACTTGTTCTGCATGTATATTGATGTAGAAATATGTTTTACACATACGGTAGCTGGCTACAGTAAAGAATCTCATAAAGTCATCTTTTCTGCATAAAAGTTATTGTTAAAAATGCCAAAACATTAGGAAGTGTAACGGACAACATTGACTTACTTCAGGGATATCAACTTGGGGTACACATAGTAACGTATGGACTATTTATTTCAGTTGTTGCAGTTAAACTGCCATCCTTTTAATTAACACCTAAGCACTGCTGAGGGTGCAACTGTGTGTTCACTTTGTCATGGTCACCCATGATTTTCGTTCACTTTCGGCGTCATGCACCACCATGCACCTGGAACGCTTTGATGTCGGAAGTCGGAAGTTTCAACTGGGAAATATCCCAGTTACGACCAGTCTCGAACGCGCCATTACTACCTCGTGACGGAGCGTTTCTATTTTAACCCGCGCAGCTCTTCTAGCATTTACTGTACTGGTTCAGCGGCCCGGGAAACTCACAGACCAATCGCATCGTCTCATGTGATACTGCTCAGCCAATCAAATCTGTGCATTCGAGTCGAGTCCGCAACCCCGAGTGAGATCCACCGGAGACGTTTCGATAACGCACACCAGTGTTTCCCACAGAATGACAATGTAACTGTGGGGAGGGGATATTGACAACTTATATACAGCGTGGTAGCCTCCAAAATCCGCAGCATTCCAACATTAACTTAGCTCTCCTTTGTATGCTGGCTAAAAACTTTTTTTAAGCTGGGTCTCCAACATTGACAGCGTTGTGATGGACAGATTTGTGCAGCGGTGTTCCGTGAGGGAGAGAGAGAGAGAGAGGGACGAGCGGGAGGACGTGCTGAGCGAATGCGCGACAGCGCTCTGCGATCTAATACGATTTTAAATAGGCTTAAAAAAAATGAAAATCAATCTGTGGCAGTCAGCATTGATATTGTGCCGGGCCGCCACAAATAAATGAACGTATGGGAAAAGACATATCTCATATATCTCCAATCAGCTGGCAGGACAAGCTAGAGCTCACGTTTCTCACTGAACCAGAGAAAGTAGGAAAGAGGTTTATAAGAGGGAATGAAAGAGGAGAGGAGGCATTACAGCTGTTCATTTGATGTGTTGAGTGTTTATTATAAAATTGGTTAAGACTACACTTCATCACTTCAAGCTACCCTTTTTATTTAATTTTTCTTAAAAAAAAAGGACTATTTTAGTTTACTTAAATTTAGAATTTATGATTATTTATTATTAATTTTCTCTGCAGTTTAATGTGAAAACTGAATATTGTTGAAATATTGTCAGTTGTTGACTAAAAATGTTGATACAACTATACGTTATGGCACTGAATGATAACGCAAGTTAGTCGGTATGATGTTCCGGACCTTCGCTTCGGGAAATTTTCTCTAACTGGACCTCTTTGAATTCTAATTGAATACCCCTGCTATAGGCTATTGTAGGCTATAATACGAGGAACCCACTCGGACCTCTTTACCAGGAAATGCTCGTCAATACCGAGTTTTAATGCCGAGCTATAGCTGCTCCAAACTACGAGCCCAGCGTGGTGCCACTGAAATAGGATATAGTAAATTACCCAAACATTTCAATCCGTGAATCATTTGTTTATATACTGTTCACCGAATTAACCGAGGGCAGTTCATTTGTGCTGTGTACCATTGGATGTGCTGACAATGTGAGTGAATCACTGATACAGAAAAAATCTTAAAAACCGCTGTAGTCTCAGGCAAGTTCGGAGGCGCTCCCATTCCTGTACCCACACACGCATTTAGTAAGTTACACTGTGGCCTACTGCAAGTTGAGCCTTGTTTTTTATTTCCCAAAACACTAACTTATAACCCATTTAACTTGCTAGTTGTTGTTCAAGCTCATCTTCATAAGCCTACATTAGCCTAAATCAGGTTCCGCCGCCGGGTATTTGCTGATTGTTTATCAAGTCTAAGACACAAAATAAATTCCTTACAAATTCCAGGTTTCGTTTTCTGCTTCTGACTTGATGCTTTTTGTGTTGGATGATTGTAAATTGTTAAAGCCCTCCAGTGTATTTTGACATTTCTATGATATTTCATATTTTTCTGAGTCACTTCCTCACAATGTTGATTACCCACATAGTTCGCCAAATATTTTTTGACAAATAGCTTAATTTCGTGCTTAAAGTTGCAAAAGTCGCTTAGTTGTTAAAACGAGGTGGTGACGTATAACTATAGTAATGCTGCGTTCCAGGCAACTCGTAACTAGGAAATTTCCCACGTCCAACTACAAAAACTATCCTGGAACGCCACCTGAAGTCGGATTTCCTAAATTTTGAAAAAATTTGTTCTCCAACTTCACGAGTAGCAGCTGAATGACGTCACAAAAAAATGTCAGCGCCCATGGAAGCACAAACTGTAAATGGTAAACCATAAACTAAACGGCAACAAAACGTATATATGCATATTTAAATTAAAATAAAACATGCGTTCATATAGTAAAACCTGTTCTGCATGCACTCTAAGAAACGATTCATGGGGTTAGTAAACCCAGCGTAAAAATGAAGAGCTTTTTTACCAATAAAAATTAAGTTTGTCAGATACACTTGTTTTATTCAGTTGACAACTTCTTTTAAGAAGTTGGCCAAACTTAAAATAAAGAAATCTGTCTTAACTCAGAAATATGTGGATTTTTATTGAACTTTTCTGAGTTCACTTAACAACAGACAATATTAAGTTAGGGCTACTTGTATATCTAGTGGGCATCTTTTAAAATCATGTGTAAGCTACAGAACTTGGAGCAGAACCTGGCTGGACTTGTTTTGCCGCCAGACCAAGCCTGAAACACACAAGACAGAAGTGTGGGAGAAAGCAACTTTGCGTTTCATGATCTAAAGGTGTGCTATTTGGTGAGTATTATTTTTGAATTGTTTTATCAGCAATGGCTAACATTAATAACTGCCTACATGGCAAAAAGTTGTATTTTCACAACGCTAAACTAATTCAATGCACAGAGTTTTAGCTAGCTCCTACTAATTAAGTCCCAGCTGTTTTTGTGTCTTGTTTCACAAAGCTGAATGATCGTGATTGGCACTGAACCTCTTAAGCATAAGTTGTAACACTTCCAAAGGTTAGCAACAGTTCGCACTGTGCAAAGGTGGGTTGTAAAGCTGGTACCACGTTTTAGAAACACCATTGTTGCAACATGTGCTAGTTATCTGTAGGTTTGAACATTTGAATCATCTTGTATTACTTTGAAGATATTTTTTGGATTTGCCTTTCTTCAAAATGATCACTGTATTATTTCAAACAGGCCTCATAAACCTCATCCTTTAGTAATTTTTCAATCCTTATGGAGGAGCACTTTAAAAACGTTTTTCTTATTAACAGGATGATTCTGTGGAAAGGAGGAGAGAGGTTGCTATCCAAGGCTTAGTGGTGTATCGCTGAGAAAAGGAAGAGGATCTCTTCAAAGAGCAGTTGGTAGGTAAATCAGGCACTTCAGTGTGTAAGATTTAGGATGCTCTGTTTGCGGAATATGACAGAAATGGAATATAATACTCACATGAAAATAAAAAAATCTTTGTGTTTTTGTTACCTCAGAAAGAGCTGCACTATCTACAGAGGGAGTGGGACAAACTAAACCCTGAATATAGTTAGAGCCTTTTTACATTTTTTTAAGAGTTTGCAGCCACCACAGTCTCTCCTACACGGGTGGAAGGAAAAGTTGTTTTCAGTTAGTTGCAATCTGCAATTTCATCGCCAGATGCTCCTAAATCCTACACACTGGTTCTTTAATTTCAGACACACTATAATTTGTGTTACTTGTATTTTTAAAAATGATAACTTAAGACACTAACATTTATTCTGACGTTGCTTATGCCAGGATGGTGGTGGGGATATTACCATTGAAGACCCTTGTAACCAGAGGTGCCAACCTGTCTGAGCCAGCCAGTGCAACGATTGTGATTGAGGGAACAGAAGGCGTGAAAGACCTGGATGTACCCAGAGCTTGTGCCTTGCTAATACGGCTGATGTATGCACTCCTAACGCCATACCCAAAGAACTGAAAAACACTTTTGAAAAGTTTCAAAAGATAGTCCTTGGGCTGGATGGCCTGAAAACCAGTCTGAAGGTAATGTCTCTAACTTCTGTCCTAAAAATTTCACAAGACATTTCACAAGAAAAGGCTGCACCTGTGAGATGTTATGTGTTGTTGAGCAAAATACAGCAGCTGTAATGTGTAGTTGGTACTGGTAACAATAAAGTTTGTTGAAACTACAATTGCTATGTGTAATTTCTTCTTACTTAAGTGAAATAAGTTGACAATACTTGAAAAAATTAAGGTAACAATTTGCATTGACATTTCTGAGTAGAATAAAAGTAAAAGAAAGAAGTTTGAAAAACTTAAAATTTAATATTTCCACCACGTAATAACACCTAAACCTTATCATTAAAATTAAGTTGGTTCAACTTAATTAAGCTTGTAGATGACAAAGCAAATCCCGTTGGTTACTAAACTAATTGAGTTAGTCAAACTATAAAAGTCTCATTAGACAAACTCAAAAATAGCGTGAGTTGGAATTACTTAAAAAGATCAATGCAAATTGTTACCTTAATTTTTTTAAGTAGAGCCAGTGCATTATTTTTTAGAGTGTGTATATTGATGTAGAAATATGTTTTGCACATTAGGTAGCTTGTTACAGTAAAGAATCTCATAAAGTCATCTTTTCTGCATAAAAGTTATTGTTATATGCCAAAACATTAGGAAGTGTAACCTACAACATTGACTGACGTGAGGGCTACAACTCATAGCCAGAGGGGAACACAGACCTAGTAACGTCTGGGCTGTTTATGTCAGTTGTTGCAGTTAAACTGCCGTCCTTTTAATTAACACCTAAAGCACTGCTGAGGGTGCAACTGTGTGCACACTTTGTCACGGTCAGTCATGACTTTCGATCACTTCGGAAGTCAGAAGTTTCAACTGGGAAATATCCCAGTTCTGACCAGTCTCGAACGCGTCATAAATTCCATAAGTCATAGGTCATTCTCCAAGCTTGCGCCGTCACGCCTCGTTAAGTCAGAGTATCAAACCATAAACATCGTTGTGAGCTAGCTAACCAATTTATCATGTAATTTACTTAGAGCTTACAGCAGGCATACCTTTCAAGTATCCCGTTTTGGCCGAGAAAGTCCCGTATTTTACCCTTCTTTCCCGCCTTCCTCCCGGATTAGTAGCCTATTTTCCCATAAATCTCTCGTATTTTAACCTGTGTTATTAAAAAATAATAATACCCCGGGCCCAAAAACATTCCCAGTCTGAGCTATTAACCTCGCGATAATTGCCACCTGCAGGTAGACGTTAGACAACAGGGGCAAGTTCAATCTCAAAACGTTTTGCACCGGTTTCCAACGTTTTCTGATTGAACGACATCTTTCCTTGCAACGTTGCGCAACGTTCTGCAACGGGCTTCGAGGTATGTTTTCTCCCGTTTGGTTGGCATGTCTCAGGTGTTACCCAATCAGCTGCCGCAGGTTTGTAAACACAATGGCGTAAAAAAGGCAGGAAAATGCAGTACGCTTGCGTACACAAGAGGGTGTTCAGGGACCACGGTTTTGCTACGTTTTGTCGCCGCTGAACTCGTCCCAGAACTGTTTGCCACTACTCTCATGTAAAATTATCCAAAATTACACTCCTTCCAAAACAGTCTTAAAGAAGCAAAGTCTCCAACAAATTTGTACAATAACTCACTAAAAGTGTAAAGAAAAGTTATGTGAAATTAAAAGAAAAGCAATATGAAATGAATAGAATGTGAAGAATGACAATTAAATGTAGCCTAAATGTAAAGACAAGCAATGTTAAATCGACAGAAAATATGCAAATAAGCATTTAAATAAATGCTCTTTAACATTTTGTGTTTTCATTTAGGCTGTAACACCTGTCTTAAAATGTAAGGGATACTGGCGCTTGGTTGGGGTGATGGAACTGCTCGTGGTGGGCACCGCAAAATTTCCCTTATTTTCAAATCCAAAACTTGACAGGTATGAGCAGATATGTTCATTATGGTGTCTGTACGTGTGGTGTTGGAGGACAGAAATCGTGTCGCACTTTCACCTGCCAATGTCTTATATACAGTCTGCAACATGCATTTTACTGACGGCCGTTTAACCAATGCATCGGTGGAGGCACTCCCCCACCTCCGCGGTAAAGTAAGCGCAGTATAAAACGTAGTGGGAGTTATCGTGTGCAGCGCGTGACAGGACCATCGACTGTGTGATTGATAACAGCTGATCGCGCACATTAGTTTCTATCATGGGTAACAGCTGCTCCTGCCAGACAGTAAAGTGGACTAAACTTTTCAGTGTAGTGATGTTAACACAGCATATCGTTAGTGAACACTCCAGCCGGTCAGTTTTTGGTTGTCATGGTAATGTTACGTCTGACTATTAGCCACACCCCCATTTTCTGTTTGAGAAAGAACGTTCATCAAAAACGGCAGTTAAAACTGGCTGGAGGGGCTTTAAGTCCATGCCTTAGGCCTGCTGTGTTGTGGGCAGACAATTTCCACTTCTACTCTCCCTGTGGCTCCGTGTTGACAATAAATTCATGTTTTCACAGTAGCCTAGCTATTGTCGGGGTTATATCGTGTGTAGAACTGTTTAAGTATTCCCATGTGATAGTGTGAGGGAGCTGTAATGTTGTGGTCAATGTTGCCGAAGCCCAGAGAAAAACACCTTGATAAACACGTTCTGGTATATTTAAGCTCGCTCAAGGTAACCAGTTGTTTTAGATCAGCCCAAACAAAGGGTTACCTTCATGTTGACGTGCTTCATCAATACCTGACTGGAAGTCAGCCAACTGTGACTGTTTGGTTAGTTCGCAGGTAATGTGTAGAGCTTGGAGTATCCTAGATGTTAACTTTTTGCTCAGGTGAGTTAAAAACCAGCATGACACGATTTTGTAAAAAGTCTATTTTCTTTCATTTATTTTTCCATATGTGGCTGTAGTCAGGTGACTTTAGTCAGCCATAAAGTGTGTAGATGAGCTCAGATTGCAGTACAATAGTTACTGAAAATCAGAACATGAATAAAGTCCCTGTTTATGTAACGTTACTACAGCGTCTCCTCCTCTACAGCAGAGCAGCCAAACTGAAAAACTAACTTAGCTAGTTAGCAGCTACAAGTCAGACTAATATTATTAAAATAGCCTAAAGCTGTAAATAATATGTGTCAGAGCTGGAAGCACCGGTACAGTATTTAAAGCCATCAGATGATTGATCGTGTTTTCTGTCTCTGCCACCGCAACACAATCACAGAGTTTCATCATCACAATCATGACACTGCATATTACAAACACATGAACATTTTCTAGAACAAGATGACATTATTTTATAACGCTGATTAAAAGTCTTTCCTGCCTACATGAATCTGTTCACAATAAAAGCTCGTCTTTACCAGAAGCTGCTGGAAACAGAAGGACCAACAGGAACACATACTTTTCCATGAGAGAGGAGGCGACGTCTGCTGCTGCTTTAACTGTGCTCTGTTTGTTCTGCACTACAGGAAGTGGGTAGGCAGTAATATGTCAGAAGTGTACAGGTAACAGGTGAGTCACTGTGTTGTGCTCCACCCTCAGTGGGTGGACCTTAGGCTATAGCATTCTTCTTCTTCTTTCCATCAGTCTCGGCACAGTTTTAGTGCATTGCTGCCTCCCACCAGGATAGTATCGCCATTGAAGCTTTGTTACCAAAGACCTATATCTTGCGATATAGACCTGTGGATTTAAGGAAGTTTATTAATTCCCTATATCTCTCCTTTTGAAGTGCCCCGTCACTTAGCAGTGTTCTGATGGAAAATATTTCCATTTGCAGTTTGCCTAATTCTATGAATAATTCCCTCCTTTGCTTGGCGTAGAGTGAATTAGTACATGATGTGTAGGGTCCAAGACTCCACAGTTGCCGTCTATAGGCTTCCCCACTAGCATCAGTCCACTTGCTAGCCTGCAGTGTCCCAGTCTTGGTCTTGTCACTTTAACTTCGTCCGTCCGAGGCATGGCCACTTTATTTCCAAGCTGTACTGCAGGTTGAATGTTGTACAGCTTTCTCCCGCTTTGCAGTCTCTCACTGATGATGCTGCAGCATACCAGTGGCCTACCCAGTGGCACCTGCACCTCTACACTATTTACATTTACATTTACATTTACTCATTTGGCAGACGCTTTTATCCAAAGCGACTTACATTTGAGGAACAACTTACAAGTATCAACACAGCATCAAATACAGATCTAACAACTGACAATACATACTAGTAAGAGCAGCAATAAATCCTAGTAAGAGCTCATAGTACATATCACATCAATGGGTAAATACCTAGGGAAGGAAGTAAGAGTTAACAGAAAGTGCAATCAGAACAAAAAGTGCAGTCAATACAAGATAATTATAGGGATAGAAGAAGAAGAGCACAGGAAGTGCATGTTAGAGGTTAGTTAGTTAGAGGTGTTATAAGAGGAAGTGTTCTCGGAAGAGATGAGTTTTCAAGAGCTTCTTGAAGTTAGAGAGGGCAGCCCTGCTCTGATGGCGTGTGGTAGCTCGTTCCACCATCGTGGTGTCACCGATCGCGAACAACCGGGACTGGGATCAGCTTTGTGTGAAGGGCTGGCAGAGCCAGGCCGTTCATGGAGGAGCGTGAGGGCGAGAAGGAACGTAGGTTTGTATAATGGAGTTTAGGTAGATGGGTGCAGACCCAGTGGTCACTCTGTGTGCAAGCATTAGTGACTTGAATTTAATTCTGGAGGCCACGGGAAGCCAGTGAAGGTCACTGAGTAATGGAGTGACATGAGTCCTTTTGGGCTGATCAAAGACCAGACGCGCTGCTGCGTTCTGAACCATTTTTAAGGGTTTTACAGCACAAGCTGGAAGACCTGCCAGGAGCGCGTTGCAATAGTCAAGGCGAGAGATAACCATGGCCTGTACCAGAAGCTGGGTGGCATACTGAGTGAGGTAGGGCCTGATTTACTATGGACACTATGCCTGCTCAGACTTGCCTTTGCTACCCGGTCTGCCACCTCATTAACCTTGACCCCGACATGAACCCAAAGAAAACCCACACTACACCTTTACCTCTCCAGTTTGAAAAACATCATTAAAATCTCACAGCTATGACTGGCCTAGCTCTCTTCGCCACCCAATCCCATTAAAGCAGATAAGGAATCTGTACATAGTATAGCCTTGTCCCAGCCCGCCTCCTCCACCCACCACAGTGCCCACTATAGTGCAACTAATTCTGCAGTGAATATTGAATATTGAAATCCTGTTTCATTCTTCTACACTGGGACATTTGAACATGAGGAACATACTAGCCAAATCCCACTCTTTTACTTTCAGGGTCTCTTGACCCATCAGCAAGTACACTTCTATAGTCCTTCCATCTATTTCTTAGGTGTTCCTCTACATAAACTGCAGGATTTCCCATTTCACTGGTCTGCATTGCCTCTTTAATAGACAAATCAATGTCAGCTTCTGGCCATAGCCATTGAGGGACAGCCGGCCCTACCTCTATCCCACTCAAGCCCGTCTTTTTCTAAATGAAAATTTAGTATTTGTATATGCGTCCCTATTGATCGTATTTACCCCCTTTTCAAACTCCCAGCACTGCTCTAGCAGGGAAAATGATGGAATGATGGAATCCTTTTAATTTTGCCCAATAATTTAATGCTAATTTTGTCCGTCGCAGTCTTAGTGGAGTCACCTGCCTCAACTAGCAACGCTGGAATCAGCGTTGTCCAGATGCCCCATTGCATAGCCTCAGAGCCCTGGCCTGAACAACATCCAGCTTAGCCAATACAGACTTAGCTGCAGAGCCAAATGCCAAACACCCATAATCAAAGATTGCCTGTATCATGGCCTTATAAATCATCATTAATGAGTATCTGCCCCCCAAGAACACCCAGATTATACCATGATTCACAGGAAAATATGAACTTCTGAATTCTGTTGTGTGGATCAAAGACGAGTTAATACATGTATTTTTGATTGTGTGTTGTTGACAGAGTAATGTTTTCTCAGTGAACCATAATAAATGGTGGAGGTTTGGAGCTGTGAAAGTGTGAAAAACTGTCCCCTTTAAATAAACAAAAAAATATCTGAAAAAATATCAGTGTGAGGAGTGCAGACAGCTGTACCTGTCAAACTATCAGAGAGAAAACAACAAGCTGCTCAGTGTTCTGCCTTCTCAGTAAAGATGGAAGGTGGAGGACAGGACGCGGCTGCTCCTCTGTTGTTTACATTTATTCATTTAGCTTGGGTCAAGCTTTTATCCAAAGTGACTTACAATTGCTGTATATGTCAGAGGTCACATACCTTTGGAGCAACGAGGGGTTAAGTGTCTTCCTCAAAGACACATTGGTGGATGGGTCACAGTGGGGGATTGAACCCGGGTCTGTCACACCAAAGGCATAGTGTTATCCATTGCGCCATCACCACCCCGTGGATGTAACAAAACAACTGTTTTAATTCTTTATTTGAGTTATTAAATTAGCTTCAAACTGCAGTGAAACGTCCGCTGAAAGCCTCTGAATCCAAACTGTCTGTTTGGTTTTCTGAGAGTCTTTGCAGAGCGATCACTAATGAAATCTGTTTGTTCAGAGTAACTTGGCTCACAGCCAGGAGACGTCCTGAAGCAGGAATCTAAGCTAACATCATCATGTTTTACTTCTCAAAGTGAACGATTCAGTCGGTGTTTGAAACTCTCGAGCAGCTGAATGAAAGGACTGAATCTGCACCCCGATTCAGACTGAGACGTGGAGGAAGGTGAAAGTTAAGATGAGGTCAGAGCTGCTTCGTACCAAACTGCACCCTCCTCTTTCTGCACATTCAGGATCTCTCCCACATCATGTGTTCTCAGACATGTCCAGAAAAAAAATATGTAATAGCCTATAGCAAGACTAACGTCATCATTTAAGAAGAATTCTTAATGATTTTAAAAAGACCACAGAGAACATTTAGATAGATCATGAATATTTTCAGTTTCTACTCAGTGTATTTAATGCCCACAAACGGTTAACAGTCGTCGCAAAGTAGTGAGAGAACAACATGACACACCTAACCACAACACAGACACCTGTCCATCTCTCTGCTGTCTCTGTCCCCTCGCTCAGAGACACTTTGCTCTATTTGACTGTCTCTCTGCTCCAGGATGCTTAATTCCCTCTGAAGCTCTGAAGCCCTCTGATAAAGCTGCACTTTATCAGAGGTGCTGAAGAAGTTAACGTTTGGATTCATGTTGAGATTCCTGCCTGATCACAAGTGTTTCATCAGTTTCGTTTTTCTACCTCTGATGAAGAGCAGTGCGCTCGTCTTATCAAGGGGTGCGTTTTCCAAAATCATCGTTGCTAACTACGGTAGCAACTTCATTGGTTATGAAGTTGCAACGCAACTGTTCACGCAAACCCTAGTTCTAAGTCAGTAACTAAGTCAGTTAGTTTCAATGTGTTTGAGATTTTTACTTTATCTGTGAGAGGTTGTAACTCACCCAGTGTGTTTCTGGCTGGATCCTGTCACTAGGGTCCGTCCCTCCCCCTTCAGCTCAGTCAATTTGTTTCCTTTTTTTCTTCTTGCCAGTCTGTTTTAGAAATTGTGCAACATCTCTTTTCCAATATCCACTTTGCTTTGCCCTCTCCCTCTGTCCCGTTTCTTCGTACCAGGATGGCTTGATACAGCACCAATCATTTTCTTTTGAGAGTTGTCTTCGTGTTGATCTTTTGAATGTTAAGCAAGCTCTTTCATGCTGTCTGTCTTCCATGATGTGGCACGCTGTGACAGACCACTCTTCCTTACTCCAGCAGCAGTTTCTGGACTGATCAAACTCAGAACTTTCAGGGTCCCATTTCAGACCCCTGTAGTCCAAAGGTGATGGTCATGCGGACTAGGAGAGTCCTACATGATTCGGTCTGTTCTTGCAGTTCAGCTCATGCAGGCAGAACTTAGTCCAGTTGTAATTCTGGACTGGGCATTGTCCTTTGCTGTACTCAGCATACTTCAAACTGCTTTCCTTCTTGTCTGGCTGGAGTGATGTATGATGATGATAATGATGGTGATTAAGAAAGAACATCTTATCTTATCTTATCGGAATGCTGATTTTGTGAAAGTCCAGCTTGATCTGATTTTCTCATCGCTGTGTTTATCTCAGTCGTTATGTGCCGTACTTTTTGACAACTTTATACAAACTGTTACAGCTGTCTCTGTGGAGCTGTCAAAGGTCAGGCTCGTCACGTGAGCCGAGGCTTCAACAATGTCCTAAATGTCAGCATTCCTCTTTTCCCTGGCATTTCTTACTCTGGGCATCTGGAGGGAGAGCCAATGTCTCTTTATCTGACTTTTACTGGACTGGAGCACATTTCCTTCTGTGCACCAGCAGTGGGTCTTTAATTCTTGGTTTCTCATCTCTCTGTTGCTGCCTAGTCAGATTTCTGAAGCACCATGGCATACTATTCTTCCTGGACTGGATCCCAGACTGGAGCATGCTGGAGGAGGAGGAGCGGAGTCCAGGACTGGATCAGCTGGAATGGTTTCTGTGACTTTTGTACCTCGGTTAAAGAAGAAATAATTAGTCGATTTGTTCTTGTGATTTCTTTCATTAGTCATCAATAATGAGTTTAATCAGGCCATAATGGATCTAATCTAATTTACAGTTTTCCAATTTTTGTCTTCATATAGCCTACCCATCTGGGTGTTTTAATGAGAATGTGGTTCTTTCAGGTCAATTTGAGAAATAACTCGTTCTACGTGTGATTGTGTGTCATGTAATGTGGGGAACTGGTCTTGGTCTCGACTTGGTCTCAGCCCCTAAAAGTTTTGGTCTTGTCTCAGTGTTGATAAACTCTGGTCTTGGTCTTGGTCTCGGTTTGGGCGCACAGCATCTGTTTATGAAGTGATTAGTTCAGTCCAGTCTGACAGAAACAGAAACTCTTAATTTGCTGTTTGATTTAAACTTCAGTGTTGTCAGATACACATGAATAAACGAACAGCAGTCTGTTTGTTAGTTTCTACCCACCAGCAGGAAAAACCTGAAAACACGTCCTGAGTCAGACTGAGACCTGAGGGGGGGATGGTGAAGTCAAAATGAGCTGAGAGCTGCCAAACTCCTCCCTCTGAATAGTCACACCACTTTGTTCTCTGATCGCAGACATTTAGAGTCATCAGGTTCACTTTCCTCTCTCAGCTCCAGAGTTACAGTTAAAGAAAGTGAATGATTCTGTTTTTATCAGCTTTTTCTGCCTCCTGGTTTCATCTGCTCTAGAAGCAGGACTCTGTCCAAAAGTCAACACATAACTGACATGAAGTCTGATTTTATATCAATATGAAGAGAGACTGGTCAGACTGGTTTTTAAATGGTGCTGTGGAGATGATCTCTGAGGACATAAACATACCTGAAATCTGGACAGCTTCCTGGAAGCTCGAGTGTGTTGAGATTTTGCTCCTTTCAGACCTGCATCATCAGGTTCAACAGCTCTGAACTCAAATACTGTACTGAAGCTGAATTAAAAGTAGGCCTACTTGTACTTAGTAGTATTTTTATTTGAAGTAAGGCAGCATGTTACTAGCATGAGACACTATAACAGTGGGAGAAGAAGGTGAAGCTCAGCTCACAATTACACAAGATGAGGAAATATTCAGAGACAGCTGCTTTCCAGGAGTAGATGCCAAATGTGAGAGTGAGTGAGTCAGAACAGTAATAACTGTGTGGGTGAGAAAGTGATTTATGCTAATGTGAGTCACTTGTTCTGCAGTTCAGAGATCAGCTCACGGCTCAGATCTGATCCTCCATCTGAATATGTCTCTGTCGCTCCTTTCTCTTCTCTGCAACATTCATGAGGTGGAAATTATCTGATTAAAGCTAATACTTTAGCTAATACTGCTAATACTTTTTTTAGCACATTCATCTATCAGTTTATAACTAAGGGCACATTATTAATACTGATCAGCAGCTGTCGCTCAGCTCGTACTTCATTCAGAAATGTGTTTCTATACCTCATTTTATTTAAAATGAGGTATAGAAATAGTTGTTTTAATATCTGTAGTCACAGATCACCTCCAGTAGTGTCAGCAACAACACAACAACAGCAGCAGCAGACGCATCCATAGCAACCTCTCAATAACAACTGTTCCCTGTAAGTTATGTCAGCCCTCAGTGTTTTAAAGCTACAGTTGGGCATTCGCTGTTTGTTTTTGCGTCACAGCATTTGCTGACGTATCGATACAGAAGCATCTGCATATGTGTGTCAACAAGGAAAACATAACGATATATTTCTGTCAATAGCATGAGAAGAGTCCCTTTTTAAATCCTTGTTCCATGTGCCCTTTTTATACTTTGAGCACCTGCCCTTCCAAAGGTCTCTGCACGGCCCTGCCCAGAAGAACCTGAATGTGACTGTGAGATATCTGAAGTTTCTTGTTTATGTGCAGACAGACAGAAGCAGTGAAGCAGTTTGTCACAGAAACTCTGCAGGACGCCCCCTTCCTGTCTTTGTTGCTGACGCAGTTCTGTTTTCCTGCAGTGAAGCTCCTGTGCTGCCCCCTGCTGGCTGTCTGACTGCATGTGCAGGTGAAGCTCAGACATTTAGAATATCCATAACAACGTGATTCACTACAGATAAAGTTACTTTATTTTGTTTTGTTTGTTACAGTAAGGAGAGTAAATGTAGCTGCTTGCAGCCTCAGCACTGATGATCACAGGGAGCTTCATGAACAGATTAACCAGCTTTAAACAGAAAAACAGCCTCTGAGCAGACAGAGCGCAAACCAAGGTACAAGGTAACTTTATTATCCCAGTGGGGCAATTTGCATTACAGACACAGCAGTAACAAATACATGTATCAAACAACAACAAATAAACACAACCACAGTAGGCTACAACATAATTTAAATTTACAGGGTATTATGAACGATGGGGAGAACAGCCGGGATGAATTACATTTTTGATCTATTCGTTCGGCATCGAGGCAGACTATATCTGCGCCAGGATGTCAGCAACATAAATTCACCCCACAAGAGACGACTCTGATCAGGCAGGATGGCTCTCGCCTGCTTCAACCCACATGGAAAGAATCTATAAACATATATGTTTTAATATAGGAGAACAGAGAGCTGCTGCTCCTCCATCTTCT
Organism: Lepomis macrochirus; assembly: GCA_024633595.2. Classification (NCBI taxonomy): domain Eukaryota; kingdom Metazoa; phylum Chordata; class Actinopteri; order Centrarchiformes; family Centrarchidae; genus Lepomis; species Lepomis macrochirus. Next base: position 33,059,161 of record JALXJV020000002.1, on the reverse strand, counting down.
GCTCCTTCATTGTTTTACTCTCTGGATGCTGCTGAGCTCTGGTTTGGCTGCTGCTATTCATAATTATTAACCTTTAGATCTGTCTAATCAATTTATATCAGCAAAAGATAAAGTAAGGAAAAATTAAAAGGTTTTGACATTTAAAAGTCACAATCTTGAGAGGAAATGATTCTATTTTAGATTTTAAAAAACAACTCAGTTTGTCACATTCATGACTCAGTAAGTGAAAAGTTACCTTTTAATCCTACATGAAAAAATCTTAAATTTATGAAAAGTATCAAGTTTCAGTTAATTAGATACGTGTCCTTTAAAATGAAGCTGCTGCTGTTTCACTGTCACTTTCCTCATGTGTTACAGAGACCCCCCGTCCCCCCCTTTGTTGTGTGATATCATCTCCCATCACCTGATGGGAAACAAACTTTGTGGTTTAGTTTGGTCTGTTTCTCTTTCCTTCAGAGGGCTGTTTCACAAAACCAAGATAAGGGATTGAGCCGGGATTTTCCAGATATCCTGGCTGAATTAAGCCTTGACTCGGTTTCACGAAAGCAGTAGCACATAAGTTACCATGGCGATTTATTCTGTGCAGCTAGCCTGCTCCAGACCAGGCTAACAGCCAGGCTTAGTTAATCCTGGTGCCTGATCTGTTCAGTCAGCAGTCACGCCGATCAGAAACCATGTCATTCCATGTTCTTATGTAGGCCCATGTGTTCTGCATATTTTTCAGTAGCCTGTATTGTGGTTATTAGGATTCATAACTAGAGAAGATGCCTCCACCATACTTTGCACACAATGGCATCAGCGAGTAAGTTAGGTTTACGTGGAAAGAAAGCACTTGTAAAAAATAAAAATAATAAAAAAGGATAAATAAAAGAAAAAGTAACACGGGGTACAGCAATAAACCAGCGAAAGAAAGTGGCAGCCAATTGTTGACCGACTGAATGTGTGAGAAGCTAAAAATCTCACAGCTCTTAACTGAAACTGTCATAATTATAATGTTATATTGTGCCTTAAAAGTGAGCACCGGACATTATATGTCACTCAAGAAACTCACACACACTATGTAGGATTCCTATGTCTTTTATAATACTCTCAAATTATAGTCCTACTTCAATAAGGAGGATATATTGTGCACTGTTTATTCATGAAACAACTGCGTGTTTGGGAGAGAAAACAATGATTACAGGAATACATTGTGCTACAGTTTGGCTTACATTTTACTTCTAGTTCACTAAATCACTAAATCACTTCTCTTTGCAGTTGCTGGTTTTCTAATATCTTCAGTGCTTCTTTTTATCTCCATATCTAAGTCTGTTTTTTATTTTGTTAATTTTTTCAAGTGTGTGCAGTTCAGACATCTGACAGTAAAACACATAACAGTCAGCACAGCAGGAAGTCTTCACCTGTGGATGTGCTGTAGGACTACAGCCTCAGGGTCAAGTTAGAGATATCATACAGTATTTTCTATGAGCACCACAACACTGACTTTTTATCTATTATCCATATTGACTAAACAAGTACACCATTTTCACACAAAACTGACAGACCTCCAGCCTCTCTGCCAAGCCTACTATATACACACACTTTTTAAAAGTATTTGTCAAAAATGTTGCTTCACAAAAGCAGAATTTAGAAATCCAGGATAAGAGATAAAGCTAGGCTTGACATAGTCTGATCAGAGCATCCTGGCTTTATCAGTTTCACAAAGGCCAAACCAGGCTCAGAAGGTGCAACTAAGTCAAGCCAGGTTTAAGTAATTCAGATAAATGGGCATCAACAACTTTCTTCAAGAGTCCACGCTGTCGATCACAGATTCATTGATGCTGAAATGGAAAAGACGTGTGCAGCATACTTTATTTGCTGTAACTCACTATGTGTAAAGAAGGTTTTTGACGAAAAAATGCACATAAAAAAAAGAAAGACAGAAACACGGTATTAAGTATTAAAACAGCGAGAAAAAGCGTGGCAGACAATAGAGGGCCGACTTAATAAGTAAGTAGCTAAATGAATCACTGCTCCTCACTGAAACTGTTAATTATAACTTTACCATGAATAGTAACGTTATGTCAGACCTTAAAAGTGAACACCGGACCTTAATATGTCACTCAGCAAATGTATTAATTACAACCACACTTAATTTTCTGACGTCTGAAGAAATATACTACACCAATTTATGGTGCATGGCAGAGAGGCTGGAGGTCTGTCAGTTTTGTGTGAAAATGGTGTACTTGTTTAGTCAATATGGATAATAGATAAAAAGTCAGTGTTGTGCTCATAGAAAATACTGTATGATATCTGTAACTGACCCTGAGGCTGTAGTCCTACAGTCTGACAGCCAGTCTGCCACTGTACTTAGTATAAGCACACTGCCTGCTGTTATGTGTTTTACTGTCAGATGTCTGAACTGCCCACACTTGAAAACAAGCTGCTCAGTAAAGATGGAGGGTGGAGGACATAAGACAGCTGCTCCTTTGTCAGTTTTTCATCTTAAATTAGCTTCCAACTGCAGTAAAACATCTGCTGAAAGCCTCTGAATCCCAATCCTGTCTGGTTTCCTGCGACTCCTTCCACAGCGATCACTAATGAAACCTGTTTGTTCAGAGTAACTCGGTAACTCACAGCCAGGTGAAGTCCTGCAGAGCAGAATAACGGCTGCAGCTGCAGCATGTGGCCTTCAGATGGCGCTAGCAGCTAATATTTAGGCTACAGATTAAAACTTAGTGCACTGTGCAGTCAGCCCGTCTCATCCTGTGAGCTGACAGCAGCGTCTGTTGTGTTAATGCGAATATGTTTAATAATAAATATTGTATTTTCATAAATATTGAAGCCAACAGTGAACCAGCAGTCTGTTTTTAAGTAGTCCTGCTCGTTGGTGCAGCCTGATGAAGACAGACCAGATTATGTGTAAGACAAACTCTTCTTACTTCAGGTGGAGCTGACTGATGTGATGTTTGAACACACCTGTATTTAATAAATTATAAAACATCACAGAATTATCTCCTAATGTCATAGTTTATTATAGGAGATATCAAGACAATAATTTAAATATCTAAACAATCTTTACTCATTGGAGCACAGAACTCTTTTATTTCTACGGGATAACTGTTTTTTTTTTTACAGAGTAACAGTACTTTTACTTGAGTACAGTCTGGGCTGCTCTGCCCACCTCTGACTTTAACAGGCCTGTAGATGATGAGCTGAGCTGTGATCAGCATGTTGCCAACAAACAGACATCATGTTGGATAAAAATAAATGTTTTCTGTGTAACAGTTTCATTGTTAGCAACCATCCTGTCATGTGTTTAGATCACATTTGGGACATTTTCTATAGACCAAGTTTATTTTCACACTTCAGACTTCAACAGCATTTCAGGCCCGCAGAGCAGGTTTCTTTTTCCGGAGTTTCACAGAATCTAATGTCTCTGCAGCTACCAGGAAACACAGCAGAAGAGGAACATGAAACTCTGATTTTTCACTGCGTTACAATGACTCTGTTCATAGAAACTGCACTAAATATTTGAACACTGCACAGGGGGACATTTCATACAAGATGTTTAATGATAACTAAACGATGAGATGAGGTTTCTACACTAGAATCAGACTTTTGTTCCCAACAAAGTCCAGAAAAAGAAGTTTTCCTGAAACAGTTTTTCAGAGTATCCTGATCCAGCAGTTGTTGATCAGGAGGAGGAAACATGATTAAAGATGGCTCCTCTGAGAGACACAAGATCCTGAATGAGAGTCGAGTGGAGACTCTGCTCAGGAGACAATCTGTGACTGAAGGAACAGGAAGGTTTGATCTTGGATTGAGGATATGAAAGTTAAAATTGTGTGAACAGACTGAGCTCTGTGAGCAATCAAAGGGAAGAAAAGCCTCCATGTGACCAGCTGCAGTCAGAGACCAACAGGAAACAGCAGACACACTCAGAACTGAGAATATACAGGAGTCAAACCCGTCCTCAGGTCGTCCAACATTATGTCCATTATTAAGACACAAAGCGGACAGTCACAGCTATTTAATGTACATCTGTCCACAGCAGCAGATGTGTTGAGTTCAGTCTGACAGAAACTGTAAATTTATCTAAATTCTCAACTTGGAGTTTAATATAAACCTCAGTCTAATAGTCAGTTTCCACCAACCAGCAGCAAAGAGGAAGAACTGACAGTACTTCCTGATTCAGACTGAGGAGTAGGGGATGGTGAAGTTAAAGTGATCTTTAGGAAACACTTTCCATTTTTATCTCTCAGCTACAGAGTTACAACCAAAGAAAGATTTCATTAGGTATTAGGCTAATATCATTAGCTTCAAATAAATAAATCTTTGCAGACACCACAAACCTTTAAACAACCCATCACCAGCTTCCCAAAGAAAAATAACTAGTACAAGTATAATTTTCACAGATTAAATGTGTAGAATTTATTTAATGTCAGACATTTTTGTCTCTTTTTTGGTTAATAATTAATTATTGTTACTAATTCAATTGTTACTGTCATAATCAACATTACTGTAATTATCAGTACCATTATTCATTTTCAGTCTGTATCACTATTACCTTTACTGTTTCACTTCTTTCTGACTATTGTGTTCAGACTGGTCTGCCACCTGGTGGTCTTCTGTCTGTACTGCATCTCCTCTGTCCTCATGGTCTTTACATCGACACAGGGCCTCAGGTAACACTCTGAATCATTCACTGACCTTACAACCAATCAATCAATCACCAACTACTTAAAAAGAAAAAGTATAAAAACTTTAAGACGTAATGATAAGAATTTTATAACAGATCTGCTGTTTTACTTTACTTTTGCTGCTGGGCTCTGGTTTGGCTGCTGCTTTTCATAATTATTGAACTTTCTTTTTTTTTTACTTTGTTATTACTGATCAAAGCGCATTCATCTGGAAAACATAAAATTAGGAATAATAGGAATAGTAATGAGATTTTGACATTAAAAAGTCCTTTTTAGATAAAACAACTCACTGTGTCTCATTTATAACTGTGGTTCAGTTCAGTCTGACAGAAACAGGGCTACATTTATCTGAACTCGCAGTTTGATGTTTGATTAAAGGAGAACTCCGGGCAATTTTTAAGTTAATCTTGATCGTTATACCTTTGTGAGTTCTGTCTATAGAAAAAACACGTGCCGGATTGGTGTTTGCAACACGGAGCTGCTACAGCTAATGCCCAGAGCTCCCACGTAGCTAAAACTATGGGGGCATTTACACAAAGAGTGTCTTTGTGCCTCTTAACAGCCACAAAATGCAATTAAAATGTCTGTCCAACATGAACAGGGCTCTTACATGACAACAAGATGCGTTTAGCAACTTAGCCATTGTTTAAATTCACCTAAATAGTGTTTTAAACGGCGAACTGTAGTCTCGAGCTGAAGTCCCGTGAGTCTCTGTTCGTTGTTGCCGGAAAAAGGTGAAGACGGACATTTTAATTCATACACGGACATTTTAGCCACAGGGGTTCAGTGTCTTGCCCTGAGTTCACTTCGACATGCAGCCTAGGGGGAGCCGGGGATTGAACCGCCATCCTTCCAATTAACAGCCAACCCGCTCTACCTCCTGAGCCACAGCCATCCATGTTACTTTATTTTATCTGACAGCTGTGGTTCCAGGTTCCTCTGCAGATTAAGATTTTACATATAAAACACTGTTTGGAAGTAATTAAAGACATGGTACTTTCCCTTCTCCTTTATTGAGTTATATATCCTTTTGTACATGTAACAGGTTTGCATGGTGAAAAAGCCCAAAGGGAGTTCCCATCTCTCACAGAAAGCTCTGCTCAGAACCGCTTGAAAACAGCTCATCTGTAGTCCAGCCTTGACTTCCCTTTCTTGTGATGTCACAATGAAGATAAGTATCATAATGCTCGTCGAGCGACTAGTCTGACATGCCCTCAAAAACACTGGAAAACAGTGAGCTGCAGCAGACAGCTCTCCTCTCCCTTCCAAACACTAGCTACCCTCCTGCAGTCAGTGGACATAAAGTTGTTACTGTGATGTAGAGACAGAGCTCGGTTAAAACTTTATGGATGACAGATACGTCTGTTACAGATTAATAACTCACCACTCTGAAACTCTTGCTTCAGTCCATGTTGCTAAGCTGGTCGGCAACATGTGCAGCTGAACCAAAGCTGTCCCATAGACAGTATAATACTGGACGAAGCCACTCGCTGATTTGAATGGAGAGCAGTGAAGCCAGTTTTGGACCAATGAAATACTACTACAGGGCTACTTCCTGTTGGAACCAGCGTCTACTGCGCATGATCGCGCAGCTTAACCGTGGTTTGATGACGTAGAACAGCAGCAGAAACACCGTAATTCTGGTAGCTGCATAGCTGCGCCAAAAAAAGTGTCATGGCTCAGAGTTTTTATCTGACTCGGGTCGTCTCTGATTTATCAGCCCACCTACGAGGCTCATCTGTCAAACACCAACGCAGCATCACTGATGGCCGAATAGTCTTTTTAGATTCGCTGAGAGTTTATAATCAAGCAATACGGTTACATCTGTCATGTGCGACGGGATGTCTCAGGGTTTTTACGTCATGTTTGGGCCTACATGGAACCGTCCGTGCAGGCTTTGGTCGGCTTCACTGTTTCAACTGTGGCTTACCCCCTTGGCTTCTCACTGACCTGCCCTTCTCTGCTTCTGATTGGCTAGTAGTCCTTAACTAGGAACTGAGCGTGTGCAACTCCCAACAAAGATCATTTAGAGACAAGACGTATCACTCCTTAGCTAAAACGAAGCCTTCAACACAGGGTGAAAAGAGGAGCTGCAGCAATGTGCAGGAAAAAAAATATGACCAAACCATGTAAACCTGTTCTGGTACAACCAAGTAGGATTTTGAACCTGAAAATGAGCAGAATACCACCTCTTTAAAAATGGCTCAAGTTCATTAATAATAAGTGTCAGTAATAATAATCATCTGATTCAACATCTGAATGGGGATATTTGCATAATCATAACTTAAGTATCAACATGGAGCTTCCTGTTGCAAACAATAAATAATCAATTGGAAAAGAGACAAAAACAGATCTTGTGTTGGAGGATTCAGTTTCTATTCATCTAATTCTTTTAGGGGTCCAAGCACAAACCGAGGTCTGGTACCCTGTTGTCTCTGCTGGGTTTGTTATTGTTATTCTGCAAGGAAACAAAGTCCATCACAGAAAAATTTGGTGATGTTTAACATTTTGAGCTGCAGCCTGTTAGCATGAGACACTATAACTGTGTACAGGTGAAATCTCTGCCGTGGGAGAAGAAGAAAAGGTGAAGCTCAGCTCACAATTACATAAAATGAGGAGATTTGGTAACGGGTTTCCAAGACGGCACCCCCTTAATATTCAATAACGGCTGCTTTCGAGGAGCAGAACAGTAATAACTGTGTAGGTGAGAACGTGATTTATGCTAATGTGAGTCACTTGTTCTGCAGTTCAGAGATCAGCTCACGGCTCAGATCTGATCCTCCATCTGAATCTGTATCTTTCTCTTCTCTGCAACAGTCAGGAGGTGGAAACAAGAGACCTGATCACAGAACTAAATGAGTCCTGAATTACAACACAGACCAAAGCAATGAATAAAAAACTCTGGTTTCCAAATGTAAAAATGTAAGAATATTTATTGTGTCCAGAAAAAGATGTTTAAAGCATCAAAACCAAACAGGAGAGAAACAAAATCAGTGCACATTCTTCTTCCAGTGTGTAACTAAAGGCACATTATTAATACTGATCATGAGCTGTCACTCAGCTCGTACTTCATTCAGAAATGTGTTTCTATTCCTCATTTAAAACATCACAGGCTGTTTTTCTGATTAAAGCTGGTTAATCTGTTGATGAAGCTCCCTGTGATCCATCAGTGAGGCTGCAAGCAACCAGCTACATTTACTCTCCTCACTGTAACAAAGCACTTTTACAGTCTGCTCTCTGATTGTTTTAAAATATCTGATTTTTTACTTGTACCTCAGTATTTTTATCTGCTGCAGCTGCTGTGGAGTTTATATTGTCTCTAGATCTCTGTGCTGCCTTATTGATGCTTTATTCTGCTGTTTAAGTAGCAGCTGATTAAATGTAGCTTAATGAAGCCTGTTGCACCTGCTGCAGTGTCCGCAGCTCTTTTTATTTACTGTCAGACATTTTTGTTTGTTCGTCAGAGTTTTGTCTCTTTTCTGGTTAATTCCAGCGAGGCTACAGAGGAAGCTGGTTGGATATTTATAACTGATAATTAGTGGGATGAACAGGCTGCAGAGAGCGTCTATAGAAAATAAATGTTCCTCTGAAAACTGACATGTTAATGCACTTTTTTTGCACCCTAAAGCTGCTCTTTGATTAAAGAGTCAAATCATCAAAGATGGATAGGTTGATATTTTCATTTGTCATTTGACCAAAGTACTTTCCACAAGAGACAACAAATACACATGACAGCAACAGTGGAAAAAGTAAAAAAAATTAAATAAATAAATGTCACTACTCAACTCTGTTTGAAGGCCAATGAATAAACATAGGTCTTTAGCAAAGATTTAAAAGTGTCAGGAGTTTGGGCATTTCTAATTTGAACAGGCAAAGTATTCCAAAGATTAGGAGCAGCTACTGAGAAGGCTCGGTCACCTTTGGTTTTTAACCTGGATTTGGGGACATCGAGAAGCATCTGATTGGATGACCTCAAAGCTTTAACCGGAGTGTGTACATGTAAAAGTTCTGATAAATAAGAAGGTGCCAACCCGTTTAAAATTTTAAAAACAAGCAATAAAATCTTAAAATCAATCCTAAAGCGAACAAGAAGCCAATGGAGCGAGGCTAAAACAGGGGTAATATGCTCACGCTTTTTGGTTCCTGTTAGGAATCGAGCTGCTGCATTCTGGACTAACTGTAACCGATGGAGAGACGACTGATCCACTCCAACATACAAAGAGTTACAGTGGTCGAGACGGGACGTTATAAATTCATGTATTACTCTTTCAAAGTCTTTGCGTGGCAAGTATGGCTTAACTTTGGCCAACATTCTCAGCTGAAAGAAGCTGGCTTTTACAACAGATCTAATCTGTTTTTCAAATTTAAAAGCACTGTCGAAGATCACGCCTAGATTCTTGGTGAGTGAACGACTATATGTTCCTAAAGTACCAAGAACATCTACACAATCACTTAAATCCCCAGGTCGACTGAATACAACAACCTCAGTCTTACTTTCATTCAGACAGAGAAAGTTCTGATTTAACCATATTTTAAGATCTGTCAGACAGTTGCTGCAAGGACTGAGTGGCAGCTTTGTCATTGGATTTTACAGGTAAATAGATTTGTATGTTGTCTGCAAAGCAATGAAAGGATATTTTGTATTTTTTGAAAATAGACCCCAATGGCAGCATGTACAGTGAAAATAGCATGGAGCCCAGTATGGACCCTTGAGGGACCCCACAGGGGCAATGGATGAAGAAAATTCACCGAGGCGAACAGATAAACTTCTATTCGCTAGATATGACTTGAACCATTTGAGGGCTGTGCCCCTAATGCTGACACATTGTTCGAGTCGGGATAATGGAGTGATTAACTATATCGAAGGCTGCAGTCAAATCTAAAAGCACTAAAACAGCAGAATTTCCAGAGTCAACAGCTAAAAGAAGATCGTTAAAAACTGCAGTTTCAGTACTGTGACGGGGCTTAAATCCAGACTGGAATTTTTCATAAATACTAAAATTATCTAGAAATGATTGAAGTTGGTTATAAACCACTGTCTCCAAGACTTTTGACAAAAAGGGGAGCTTAGAGATAGGTCTAAAATTAGAGAGGTTTGAGGTATCCAGATTCTTCTTTTTTAAACATGGCTGCACAACTGCGTGTTTGAAAGCAGCTGGAACAGACCCTGAGCTGAGAGATGTGAGGCGACAATGCTTGACCCAACAGTGTTAAAAACATCTTTCAAAAAGCGTGCAGGGATAGGGGAGAGCTGGGTAAGTTGTCTCGTGTGTAAGTTGTCACACTGCTCATAACTCCAACACTAGAGGCTCTATGACAAAAATCAAATCTTTTTCTATGTTCAATTTCCTGTTCACATGTGATCATGGTCACTCTAATCAGAGGTGAGCACAATTTTATTATTTTTTCACTTCAAAAGTAAAACCTTTGCACTTTACATTTTATGTATTCCAGCCCTATTAGGTGTGAATGTTTAAAATGATAACTTTGCACAACATAGAGGAGACAGTAACGTGTCTTTTGATACTTCAGCTGAAGAGCTATGTTTAGCTAACCTTGAGATTTAGCCAACATTAGCACACATGTCAGTTTGGGGCAAGTTGTCTCATTGACTTTGGGGCAAGTCGTCACATATGATTAGTTGCCCCAGTACAAATAAACACCTATAACATGCTCAAAACACTATGTGAAATTGTGTAATTACCTCTGACACTAGTTTTAAATTATTCTGTAAATAGAATATTCTGCACTGTAGTTTACACCAGCAGCCTGGATAAGACTGAATTCATAACAGAGTAAATATGGTCTCATGCTGTAGGCATGTAGTGTGTTAATATATTGAAACACACACACACACACACTCCATCATACAGCAATTAATTTAGTTTGGCAACAAGAGTAATAGACAAAAAAACCTTGTAATTAATTTGTAATTGCAAGAAGGAATGTGTTTTTGAGGGAAGGAAGAAAATTATCAACAGAAGACAGAGAATGACAGAACACCACCTGACATAATGTTAAAGGCAGTCAGGCAGGTGAAGCTGAAGAACAAATCAATAAGAAGTACAGCTATCCTCATCTATGTGGAGCACTTTTCATACAGTTTTCCAAAGAAGACGTGGTTTAATTGTGTGAAATGCAACAAATGGGCCTGCGATGTTTGTACCTCAGGCAAAGGCAATTTATGTGCCAGAATTGTGACACTAAACACATGTCTGATTAGTAAAATACATATACCTATGTCATACAAAATGCACATTGTTGCATTAGTGTGTTTAAACACCACATCTGTTTAGTTAAGAAGTTATATTTAAGCAACTTATCTGCAGCATTACATTCAGTTACCATAAATTAATCTGCACTCCAGAGACTGTTTGATTTAAAGAGTTCAATGTGAGCTCTGCCACCAGTTTTGTTTTTAATGAAATTATTTATTTTCCAAATTCTCTAGGCTTGATTGTTGATTGATTTTATTTTTAGATCTGGTAACAATTTGAAATTGAAATCAATATTCACAATTAATTGTTCTAACTGTTTGATAATCCAGTGTGACAACTTACCTACCGATGGGGCAAATTGTCACAAGTGCACACTCTCTATTCAACAGCCTACAGCTCCATGATGAGATAAGATAGGAAGACGTAAAGAATACACAACTTCTGCCCAAGACTTCATTCTTTCATTTGGTTTGACATTTTGTACCTTTGTGATGTACGGTGCTCAGTAAATATGAGACAGTGTGGAAAGTGTGACAATATGCCCCGCTCTCCCCTACTATGAAGGGGACAGTTTGTAGTTGCTTCACTATATCAGAAAGAAGAGGGAGTGTAACTGGCTTAAACTGCGGGAAGACAGCTGGGCTGACAAAGGGTACAGAGGGGTCACTGGTAGTTGTAGAGGGTGAAAAGCTAAGACCAGCAATTTTGTCTAAAAAATATTTCAGGAAGTTCTCACATAAAATTGCAGATGGCACAACAGTCTGATTCGCGAGGGTTAACAAGAGAGTTAAAAATATTGAAAAGAACCTCAGGCCTCTGGCTGTTATTTGCTACTATATGGGATAAAAATTTAGTTTTAGCAGATTTTACTGCTCTCTGGTATTTAGATAATGTGTCCCACAATATTTCAAATAAGACTTGAAGTTTGTCCCTTTTCCACTTTCTCTCAGCTATTCTACAGGCACGTCTGAGAGAGCGGGTAGTGTCATTCAGTCAAGGTTCTGAAAGTGGTTTAAAACGCTTTTCCCTCAGTGGAGCAACACAGTCCAATATCTCAGTGCAAGTACAATGAAATTGATAGGTGAGTTCCTCAACACTGAGGTTGCTGTGACAAGTCAGAGGAGCTGGTCATTCACTGCTTCATCAGAACTGCTGTTCTTGTTTCTTGTCCCTGTGTTTTTTATATTTCCAGCCAACAGCCAATCCAACAGCAGCTAAACAAACCAGAACAAAAGCTGCTCCCAGTCCGTAGTAAAGACCGTAGTTTCCCTCCTCGACGTCTCCGCTGTTGGAACCTGCAGATCAAAGTGCATATTAGTCAGGAAATGAGTGAACAGTGGAACAGCCTCCATTTACTCTTCTATATCTTCTATATTCCTCATGTTTGACTCTCAGAATCAACATGGAATAAACTGCAGCTACAACATGGCACACAGACACACTGACCTCCACAAACTCACCTGAAACCTCCAGCTGGATCCTTCTGATTGGCTCAGTCTCAATGTTGGCTCTCTTACGTCTTGATCCACCTGCTGCCACTCGACACTCGTATGTTCCAGCGTCGTTCCTGCTCACGTTTTTCAGAATTAAAGACACGTCTCCGTCCTTCAGCTCTCTGTCCACCAGCTGCACCCGGCCCTTAAAGGATGGATGCTGGTGGTTTTCAACTGAGTGTCCATCACTGTAAAGTAGGACGTAGTCTGGCTCCAGGTCAGGTCTGCTCCACTCTACAGCTCTGATGAAGACATCACCAGCCTGACATGGCAGAGTGACATCATCTCCAGGTTTCACTTGAACCACATCTAAAAACAATAAAAACATCCAGAGAGAAAAAGTAATTACATTTCTTAGCTTCAACAGAAGAACCTGAGATCATGGGAACTAAATGTGTGAATCTTCAGACGCCTCACGATCCGATTACGATTCAGAGGGCTGCGGCGTGAATATAAAATGTTCATCGGTGCATCTTTATTTTCTATACAGGATTTATTTTTCTCACTGTGTGACTTAGTAATGTTGAAGCAAAGTAATGACCGAAGTATTAGTTCTGACTTGTGGCTACTGTCCAACGTTACTTCCTATAAATGTAACGAACGTTACAAAGCTGCTAAAATACGTGGTGTTTCCTGCTCAGACTGGGGACGTTAGTGCTAAACTTCACTGTCCAGCAGATGATCAACAGCAGCCTTTTATTAACGGACACTCTGTAAATTTACGGCTCAACATTGTGATGCTTGCAGCCAATATGGAGCTGTCATTATGATTGGCTCAGGAAAACTAAAGAATTTAAATTAAATTTTTGGTACTGACCAAAATAATTTAATTATTAATCACACTGATTGGGTTTGTCAATAACACCAAATACAGACTAATGTGCCAATAAATATGCATTTTTTTTAAACTTTAATGATTCCATGATGTGAAGATGCACAATTTGAAGTTGGAACCAAGTTTCTAGGACGAATGGTACAGCACTAGTTAGAACAGTTGCCAAAAAACAGGGGGTATATATAATAATAATAAAGAGTGAATAGAACAAAAGTGGGAGAGCTGTACACAGCTCTCCCACTAAATAGTTAAATGCACATGACAGTGACAGGTGACAACTTTAAAATGTCTTGTTTTGTCTTTGCAGCAGTCCAAAGACCACGACCTCACATTTGGAACCACATTTCTGTGGCAACTGTAACTTAAAAGATTAACAAACTGTCAAAAAATATGAATTTATTTCACTCCACTGATCAATTAGTCTACCATTATTGTTGTTTCAGCTTTTTTGTACAGTCAAACCGAGCTCTGCCCCACAGATATCAGGTATTTCAAGGTGGATTTTCAGTTGCGATTAAAGTAATCTTCACTTGTGTTGATGAGCTGAGCAGCTAAAAGCAGCATGAATATACGTGGGGGTGGAGAATTTACCATCCTGCTGGCCCGAGGCCGGTTTCCATTCACACAGCCGCAGTTGTACTAAATCAACATTTGAATGGAGTGAATGAAGAAGAATGCAGAGAAACTGCAGTAACTACACCTGCTGGACTTTCTAAATGGCCATGATGGCGGCCGGAGGATGATGAGGCATCAGACTGTGTCGTCAAAGAGTTCATCCAGTAACGTCACACAGAGCTACTTTGGCCATTTTTCAGATCAATTCTGTTGGCTGTCTGTAAACCCACTTCCCCTGCCGGGACGTTAAGGATCTACTGATGCAAAAGGCAGAGACTAAAGAAACAAGAGTCCAAAGGAATGCTGGGGGAAAAAAACGTGTGCATGTACCACTGCCAACCGTCCTTTGATAAATTAAGATTGAAAATGACATGATCATGATATGGTTGACATGAGCTCTATAAGAGAGGTTTATATTACTCAAGCCGACTGTGGCTTCAGGACAAACTGGCTGTGACTAGTTCCTTAAATTAATCAGCATCTATTTTTATAACTGATTAATCATTTTATTCCTATTTCAAGAAAAAAACACCAGATATTTCAGGATGTGATGCTTTTCTTTGTATTTTAAACAGTTTTCTCAAAGTGTGCACCATTTTATAAAAGTATCAATTAAGTACAAACGGTGAAGCAAGTCATATCAAGTCCACATTCTGGACGTTTTGCCAACAAATCTGATGAAAACCATCAATGTGTTGGTCCGTCTCTCAGAGGCTCAACTCCAAACCCTTTGACCGCTAGTTATTTCTTTAAAAACACTTCACAAATATATTGTTTCATTTTCAAAATAATGTTTCCTAATTCCCTTACACAGCGGGACATTTAAGTTTTTACACAAACAGCAGCAACAAATACATTTGTTGGGGACTATTTTCAGCAGCAGATCAATCCACATTTGTTTGCCATTTGCTGCTGAGCAGGCAGAGCACAGCGGGCTTATCAGAGCTTACTTGGAAAAAGAAAAAAACATAAAACACTGAGACTGAACCAGACAGGAAATGTACTGCAAAACCAAAACCAGGACCTCGTTGTGGATTCAAAACCAGTCCATGACGTTCCAAAGGTCAAAAGTTCTTGCTAAAACCACGCACAGGTAAAACTAACCTGCCTAAAGTTTTGTATTAAGATACTATCAGGAAACCTTTAATGAAAAACTGGCAGCAGCTTTGCCAGCACATATATTTATAGTCCGTGTGTGTGTGTGTGTGTGTTGTGTGTGTGTGTGTGTTTAAGAGCTTACTGTAGTACAGCAGTACTACATCGTGAGAGCTGTGAAGCATTAAAAGACACAGCACAGCACAAAAACCTCTAACTGAACCGAAACACTGAACACGGAGAGGACAGTATCAGAGTCAGAGCCTGCTGTTTTCTCTGTCAGTTAAAGCTGAACTTCTCTTACAGTAATAGCTGTTTGTGTAAATGACAGCAGCCAACTCATTCAAAGCATCACTGTACAGGGGTGTTATGAGGCACCGCGTCAAGTGAAGCCACAGAGCTTTAGAATATAGAAAATATGCTTGAACTGTGAGCAAATCAGATGGGAAAAGGAGAATCTCATCCTCCAGTCCTCCAGCTGTGGCTACACTGTGTGGTTGCGCACCTCCCGCTCCACCCTCCACAGGTGTGGCTTGTGTGATAGATTGATTTTATCATAAAATTAATTAAATAGTCATGAAGACACAAATAAATACTTGAAGAAAAACAAGGAAAAAACAGTCATGTGGAAGGGTTAATATTGACCATCGTGAAAGAGGGTAAAACGGTTAAAATGATCAAAAACCTGTTTATTAAAACAAATAATTGATCCCTGAGGAAAGAAGGGTTGCGGGTTAATTGTCATGCCTACAGACGTCAGAAGGGGGAGCTCTTGGCTGCGGTACCTCATTCTTAATGAAGCTGATTCAAAGAAGGCATCGTGTCCAAGAGTCCTTATTAATATATTCCCTTTCCAGGTATGATATCGCTATTTATGCATGTGAACTATGCAATATTTTTGCCGAACTGCACTGCTACTGGTTTGTAAACATGCTGAGTAAGTGTTGTCGTATATAAACTTTATTTCAGCTTATTCTCTGATCGTTAAGTAGCATATAGCCAAGCAGCTAGCTAAGCTAACTGTTCCCTCGTTGCCGTGAGTGGCATGTCGCCAGAATGTTAGTAATAATGTGTATTATCCTGTCCCGTAAGAAATGCATGCAGGTGGAGAGACTGCTAATGTGTGCATTGTGAGTATGACCCTGTGTCCATTTCTTAAGCTATTGCTCATGATGGAAAGCAGAGAGTATACTAAATGGAGGAGATAAATGCTAATGTTTTATTAGTTGTGTTTATTTCTGGTACATTTAAGTTTGATGATTCAAGTCTGAAATTGTTGATTAATGGACGGTTTTCATGACACTGTCATATTTGACTTTTACCTATTTAGAGGGATGAGAAAGATGTTATTCTTGAGAAGAGCTAAGGAGCATGATAACTGTTATGTGTTGCACTACAGGTGAAAACAAGTTAACATTACCTTTTGTGTTTTAATGACACTGTAGTCCTTACTGTAATTGCTTTCTGTTGGTGTGGTTCAATAACAGCCTTTTATATTTTTGATATGACATAGTAGTTGTGTACAGCATCTTGAGCACAACTGTATTGACTTAGGCTATTGCTGCACAAAGAATATGTTCAAATGTATATTCCACATTTTGTCATTTTGTATACTCGACCTGTGTTATTGGGTACCAATATTATTAACATGTTCTATATTGGAAGAGCTTTTGTACGAATGTATCTATTTCTGTATAACACCTCATTCTTAATGAAGCTGATTCAAAGAAGACATCGTGTCCAGGAGTCCTTGTTAATATATCCCCTTTCCAGGGTGTAACACTTGCGTCTTTCAAATGGACCCAGACTGCAGAGGAAAGTCTAGCAGCTGTACGCGCCTTTATTTGAACTTTAGGAGCCGCTGGTCAACTCGTCTTAAACAGAATCCAAGAAGCGCTTTACGGCCGCAGAGTGCCCACTTCAAAAGGACCTAAACCTGTTTGTCTGTCCAAACTCTGTCCAGTCCCCTGAAGAGGCTGTTCTTAAGGTTCAAACATTTTAAAATGGCATCAGTTACACAGACGTTGCGAGCATCAATATACAAATTTATCATTATGACACACTAATCCATGACAGCAGGACTTATTTCCAAAGGAAATCCTTCATAAAGAGGCAACACCTTGACAGGTGAAACTGTAGCTACAAGGGAATTCTAAGGAGAAAAAATAAAGTTAACTTACCGAGAACTCTGAGATCTATTTCTCCGGTTTGTGTACCATCTGGTGATAATATGTTCGCTTCCACCGGACCGTCAGGCAGCACGGACTGCCCCGCACAGCATCCTGGGGGAGGAAACAGGTGGAGTAGTTAGACCTGCGGAGCTGTGGACTTTACCAGGTAGAAAACTTTACAGAAATCACTTTTTCTTTTGTTTCCTGTGGTTCTTAAATATTGAAGGCCTATCTAACATTATTTCAGCACGGATCAGATCAGACCTGGTTACACCCAGGACGCTACGTCTCCGTGCACAAACTACAGAAACTACGCAAAAACATCAAATAATAATAATATAAATGCCAGTCAGATCTGCTGTTTCATCGCAAAGTCTTCATGGAGTATTTCTTTTTCTTCTTACCGATAAAAGCGAGCAGAAAGAGAAGCGACTTCACGGCGAACAGATTCATCACGAACGGTTCAAGTCTTTCCATCAGAGACGCAGACGGGAATGCGGCGGTAGACCTGCTGCTTCGAGAGAGGCACATCCAGACAAGGTGAACACACACACACAAACACACACCCACACGCGCCCCACCTCCCTTTGTATCAACGCCGCGGGCGCGCGCGCGCGCACATCCGCACACACGTCATTGACACCTGCCCCCTTTTCTTCAATGAATCGTCTGAACTCCCGCAGTTTGAGTTTGTCTTTAACCGATGCGGTCATTCACGAGTTTAAACACATGGTACTTTTATTTAGTCATTTATTATTTCTGAAGAATACCTTAGAGAGCTCATTAACATAATGAACAGGGCATTAAAATATCGGAACGTGCGCGGGCGCGCCAACAGCTCTTTATTCCAGTAGAGCAAATTAAAAAAACATTAAGTGAGCAGCTTTAATTTTCTCTCTGGGGTAATAAATGGCTCTTTTAACATTAATAACCCAGTTATGACCCATAAGAAGTGCATAAAAGCACTTTTAAAAATCACTTAATGTCCGTTAATCAACCCTTTGAACACATTTACCATCACATTTTTACTTTTTCAAGATATGGCCTTATTCATGAATGAATAATTCTGATTTCTTAGAAATATAAAGGACATTTACACAAAAAAACAGCTGAAATGTGATCAGAAAAAAAGTGGATCCATGTAGTTTCACCATGTGGTTTAATGAAGCACTGCTGCCGCCCTGTGGACGTCTAGGGAAGTTCTTGGAGCTTTAGAGGTAAAGGGACCTGTGTGTTTAGATTTAGGTGGATCATTGGCAGAATGTGGCAGAAATGCAATATAATATCAATAAGTATGTTTTCATTAGAGTATAATCACCTAAAAATAAGAATTCAAAGGGTTTGTTATAAACCCTTTATATCTACAGAGGGAGCAGGTTAAATGAATTTATTTATATAAAAGTTACAGCGCAGATTAATGAACATATTTGCTTTTCAGAAATGTAAATGTGCCAGAATTAGCCCGAAGGCTATTTTTCATCTGGTGTCTCCTGGCAGGTCACAACGTCACAAGATGCAACACATCCACACTATAAAATAATATCGCCTGTATGTACATAGCTCTTCACAGGTTATTCTAAGATCAACCAGACTGGAGGATGGCGCCTGTTCAGGTAAATTATAAATCCAATAATAACCAATCAGTTTCACAGACGTCTCTTTCATAAAAGTGGTTTATGGAGAAAATCCTTTTTAGGCTGAAGGGGATTTTTTTTGGAAGCGAGGCTGAGCAGCGGCGCAGTTCCAATAATAAATCCATGGTCCTCATCGTCTGCAGTGTTTCCACTGAAGCCCAGAACACAAAAAACAAACACTGGTTCTAGAGAGGACCTTTAGAGGCCACCGTAGTTCTCCTATACAGCGTGAGACGAAGTTATTCAGCTGGTTAAAAGCCACAACACTAGTTCACATAAAAGCGTTTTTACAATTTTGAACATAAAACATCTCGGGTTACATATGTAACCCTGGTTCCCCGAGAAGGGGAACGAGACACTGCGTCAGTTACGACACTAACCGACGCAGTTCGAGTTCCCTCGAAGGGGAACTAAAGACTTCATGTTGAACAGGATAAACTGAATTTTTCTTTTTTGCAAATAAATTTAAAAAAATTTAAATGACTAAAGATAAGATTTTATCTTTAAAATGGCACATGATTAGATCTTGAGCTAAGAAGAAGGAGAGCATTTTTTTATGTTGATGGTGCAACATGAAAAGTTCATAATAACGGATTTTGTCATTCCTGTTCTTTGTCTTTAAGTGATGGCAGATGCTCTAAATTGTTCAACCACTGGTCCAGAATCTGGAGGTTTTTAATGGGATGTAAACAGGAAATATGTTATAAAACTATAAATTGCCATGAGCTACAACTTCAGCCCCTTATTTTCAACATATGTTTGTTTAAATTTTGGCAGAGGTGAAATATTTACTTAAATATTTTACTTTAAAAAAATGTCAGTGCAGCAATACTCTGTAAAAGCATTCCCACATACTCAAAAGTATCAGCTTCAGATTATACTTGAATACCAAAGTACTCATAATGCAGAAGGGCCCATTTCAGAATCATACAAATGACAAATGAAAAAATAAGCCTTACAACAGAGCTGGTTCTGAGCTCAGCTGAGCTCTTGTGTAGAGAGATTAAAGGAAACCCATTGAGCGTTCTGGTGCTGTCTGTTACAGATGTCTGTTACAAAGCCATGGGGCCCTCCATAATACACACCTGATGATCAGCTGAGATCATAAGCCACCGTCAAGACGATTAAGCGTCAGGTCAGGGTATGAATTTCATTGCATGCTTGCGTTTTGCAAACTGTTTGCACACTGCAGCTGGTTTGTGGTACATAGAGCAGTCCCTCCAGGATTTCGCGGGCCTTTTTTGTGATTGTTGTGGCCTAAAATTCCTGATGTTGCGGCCGCTTTTCTAAAAAGTTGCGATGAAAGTTGCGATGTTCTTTGGCATTAGTTTTTAAAGGTTAAAACGGCAAAGGTAGATAGATTTTTACTTAAAGTACTCATATTAGGCTTTTTTCCTTTGCCTCACACACATCAACTGATTTCAGTACACATCATTGATAGTTGAGGAATTCAAAGTCGTGTCAAAACTTTTTGAGAAAGCTGTTAAGTTCTTAAATCTCTCTCTCTCTCTCTCACACACACACACTTCAGTGTCATGCAAACAAGACAGTAACTTCTGTGATGCTAGTCACTCGATATAGGCTACTACAATGCATTAACGTTACCTCTAAGCTGTCTGTGGACGTGTTGCTACAGTTAGTGTGAGTAAATACCGCACAAAGCGTTTTTTAATCAACCGGCGTTTCAATAACTAACCTGGCTAATTGTAAACAAACAGCTGGCCGAGCGAGGTTGTAACTGGAACGCCGTCAGCTCGGGGGTGACGTCATTCCCAGCTCCGCCGTCCGAGGTAAATGGATGAGTCTGTATATACATTTAGGTGTGCATGTGTAGATTTACGCCCATGTGAGTAATGGATGGTGCTGCAGTCACTATTTTATAGTGTGTGTGTGTGTTCGTCATCACATATCGTGTCTTGGGCCCGTCTGGCACTTACGGGGCGTTTGACTTAATGGTGCAGCTGATCCAACAGGCTGCTTGTGTTCTCTCTGTCGGATCCCAGGATGGAATTGTGTAATGAACCAAAGAAATGCGTTTTTTAATCAGCCGGCGTATCAATAACTAACCTGGCTAGTTGTAAACAAACAGCTGGCCGAGCGAGGTTGTAACTGTAATGCCGTCAGCTCGGGTGTGACGTCATTCCCAGCTCCGTCCTGTTTTTCACGGTCCTTTGCTGTTATTTTTGTAGGTAAATGTGAGACGTTGGCGGCACACATGTCCACTGCGTCTTCTGAACAAAACAAGGAAGTGCGTTTGATAACGACCGCTATGATTGGTCAAAGTTGCAGAAAAGTTGCGGTGATTGATAAAAATTGCAAGGCGCACTGAATTCACAGGGATTTGTTGAAGTTGCGTTAATAGTTGCGATCGCGACATCGCGAAATCCTGGAGGGACTGATAGAGCAGAGCCACATCAAGTTTAAACCATACATCGCCCATCAGATTCTGTCTCTTGCTACACTTCCTGTCAGAGTTGAACACATTTCTCTGCTTAAACTGAAATGCTGATCTTCTCAATAGTCGCTATAGAATCCGTAAGATGAATTCAATCAATAATAAGTCTTAGAAAATACAGTTTTATGGTAAAGCAAACAGACTTTAATGGATGTCACAAGATGATTCGCACTGCTCAACATTATGCCTTTAAAGAGAAAGTGTTTTCCAACTTTGAAACCAAATCACTTTATCAACCTCTTCTCTCAAATATCAGCACATTTTCACATTGTAAACATCATGATTACACAACACACATTTAAAGCTCAATAAACAATATTTTGAATCTGGTTTGTCATTATGTTTCTGTGCAGTTTAAATTATTTGTTGTTTTCTGGGAGTTACGCAACGTCAAGTGAGGAGTAGATCTGGTCCTGGTTTGTGCTGGCTGGATTGAGGCTCCAGTAATTTGAGTCTTCACATTTGGAGACTGGAGTCCTGTTGTCCTGGATGACAGAGTGAAAATAAAAAAAATAATAAAAACATACAGTGGCAAGAAAAAGATCTTTTGGAATTTCATGGTTTTTCTGCATAAACTTGGGAGTGCTGTACACAGCTCTCCCACTAATAAAAACAGGCTGAGGGGTTGAGCAAATAACTGAGTTACAATTATTCTGAAAAGAGAATTAACAGAGAATACGCTTAATCTGCTCTAGGCCCTAAATATTGTTTCACAGCTCCTGACTGGTGAACAACCTGCAGTGTTTCAGGTTATTATTAACTTTGTTAAATTTTAATAAGAGTGTGTTTTATTCATCTAGTGTGTCAAGCTTATTACTTCAATACATTCCCTGTAAATCTGATGTTAATATATAGGATGTTACACATGGACAGGCGTTAGGCTGCTATGAATGAACACTTTAGAGATATAGTGATAGTAATTATAATTACATATATGGCTGGTTCTATACTCAGGAAAGATTATAAAAATGGACAGATTTAGGCGGAGTAGTGGCTTAATTGAATATTGACAACATGTTTCTGAGGTTTTTACATGGTTTGAATTTGGTTGTGGCTCCATGGGGCTTTACAGAACCACGTGAACCTTGTGTATTTCAACCAACTAAAGTAAGCCAGGCAGCCTTCTGTGTTTGAGAAGGGCGCTGTTTTTTAAATCCTCCACTAGAGGACTGCAGCGCCACAATAACAAGCGTAGTTAAAATGAACGGAATGACACAAAAAGATTAGTTCATTTAAATGAAATAGATTTGGTGACTCGAGTCTTTCAAAGAGTGACATTTTCCATCACTACATTTCACTCAGGAACCTTCCTTAGCAGAACCACAGTCGCTGTTTATGTAACATTTGTACGGCGTCTCCTCTTCACATCTTCTAAGCTGTCCGAGACATAAACTAAATTAAAAACAATTAAAGACAACACGCATAAACTAGGCTAAAGACATTGCCCACCGGGGGGTCATATGTTTCAGAGCTGGAAGCCGCGGCAGAGAAATTAAAGAGCTGATTGATCGCATTTTTTCCTCTTTGCCACTTCGAAACAAACACACAGTTAACTTTTCACCCTTTATCACTCCCCATCAGAAGCGACCACTGAAACTCGACCATGACATATGATCTTCTGCTAATCGCTCACTAATAGCCTACATAATATGTTTGCAATGTCGCCCTGTTACAAACACATTGAGACCTTTTAGGAAATTATTTTATAAAAATGGTCTTTCCTGCCTACGTTACATGAATCTGTTCACAATAAAAGCTCGTCTTTACCAGAAGCTGCTGGAGACAGAAGGACCAACAGGAACACGAACTTATCCATGAGAGAGGAGGCGACGTCTGCTTCTTCTGCTTCACCGGCAAGTAACCTGCTCTTTCTGTTGTGTGGAGGCGGCCTGCGGTAAACCGTGCTGTATGCCGCCTCCATAAGCTACTGCTGCTACTACTGCACATTACTGCTGTATGGCAGGCGGTAACAGGTACTGATGCCAACGGTCTTTGATGTGTGCCGGCAGAAGTGGCCGGGCAGGGAGGCCTAAGGTGAAGTTAACATTATTGAAAATGTGGTGGAAAATGTGGTTTACACAAATAGCAGCTAGAAACTCTTTAGGCCTCAGCTTGCTTTTGAAACTTCCTGCCATGAAACTGCGGTAGGATATAAGAGAATAAATGTTGTATTTGTGTCATAGCCTGTCACTAAACTGACTCGCTCACCCAGGGCTGGACTGGGACAATAAAACGGCCCTGGCATTTTTGCTCAGACCGGCCCACCACAATCGGTCGGACACAACCAACCAGTACAAACCATCCTTGCGGTCCCTGTAGATATGCATATCTGCACTTGCATATCAAGTGCCATTCAAGCAGCCGTGTGCTGCATGTTGCTCGTCAATGTCACTTGTTGTGAACCGACCAATCACAGCCTGGATGGGGCGGGACATTTAAAAATATTGACAGATAGTTGTCATTTACATGGGGATGCTGGGGACAGGTTAGAATCAGAATGTCTCCATCACAGCTAATTTTGTCCACTTCAAGCGCTGGTTTTGAACCAGTGTCGATGATGAAGGAGTAGCTACTATATAGCCTACGTCGGCATTTTTCGAGTTGATAAAACTATCTGTTATTAGTCAGACGTTTGCCCTCTGCAAGGCTGTGTGCAGCCGTTTGTTTTATCAAATGCCACATCTGTCACACATTATTAGCAGCTCACAATTATTTGTTTTACAATGGTTCTGCCCCTCTTGTCTGTGCAAAAGTTAATCAATAGTTTTTTGTTATATACTTTTCAAGTAGCCTACATAACAAAGATTGATGGAGTATTATGGGTTTCTAAACCTGATGAATTAATTAATGTATAATAACACATGTTATAATAACACAGATACAGTTAATGTGCTTGCTTATATTTTTACATCTGATGGGTTAAATGTCCTTAACTTGAATGGGCTAAATAATCAAATAAAGAGACAGTTATTTTACAATATGTGAAGAGTTTATGCAGTAAAGTATCTTTATACAGTCTTACAGTTCCAACCGGCCCTTTGAGGGGAACCAAAATGCTTATGTGGCCCGTGGTGAAAATGAGTTTGACACCCCTGGAGAGCTGCAGGTGTCTGCAGGGGCCGGGTGTAAAAACAGCGCCGTAAAGTCGGTCACATTCGACCTGCGTGAGCTCACTGTGAGCTGAGATCAGTGACTGATCTCGCTGCCATTGCAAATAAAAATGCCGCGAGACCAGGCAAACTTTGTGCAGCCTGAAAAGAGCAACTGCGGCCGCCGGACTCGGCGCCTGCAGTGGCCTTGCTCCCGCGAGTTTTTAATGTCATGAGTCCTGGTCACGTTTTGCAGCGCCGGAAAATATCGGACACGATTTCTAACCTTTTTATATACTATATATGTCTATGTTTCTAACCAGTGTAACCGGCTGACCCCGAGTACGTAGGTTACTGCACGGTCCTGACTCGAACCGGTGACCTCGGGTACAGGAGGCGGACACACTAACGAGGAGGCTAAAACTCATGGGCACTAGCGTCAGTTGCCAGTGCGTCTCTTAACGGACTGCACAGCTTCGCTGGCTGCATCTGACAAAAGAAACAGAGGGGGAGGGTGGAGCCTGTTAAGAGATGATTGGGCCAGCCCAGTGTCAGAATGGAAAATGAACCAATGGGCCGCTGTCCCTGCTTTATGGGCCCCAAGTGCGTCGGCCCACCGGGTATGCCAGATTACCAGTCCAGCCCTGCGCTCACCCTCACATTGTCCCGACAGGAAGAAATTGTGTTCTCCTGAGGATGAAACCCCTTCTTAGCGCTATCCGGAGTCCTCTACAGTCTGTGCCGCCGCCGTTTGATGAAAGGGAGTCAATCCTCATACACTTCTATCTTAACTGCAGAAATCAACATGTTAAAAATCGTTTTGTGTCGCTCATTTCCGCCTTCATGACAACTGTACTTGGGGTGATTATTTGTATTATAGCTAAATTATATCAGGCCATAACAAGAGAAAGCTATCAAGTGAAAAGTGTGATAAGTCAAGAATAACAGAAATAACTGATGAAACTAATGAAAGTTAAATGTTAGCCTGTGGTAGATAAATTATTCCAAAACTGTAGACACGCGCTGTCTGTTGTTACTTCATGTAATTCCCATCACGAGGTATCAGGAGTGACTGTGCAGCAATGTCAAAATCTTAAATGGCTCATAAATCAGGTAGGAGGGCCCCGTAGCAGGGAGGTCAGGACCGGTTAGACTGAACCTTTAGTGTTAAAGCTAAAGTTGTGTGAGGTAACTGAAAGGTGATGAGGCTGCAACGTTTTACTGCACAACATCTAAAGAGGGAAACATATTCAGCCTATAGTCCCCAAACCTGGATCTATCAAACGTCCTTCGGTGAAACCTCCAGATCATGCAGGGTGGTCACGTGACAATCTGTGACGGCAGCAAGGTTACTGAATGGATGAGTATTTGATTCATGAGTGATATCTTCATTTGTAATTTGATTGAGATGTTTTAAAAAATACGGAGCTGGAGGAGAAGGTCAATATTACAAGAAAAAAGTGGCCTAAATCACGCCGGTTACCTACAGTTTATCATAACTTCTAGATGACAGACACATAAAGTCACAGTTAGAAAACAAAAACTTTTGTATGAAATTAAACTTTATATAAAGGGGTTACAAGAAACCATAAATTCACTCAGTCTGAATAGACAGTTACAAACAGAAGAAAAATAAAGAAGCAACTTTAACAGCTTTCAAAATAAAATCTTTAGACCATCTTTGTCTCCAACAAAATTCACAAATCACTGACAGTATACAGTCCTGGGGTAACCAGAGGAAATTAAAGAGTCTGTCCTGCCTCTTTGCCTCCAGGATTTTGTGCATTTATTTAAAAATATATGTTGAATTTAATTGTTTTTATCACATCTGTTGCCTTCAATCAACAATTCTCAGAGTGATTAGATATGTTTGACAATTTCAAGTTTGTATTGTTTAATTAGGCTATAATGTATTATAATGAATTAAGGTGAGTAAACGTCCAGTTGATCATTTACTTCATGTCTCACTTCCCAGCATGCATTAAAGTTAAAACACTTTTCCACATTGTTACAGTTATTCTAAAATTTAGAATAAATGTCCGAGCTTCTCCTGTACATGCAGTCAGACAGCCAGCAGGGGGCAGCACAGGAGCTTCACTGCAGGAGAACAGAACTGTGTCCGCAACAAAGACACAAAGTGAGCGTCATGTGGAGTTTACATGTGTAGGTGTCGGTGTCGCTGGGGACATGTCCCTATTTTGAAAGGACAGATCAGAATCTGAATGTCTCTATTACTTTTTGAAAGCATTTGTTAAAACGTTCTGAAAAACAGCTCCAAGAAATGTGAACTAACAAATGAAAATGCTTTGAGAGAGGTTCATTTTAACAATAAGAAAACCTGCAATGAAATATAGTTTCCCCTCATATAAAAACAGATATTTCCACCGTAAATTGGAGCAGAAAATGTCTCCATGATGCAGGAAATTACCAGTTAAATGCTCAGATCTTCTGGTGATGGACTCTCAGACAGCCCTCGTATATTTCTGTATTAAATATTTTATCTAAATCCTGCTGAAATCTTCTTGTGTTCTCGTGCATCGTCACGTCTCATGACCCAAATGTATCATCACGCCACTAATCTGAGCCCTTCTGTCCCGACCACCTTTCAACACAAAGTCACGCCCTTCAAACTTCAGATCAGTTCCAGCAGGTTATTTTATATAGAGCTTTTACCCAGAGGACTTTACAATCTGCGTCTCTGCCTCCCCTCATGTCTGCCCCCCCGGGGAATGTTGGGTCTCAGTAAATATCATCACAGAGTATGGTCTAGACCTGCTGTTTATGAAAAGCGCTGTGAGATAACTGTTGTGGTGCTTTGGCGCTATATAAATAAAATTTAAGTGAATTGAATGTTCATATTGTCAGTCAGTGATTGGCTCAGCTGCTGCTCTGACTGCTGACAGAACAAACAGGAAGGTGCTCCAACAGCCACAATGAGTTGTACTTAATGTTTAAACATGTAAACATGGTGGTGATGGAACAGTGGATAAGACACATGCCTTTGGTGTGAGAGACGAATCTGCAAACTCTTCCTGAGTACTTAACCCTAGTTACTGATCTAGCAACTGTTATTGGCTTTGGATAAAAGCGTCCCTCCCAGCTGGTTTCTATCTGCGGTCGAAATGTTTTTTAAAAAGTCTCCTTTCCTTGACCTCGATGGAAAACACCATGAGGTCAAGGAAAGATGTGAAGGAAAATCCATAATGACTCAGGAAGAGAGGACAGCGGGGCTCAGAGAGTCCGACTGCTCTTTTCTAGGCGACGTTTCTGCGGTGGCCTAACGGTGACCTTAACTGTGACGCAGAAGAGCTCAGATTGACTGGACACTTTCTGGTGGTGCGTCTTCACCCAGAAGAAGATCTGCAGAGGAAGCAGCAGGGATTATGAGTGCAGAGGCAGTTGACACTGTGCTTAGACACCTTTGTGTTGATGATTGCCTTAAAGCAGTGGAAACAAGAGAGCAGTCAGTCTGGTACAGAAAGCTGGCAAGACATAACGTGAGCCTACAGCGCCTTCTGTCTACTGGCCATCTATCCCTCATTGGTTATTGCCTGAGGCTGATGTAGAAATATCTATGAAACATTTAATAAAGGAAGAAAGAGAAATGTTGCACATTATATACAGGAGCATCTTAGTAATAACTGGAATAGCTACATAGATATTTCTACACACGGATCTAGAGACCCTGAGAATAAGAAAGTGGGCTTTGGTTTATATTTTCCCCACAGGGCAGTGTCGTAGACTGCATGATGGTCTTTCAGTCTTTACAGCAGAGCTGGTAGCAACACTATGGGCTTGGGTGGAAGAAGGTGGTGGTGGGGAGGTCTGGGAGATCTTAACAATGGTTTATAGACTAGAGAGGCGGGGGTGTAGCACATGTGGGGGTTGAGGGGAATCAGGCTGCTAGAGAAAGTTTAGGAAGGAAAATGTGGAGGTGCAGTTTGACAGACTGGAGTGATGTAGCATCATCAAAGAAAGACTGACCCAACAATGGCAGCACGAGTGGAGTGAAGACACCAGAGGGAGGAAGCTACATTAAACCAGCAGTTAACCCTGGGAATATAATGAACCTGCCTCTGATGCATCAGATTAAGTTTGGCCAGATTAAGACTGGGTCACTGCAGGTTGGCAGGTGGACTGGTTCTGGTGGGGAAACACAGGGAGGTGTCAAGTCTGTGGAGTACAGGAGTCTGTCAAACATTTCATCATGCACTGTGTGAGATACGCTGACAGAAGGAGGCTAAAAAGAAAGAGTATTGGAACTAATTCACTTCCTAAAATCCACAGGCCTATTTTGGAAAATATAGGTCAGGAGGAACCTTACTGTAGACTGTCTCAGGCAGTGTGGGAGGCAGCAGTGCGCTAACAGAGCCTAGTCGAAGAAGAAGAAGAAGAGTTTTGTTCCACCACAGGTAGAGGAGTAGAGTTCAGGGATATATGATCTATGTTTAAAAGAATGAGTGGGAAAAGGAAAGCAACTAAAATCCTTTGATGGATGGAGAAGAGACGGTGGTGTCAGACAAAGAAAAGGCAGAGATGTTGAGTAGGGCTTTTGCGGCTGTGCATAGTGGTGATCACCTTATGGATATTCATAAGCAACAGAAAGATCTGGCTCTCAGAGAAAATAAGGACGTGAAGCTGAAGAGGGAGGATGGTACAACAACTTTAGATGTCGATTTTACAATAACAGAACTCAATATAGCTCTAAGCACAGGATATACAGCCCCAGGACAAGACCAGTTATGTTATGCCATGTTCCAACAGCTGCCAGTAGAGTCAGTTAAGCTAATGTTAAGACTGTTCAATAAAATATGGAAGGATGGAAAAATAGAGAGAAGCTGGAAAAGTGCAGTTATACTATCATTTAACAACGGATGGAGAGGATAATAGTTTGTAGGTTATCACATGTAATGGAACAGAGAGGACTGCTGAGTAACATAGCAAATGGATTTCAGAAAGGACGCTCAGCGACAGGTGCACTTGTTAGAGTGAGGTAGAAAAGGCACTGAAAATGAAAGAGCTGATAACATTCTCCCAGTCTCAAATGTTTTGCATCCCTGTAAGGTCCTTGAGTGCCGCACAGACTCCTTAGCAGCTATTAAAAGCATTCAGTCAGTGACATCTGTCAGAGAAGACCTACTGATAGAAAAGTTCACCGCTTGTTAAGATTACATCGGGGAGGGATAGATGTTCAGCTCATGAGGGAGTAAATGGAAATGAGATTGCAGACAAACTAAAAAAAGAGGCACTACAAAAGGAAATAACAGTTCAAATACTGCCAGGAAAAGGAGACGGAAAAACAGCTGTTAAGAAGAAAGGGACTGAAATGTGGCAGAAACGGAGGGAGGAAGACAGGAAAGGAAGGAGCTACTATAAAATACAGAAGTAAAAAGGAAAGGACCAGGAGGGAGGAAATTATGACAAGACTGAGAGTAGATCACACAGGACTGAACGGCAGTTGGAAAGACAGATATTTGAAGACGGTTCAGAAAGTAGGGCTGGAATGGAATCTGATGGAGGTGTTGGGAACAGAAGGAGAAGAAAAGGGTTTAAGAAACACCAGGAAGGCTTTATTTAAATTTGTTAAAGACACTGGGTTGGTGAACAGAATATGAGAGCACTGGGTCTGTGTCTGACAGTAAGTAAATTCTATACATTTCATCTGTGAAAATTGCCCTTGTACTATTTATTAGACTGAGGTTTATATTAAACTCTAAGTTGAGAATTTAGATAAATTTTTAAGTAGTCAAGTAGTGGTCCTCACAAGCTGACGACCTGGTGAGGACCAGGTTCTCTAAAATATCTCAAAGATGCATCTCATGAAAACAGAGAGGAGACACGTGGCAGCCAGCTGTGAACAAACATCAACGATCCTTCACAGTTCGCACACCGGACGGAGGAGTCCACAGGAGGAACAGGAAACATCTACTGAAGAGGCGAGAGGGAGTTTCCACTGATGCACGAGACATTCCCAAGCATTCAGAGACTGAAAGAAGGGAGACCAGGGACGGCAGAGACCACAATGACACTGAGGTTCTTAAAGAGACTGAAACTGATGTGGAAAAGTCTGGAAGACAATTCAAGCCTCCAGCTACATACAGAGAACAGGAGGGGGCTAAAATAGTAGAAATAAATAGATCCATGCAAAATTAGATAAATAAGAGACTTTGGAAATAAATAAAATAAAATATTATGCTGAAATAATGCATAAATATATAAATAAACCATTATTAAAAGAGATGGCTTCTTTGCTAATTTCATATGAGACCCCCAGACGGTCCTTTTCCCTTTCCTGCTCTTTTCTCTTTATTCCTCTGGGGGGTATTTGGCCACAGTTGGTTTAACTCATGTCAAGTTCAGCTTTATTGCTGAAGTTATGTAGTAACTTCATTTGGTTTTCAGATATTGCTCTGTGTAGATGCAGCGAAGGCCTCAAACTCAGCTGTCAGCAGAGTTGGCCTCGAGGACACCAGAGGAAACTTAAGTTGACGCCGGGACTTAAAAATAAAACCTTTGTGGTCAGAAACATAAAGTAGACAGAGACCAACACAACCAGTGTGGAATAACAGAGGCATTTTGGGTAATAGAAAATCTCTGTACATTGAGGAATGGAGGTCTAAAGGGGTTTGGGCTCATTTTACGGATGATAATGTGTTGGTGCATGAAGAGTTTTGTGTAAAATTTCAACTTCAGCTTTCTGCCAAACACGATAATAGAGTGATCAAAGCCAAACCAGTCCCTTTCAGATTATTGATTACAGAAAGTCTTCTGTACTCAAACGCTCCTCCTGGGCTGAGGAAGCTTTGTTTTGATGGATCTGACTTTTGTGTTGATAAATGTACCAACAGAGTTATTAGAAACCTTCTGCTTAAGGATTGTTACCCCAACCCAGTAAGAAGGACACATGTTTTCATATGTATTATATTTCATTTCCACTTCCTCCCAAGGTAAAAGAAGTGAACTTCAAAATTTTAAATGAGATATACCCAACTAACGAATATTTGAGAGTGAGATTTAACTTTGATGTGAATAACTGTGTTTTTTGTGAAAGGGAAGTTGAGAGCTTGGAACACCTGTTTTGTTATTGTGAATTTGTGCAGTCCTTCTGGTGTGACATGTGGAGCTGCTGCAGTCCAAGGAGATGGAGTCTTCACCATCGACAGTAGAGTTAAATTTGGTTTGTTTGTGGGAAACAAGGATTTGGATTTTGTCCTTAACGTTGTGATGCTACTGGGGAAATCCTTTATACATAAATGTAGGTTCTTTAAGACTAAACCTGCTTGAACCAGTGGAAGAACGAGATAAAAGGTTTGAATAAGTCACTGAAACAAGAAAGCACTGAAACTGGTTTCATTATTAAGCCGATTTAGCTTAATTTGAGATAGCCCTATATTTTATTTTCTCTGTTATTTATTTACTGTATTATTTGCTTTATCATTTGATGTCCGCTTTGTTCTTTGCTTAACCTGATGTTTAACATTTCTCGCTGTGGTCTGTTAGCGTGAGACGCGATCCTCCATCTGAATCTGTCGATCTGATAAATGGGGAACAACAGACCTGATCAAAGAACCAAATGTGTCCTGAATTCAACACGGACCAAAACAATAAAGAACAACTCCAGTTTCCAAATTTAACAACATGAAAATATTTATTTGTGTCCCAAAATAGACTTTATCAATACAGATAAAACCATCAGACCTGGTTTTGTACTTTGTGGAGCTTATTTCTGAATCAGTGAACTCGCTCAGTTACATCAGGCAGGACTTTGACCACAGGTTTGGTCTTTTTGGTTTGTTTTACAGTTTTTAATCTTAAAAGTATAAAATAAATAAATGAATTTATTTCCATAAAAAAATAACACAAAAGTATATATTAAATCTATCATTAGCTGTGATCTGACACACAGGAAGTGATTTACAGGCCTTGTAATTCATTTTCAAAGACAGCAGAAAGCAACAAGTGGGCGTGCGACCCCACGGGGCCAAACCACTACGCAGGCAGTCTGTCCCCCTTTGAAGAGACCCTCAAGAGTCAAATCATTATTTACTGAGAGCAGATTTTAACAGATCTGCTTTTACTTCTATCTTTTACTTAGGCAGAATATTGTAGGACTTTTTAATCCCAGGACAAAAGGGGGACATTTGAAATGCATTTGGTCTGACCCGTCTCTGGGACCACTTTACCAGCAGAGACCAAACCAGGAGCTGATCTGCAGTCGAAACAGAATCAACAGTCACACAAACTTCTTCACCTCGTTAAGGCAGCAATCCATGAAGA
Organism: Lepomis macrochirus; assembly: GCA_024633595.2. Taxonomy (NCBI): domain Eukaryota; kingdom Metazoa; phylum Chordata; class Actinopteri; order Centrarchiformes; family Centrarchidae; genus Lepomis; species Lepomis macrochirus. Next base: position 33,026,597 of record JALXJV020000002.1, on the reverse strand, counting down.
GCAAAATATCAGTCTGTGCTGATGAAGCACAACCTGAACCTACTTTCATTCCATGTGACATTAAAGTTTATGTAGCTGAGCTTCTGTCAAGCTTAAGGCCATTTTACAATAGAAAATCTCGTGTTATTACGTCGCGATAATATCGCAAATGCAATTAATCGTTCAGCCCTACTTCACACCCACAGAAGGATGAAATGTTAATCACATGACACGTGGTCAGGTGGAAACAACCTGTGACAAGCTGACCGCTTCTTCAGCAGCAGGCTGCTCTGGTCTCTGGTCCGTGTGTCTTTTATATTTCCAGAAAACAGCCAATCCAACAGCAGCCAAACAAACCAGAACAAAAGCTGCTCCCAGTCCGTAGTGATGTCTGTAGTTTTCCTCTGCGGGGTGTTCGTTAATTTGGTTTCCCTCCTCGACGTCTCTGCTGTTGGAACCTGAAGGTCAAAGTGCATATTAGTCAGGAAATGAGTGAACAGTGGAACAGCCTCCATTTACTCTTCTATATCTTCTATATTCCTCATGTTTGACTCTCAGAATCAACATGGAATAAACTGCAGCTACAACATGGCACACAGACACACTGACCTCCACAAACTCACCTGAAACCTCCAGCTGGATGATGCTGATTGGCTCAGTCTTAATGTTGCCTCTCTGATGTCTTGATCCACCTGCTGCCACTCGACACTCGTATGTTCCAGCGTCGTTCCTGTTCACGTTCTTCAGAATTAAAGACATGTCTCCGTCCTTCAGCTCTGTGTCCACCAGCTGCACCCGGTCCTTAAAGGATGGATGCTGGTAGGTTGGATCTGAGCGTCCATCTCTGTAAAAGAGTACGTACTCTGGCTCCAGGTCAGGTCTGATCCACTCTGCAGCTCTGATGGAGGCTTCACCAGCCTGACATGGCAGAATGACATCATCTCCAGGTTTCACTCGTACCACATCTAAAAACACTAAAAACATCCAGAGAGAAAAAGTAATTACATTTCATATTAGTCAGGAAATGAGTGAACAGTGGAACAGCCTCCATTTACTCTTCTATATCTTCTATATTCCTCATGTTTGACTCTCAGAATCAACATGGAATAAACTGCAGCTCAGCTGTGAAGCAGCATTTTAAACTGAGTGACGACAGCAGCTGTGTGCAGTCGTGGCGTTTATTAATTTTACGATTCCTGAATTTCATTACAGATCAAAACAGTCAAATAGTCTACATTTTAAAGTTAATCAGTAAACTGTAGGCTACAACAAACAACAACACAATGAACTAATTTAAATAATTACATTAGGCCTGCTGTAGAGGAAGAACATTTAGTTATATGATATAAGTAAAAAATGAATTTTACATAAAAACATGTTTTAGTTTTTCTAAATGAAACACTGCTCAGCGTGTCTTCTCTCCTACACTTAAAACACAGCTTAAAAATGAATCGCATATTAAATCGCAATGTTAGTAAGAAAAAAAAAGAGAAAAATCTCAGATTATTTTCCAAAGTCGTTCAGCCCCTGTTCTGCAGTATCTAGTCTTCAACCCTAACTCGCTCTTCACCAGCTCACTACCTGATTCCTTTAACGCAGCAGTAAATACTACGCTTTTATCAAACTCCAGTCTCCTCTCTCTCTCAGTCCTGCAGTTGTGTCTACTTGCCTGCACTTAAAGTAAAAACAAAGTTTTGGTGATAATAACTTTAGTTAGTCTCTCTCTCACAGACAGTGACTTACACACTCATGCCTGTCTTTATCTCTCCCTCATCAGATTCACACGTGTCATGAAAGAACTTCTTGGGCATTCATCTTCTTTTGCTGTTCTGTTTCTTATCTATTGATACTGTAGCTTTTGCTCATTAAATGACAGCCTGCTGCCAACAGACGTCTAAACTATGGACGCAACGTGACTGTTGAGTGAACCCCCGCCACGACAAAGCTTTGATTGTTCACTGTTAATTACCATTGAACATTAAAAGAAGACAGCCCCAATACACACAGACACACTGACCTCCACAAACTCACCTGAAACCTCCAGCTGGATGATGCTGATTGGCTCAGCCTTGATGTTGGCTCTCTTACGTCTTGATCCACCTGCTGCCACTCGACACTCGTATGTTCCAGTGTCGTTCCTGCTCACGTTCTTCAGAATTAAAGACACGTCTCCGTCCTTCAGCTCTCTGTCCACCAGCTGCACCCGGTCCTTAAAGGATGGATGCTGGTGGGTTGGATCTGAGAGTCCATCTCTGTGAAAGATGACGTAGTCTGGATCCAGGTCAGGTCTGCTCCACTCTACAGCTCTGATGGAGGCTTCACCAGCCTGACATGGCAGAATGACATCATCTCCAGGTTTCACTCGTACCACATCTAAAAACAATAAAAACATCCAGAGAGACGTTACAGGATTTTATTCACACTCTGTTTATAAGACTTGTTGTTGTGAAACATGAAGCTGCTTGTGATGTGACTAAATGGGTCCACAAATCAAGCTATCTGATTGGTTCATATTCCTGTTTTAATGAGCATGTACAACGACCATGACGTCATGAACTAGGAAGTTCCTGGAGTCAGTACAGACGAGGGATGGGACACTCGACACTGACGTGTCGACGCTGTGTCGAGATCCCGAAGCGCATACGTTTCGAAACACTGCTTCAAACGGTGGCTCAAAATTTCAATGTCACGTGACCGCAGTGAAGCGAGGCTTTGGTGCGTTTCACCCGTTTCGACAGGTGGCACAGCTGCTGCTGCTTCTACGGGTGATTCACAATGTTTGGAACAAACACACAGCCTCTAACTCATTTGAAAAAAAAAAACAGACAGCTGAATATTTCTGAATAAAATTCTTGACATATAACAAATGTGAAACATTGCTCCACTTTTCATTTATCATTGTTGAAACAACTTTACTTACAATTTTTTAATCCATCACACCTCGTCACTGCCAGCATTCATTATTAATTATTATAACACTAGGGCCCATATCTTTCCTGCTAATTATCATTACACCTCTGTTAATAAGCTACTGTATAATACTGTAGATATCCACATTTTATTACTATATTCCAAGTTTTGTATACTTTATTATATTCTCACTAACTTCAACTACCTATTATTTATATTCCTTATATGCCTTGCAAATATCTGCAACAAAGAATTCACCCTCGTAGATCAATAAATAAATCCCATTGTGAAAATGGATAGGGTGGCTTAGACAGATGCCTTTAGTGTGAGAGACGTTGGTTTGATTTCTCCATGTGTCCCTGAACACTGACGTAGCAATTGTTATTCAGTTTTGAGAAAAGTGCCAGCTAAATGAGTGATTATGAAACAACAACGATGTGTTTTATTAAACACTTTTATTCCAGTCCACATCTGCTGCCTGACAATCTGAAAGCATTTGTTTGTCATTTATTGATAAGACTTTAGAAATGTAAACGCTGGTCAGTTATTGTTTCAGTGAAACCTCTACCAAGATGTGTCGACATCAAAAGAGACCAGTAGGTGTCACCGTGGAGACGGGGGTCGAAGTGTTTTGAAGCCTGCCAGTGCAATGAAGGATTGTAGGCCTGCAGAGACAGTGAGGAGGGAGGAAGAGGAAGGACGAAAGCACACAGACTAACAGATCCTACTCAGACGGACAGCCATTGTGTTAACAGTGTGTGTGAATTTGTTATAAACTTGTAATCTTCAAAACCTTTAAGCATCGTGTGTCAGTTACATTAAGAGTTGTGCAGACTAAACGACTTTCAGCGTCGTGCCGTTCACACTAAACAACTTGCCTTCTTGTGACAGGAGTCTTGAATTCGTTGTGGCGCGAGAGGGGGTTGTGTGGCAGCGACCAGACCATAAAATTGGCTCCAACCCCTGCTGTGTGGCGCTCACACTACGTGACTGATCGGTGACAGGGCGGGTCACACAGTGTTGTAACAGGACTTTCATACGTTCATTCATAAATTCACCCCGTTTGTGTTGTGAAGCTCTGAACTGACGTTTGCGGCTTCCGTAGCCTGTGACCGGGATCTGACGTCAGCTACCAAACAACCACACAGCTTCATCGCGGTCACTCCCCATAAGAAAGTTTACCATGGTAAACTATAGTACATACCATGGTATACCATAGTAGTACCATAGTATGTACAATAGTACCTCAGATTTACCATGGTACATACCATAGTACCTCAGATATAAGCATGGTACATTCCTTAGTACCTCAGATATAAGCATGGTACATTCCTTAGTACCTCAGATATAAGCATGGTACATTCCATAGTACCTCAGATATAAGCATGGTACATTCCTTAGTACCTCAGATATAAGCATGGTACATTCCATAGTACCTCAGATATAAGCATGGTACATTCCTTAGTACCTCAGATATAAGCATGGTACATTCCTTAGTACCTCAGATATAAGCATGGTACATTCCTTAGTACCTCAGATATAAGCATGGTACATTCCATAGTACCTCAGATATAAGCATGGTACATTCCTTAGTACCTCAGATATAAGCATGGTACATTCCTTAGTACCTCAGATATAAGCATGGTACATTCCATAGTACCTCAGATATAAGCATGGTACATTCCATAGTACCTCAGATATAAGCATGGTACATTCCTTAGTACCTCAGATATAAGCATGGTACATTCCTTAGTACGTCAGATATAAGCATGGTACATACTACAGCACCTCAGATCTTACCACAGTACTTCAAATATAACGATGGAATCATGATAATTACTCCCATGTCCCATGGTACCGATATGTTAATGTCTGAAGTGTACCATATTAGTGCCAGTGTAAATCATTTTGACAAACTGGGTGTCTTTTTGAGTGATGTTCCTTCTTTTTTAGTAATATTTTTATTTACCAAGCAGTGTGCCATCATTTTGTCTTTGTTATTCATTTTATTTCTTGTGTTCCATTCAATATGATTATGGTCCTTATACTTTAGATCCTTTAACTTGTGCACCAATACCTATGTAAAATCTTGAAAGTAGGGCATATACACCTTTAAGTTAGTATTTTGCTACACTGTAAACCCGAACACACTGCTTACTCAAACGAATTATGAGTTCAGCAATCAAAACCAGCTAATAAGTACACCATACACCAAACAACCAAGTCTTCTTAACGAGTTATGTTTTTTAATTATGTGTGTATCATCGTTTTTGAGTGATGAGCGGTTTGTAAATCAAATTCTCCGAGTGCAGAGACGACGCTGACGTGTGACGTCACTATCGACCAGACGTGACTTTACGCTTTCAGAAAAATCAACATGGCTACCCGATGCGAGGGAGACGATTTTGCAATTAACGGAGCAAAACTGTTAACCTATTTATTAAAAGGCAAGAGAACCAATATTTATTTGCAGCGCTGTGAAAGAAATGTTTTGTGTTCTCTAACTTCTATTTTACAACCGTGTGTGCTCTGGGAGGACCGCTTCAGGATGTGGAGGCAGTTTGGCGCTACTTTCATGCTAGCGTTAACGGACATTAGCTCCATAGTAACGTAACGTTGGGACTGAAGCCTTCGCCAGGCAGTCGGCAGAGAATGCACTTTGGCCCGGTAAGTAAACAGTTTATCACATTTCGGCTCTGTTGTCAGGCACAGTTACGCTTACAGAAAGGCTAAAGCTGATGATACACAGAGCAACTTTTAGAGCAATGGTGCTGGGCAACGTTGTCGTCAGTGGTAATGAGTAAAGACTACCGTAATCCCCTTCCCCGCCACTCGCCAGCCGCCCGCGACCGCCGCTATCCATTTAAAACATAGTCGGACTTGCCTCTTGCAAGATTGCCCAGCAGCACTGCTCAAAATGTTGCCCAGTGTATCATCAGCCAGACGCTAGAAGTAAGCTGGCTCACATTGAGGTAACGTTAACTTTGCACTGTAGTGAACTGCTGTCACTGTCAGTTAACTTCGCGTTAGTTAACGCTATATTGTGAACAGTCAACTTCTGCGTTTGTTTATAAGCTGTTCTTGAAACAGTGTTGATGCATGACTAAAAGTTTTAAGTTTATTATCTGTAAGCCTAATGATTCTACTCAGCCCATGTATTGCAGACTAGCTGCCTGCGTCTGAAGTGGCTGTAACGTTAGTATGTATTTGGAAAGGAGTAGTTTCCCACTGTGGTAATGAAACCTTTTAACTGGTGAAGGATGTTCAGTTTTCATTGAAACTATTTTATGATTAGTTCATTTTGGAAGATGTTTGTGGTAACGTTACATTGACATGAGTTGCATTATTACACAAAAGAGTGTGTGTTATTTAGCATTGCTCAGATATTAATGGGATGGACAAAGTAACAGAAGCACCTGTCCATGTTATAACGTTATAAATTACCAGCAGCACAACTGCAGTTTCCAAAATGATCATACAGTCGAATCAACAACTCTTCGAAACAGTTTAATTCAAAACTGAACATTATCATTGTTATGGAGGATTTATAGCAGGAATGTTGTATTACTGCATTACTTTTTAGCTAGATGTAACTATTGAGCTGGTAACTTCCTCTTAGAGACTAAATATATTTCTCACAACATTAAACTGTGCCAGTATCACATGTTTGTGACAAGTGTTTACATGGCCATTATTTTGTAAACTAATACAAAGTTGGTGTTCATATACTCTGTGCCCATTAAGGACTATAGAGAGTGCTGCTGACGGGATTTCATCATGTCCATAATCACCTGACTTGCGAAAGCAGCTCTTGTATCGGTGAGCAAGTGAAATGATAAAATATATTATTTTAAAAAATCAGCAATTGATGACGTTCTTGTTGACTGGACTAATGGGAATTCTTTGTGTTTTATCTGCTCCTGCTGGATTAAGTATTGAATGACACTACAGCTATGCAAGGTATGTTTTCAATTTGCACATCTCTGCATAAGAGTTAGTATATTTATTTTGAATTATTCAAGATTATGTAGACTTGATGCATTTTATACTGCATAGATTTGAAAGACGTGAGTTAAGGTATTTAAAGGAACGGGCTTACTAGGGTGCTTCCTTATTAAACGAAAATTCCCTTTGTAGTAACAACATTAATCTACATACATTTATGTGTTTGTATTTGAATGTCTGCAGGTGTTTTCTGAGTTCCATCGTCATCATGACTTATGTTGAACCTATGGAGCCAATTCAACTGTGAGCTTGACGCCACAGCTGATTGTCCTATCCAGGTGGAGGGCCTCACAGAAGGGCAAGACAGCAGAGGCACTGCGGAGATCCTGGGATTTATGAGCTCCAGGTGAGTGTAAGATTAATTTTGCCATAGCCATAATGTAGATCACATAATGTGTGGTCATTACAGATTAGGACATCTCTGCAATACAGTTATTCTGAATTTGTGATGATTATAATGACATCTACTTTCAATGGTCATTCCACATTTGCACAGTTGTCTTTTTTTTTTTTGTTTTCCAGTAACTTTAAAAGTTGTTTCAAGCCTATTTTAAATAGCTATTATTAGGCTGCCTGAACACATAATACAAAACAGAGAATCCTCGCTTTATTTTTTACTTGTCCAAGAGACCAATGCCAGGGTTGCGATGATTGATCCCTGTGGGGTCTACTGACAGGTGCAGAGGAACAGACAGAGAGAGATGTAGTGTAGGTCTCCTCCACACATAGATCCATCCAGAAGTTGTTAACATGGAATCTGGGCTAAAGAGGTTTGAAACGCGGGCAGTGTTTTTTTTGGCTATTAAACATACTGCTGACAAACCACATGTAAGTGTTTGTCCCTGTATGATACAGCTATAGATATAGTTATCTATTCAAAAGCTAACTCAAGAGTTATCTACTCAAGTGATTACTTTACTTTAGGAGAGTTACAGAGATGTTTCTAGTTTTGAAAATGTTTTCAAATGGCTCATTTAGTTACGGCTCATTTAGCATTTCAGCATCCCCACCAGGTTCAAAGTCGCTCCTACGCCCCTGCCTAAATATAACATACACTTAAACTGATATTAATTGATCTTAAATACTTTAATCAGCTGCCTCCGTCCACAGCAGCTCAGCTTCTGTGTTGGTAGTCCTGTTAGGTTTTCCAATCTGGGCCATGTCATCTAAGTATCTCAATAAAACCCTACTTCAAAATATCTGAACTATCGCTTTAATGCATACAGAACGACAACAATGATGTGGCAGAGGCACCATGTATGGCGCATACCTCGACTGCTGGACCCAGTTTTCAGGTACATGATAGGTTGTTATTTAATAGTTCATTTGAATTACAGCTTTCATATGTAGCTGGTGTTTTTTCTTGGTTATAAATCAAATATGTTCTGTCAGTCTGTCTGTCTGTCTGTCTTCTCGTAAGTTTCTTGTGAGATAACATACATTCTTCTGTGCTTTTTAAATACCGTATGCAGTCTTCCAGAACACAGCTGCCTGTGGCTGACCGTTCGATTGCCCCTGTGGCTGTCTGTCTGGTAAGTTTCATATTCATTAATAACAGAAGTATACTATAAAGTGGGACATGGTAACATTTTATAGAAATAAACGTCTGCAAATAGAAATTAAGATAAATAGGAAGATTAACTAAATTATTTTAGTTGTCCCCTTATAACCCTAACACTGCTATTTGTTAACAAGCTTTGGTAATATGACCCAATGTGATACTATTTTATGTTCTTAGGATATTCCACAGGAAATCAGGGACCACTGCAACAGGGTTACAGCAGCAAAATACACTAATGATCTGATGCATGGGCTCTACACAACGGCATTAATGGCAGGTCATAGTGTGACTGGGCTTGGATCATCAACCAAGGGGGGAGACACGGCCATCACTCCCTCCTGAAGATGTCAAAAGATTATTTGTAAGTATTTCTTCATCAGTAGCAGTCAGTAATGTGCTGTCCATAAAAGAGTGACACATGCCTGCTGCACTGTGTAATGCTGTATCATTTCATAACATTTGAAAACACTGGGTGAGCCGTTTAGACTTAAGAAATTGTTAAGGTAACCAGGTGTTTTGCAAAGCAGACGCGCGTGTGTTTCCCTTACTGTAACTCTTTTACTCTCAATAGTTTGTCACTGTATTTGTAATATTTGTTTCTGGGTCTCTATATGTACTTGTTTGTATGTCTTTGTTTTGTAACCTGTCTGTTCTTCTTTCCTTTACTTCTTTTCTCTTGTTAGGTGAAGTTAAATCTGTCTTCCCAAGAGTGGAGCTGAAATAAAGGGATTCATCCGGCAAAAACTGTCAAATGCGGCCAAGATCATGAAAAGAAAATCAAGCTAAATTTATGAAAAAATAATAAAGATTTTGAAAAATTGTCACTGTGTTTTTATTTGCCAGAGCTAAATATTTCATTTCATGTATCATTGTATATTTGACAGTTGTAGGTATGGTACAAATACCATGGTATAACATACATTTGTATATATGTATGTTATACCATGGTACACATACCATATGTACCATGGTATTCTGACAGTACCATAGTACTGTCAGAATACCGACAGTACTATGGTACTGTCAGAATACCATGGTACATGTACCATGGTATTCTGACAGTACCATGGTACATGTACCATGGTACTGTCAAAAATACCATGGTACAAATACCATGGTATTTGTACCATGGTATTTCAATGGTACAAATACCATGGTAAACTTTCTTATGGGTCTGCGCACGTTTGAAATTAACTAATGTGAATCACTGAAGGAGATGTGAAACGCTAAGAAACTCAAACTAAACTCTTCCAGTGTTTGTAAGACCTGCAGCAGATGACGCAGAGAAGGAGCCCGAGGAGGCTGATGTTATCGTAACGTAGTAGAAGTAGCATTTTGCTGATACAGTAGGCTACATGACGAGGATGTGGACCCCTGTGGTGTCCTCAATGTTACTATTCTGTAAAAAAAAAATGTATAATGTAGGCTATGGTGATAGAACTGCACATACGTCTGTGTTTATTGTTAATAATAGCTGCAACTTGCACTGTGAAATGTGCACTCTCTCTCAAGACGCCTCGTCACGCTCCTGCCGTTTTTAGTATGGAAAGCCATCCAGTTCAAAACGCGGCGCTCCCATTGGAATGAACTGAAAAAAGGCGCTGGCGTCAGAAAAAACGCTTTGGTGGACACGGGGTCTAATCTGAGCCCTAAAATGTCCCCACCACTTTTCAACACAAAGTGTTAAAAAGGCCATCTGTTGCTGGGAGGCTGTAGGGCATGAATATACAGTCACTGGCCAGTAGGGGCTCACACGCTCTATTCTGCACAGCAACACGAAGCGTGAGAGGCCAGTTTGTCTGCAGCACAGAGAATACGGAGAAACTTCACACCGCTGTTCGGTGTTAGTTTTGGTTTGGGAGTGATTTGTGCGTTCATTAAACCGTAAGTTTCTGTTTTGTTGCTGTATTTACCAACTATATGCATACTTAGCCTGTTTGTTGCGAATGAGAAGTGTTATTTGCCATCATTGAAGTAGAAAGTACGTACATACGATAGGTAGTGTCTTTTGTCTTTGTCTTTTGTCTTTGTCACACAAGTGTGACAGTGTGTCTTTTGTCTTTATTGGTTAGTGTCACTGTTTATTGACACTGGACACAGGTTAGAACTGTTTAGCCACAATATACTTCAAAGGACATTGTGGGAAGTACAGAAGTAGATGTTATGCTTTAAAGATAATTATTATTATTTACATATTATTTGTATTCTGTTTATGGTTTCAGAAACCACAAATCTCATCAATGCCAATAGATAAGACTGTATGCACCTTAAGGAGTGCAGAAGACAGGAACCACACTTTTCACCCAGTGAACACAAGGCATGGTTCCTGTTTTCTGCAGGAGAAAATAAAGGAAACGCTCATTGCAACAAAGCCTGGTTATTGGAGCCGCTCTCTGTGAAGGCAAACCCAGAGTCCTGACCCGACTCTCCACAGCGATTCGAATTATCCACCACAACACATGCACTATTTTTCACAAGGTGATGCCCTCTCACACCAACATACAGCCTAAGACATAGTCCTTATATTAAATGTACATGCATACTCTAAGTATTAGTGAGTGTAGTGGTGCTCATGGGACGATGCTCTGGCATGGAGGAGTAGCCTATAAGGCTGGGATCGAAAAATCACAGTATATTCACTTGAAAAATCTAGACTAGGGGAGAGCGGGGTAAGTTGTCTCGTGTGTAAGTTGTCACACTGCTCATAACTCCAACACTAGAGGCTCTATGACAAAAATCAAATAGCCATTTTGTGTGACTTCTTTTTCTGTGTTCAATTTCCTGTTCACATGTGGTCATGGTCACTCTAATCAGAGGTGAGCACAATTTTATTTTTTTTTCACTTCAAAAGTAAAACCTTTGCACTTTACATTTTATGTATTCCAGCCTTATTAGGTGTGAATGTTTAAAATGATAACTTTGCACAAAGTAGAGGAGACAGTAACATGTCTTTTGATACTTCAGCTGAAGAGCTATGTTAAGCTAACCTTGAGATTTAGCCAACAGTAGCACACATGTCAGTTTGGGGCAAGTTGTCTCATTGACTTTGGGGCAAGTCGTCACATATGATTAGTTGCCCCAGTACAAATAAACACCTATAACATGCTCAAAACACTATGTGAGTTTACAGCAGCAGCCATGAGCCTGGATAAGACTGAATTCATGACAGTGTATATATGGTCTTAAGCTGTAGGCATGTAGTGTGTTAATATATTCAAACACACACTACATCATACAGTTATTAATTTAGTTAGGCAACAGGAGTAGTAGACAAATAAGCTTGTAATTAATTTGTAATTGCAAGAAGGAATGTGTTTTTGAAGGAATATAGAAACTATCAACAGAAGACAGAGAATGACAGAACACCACCTGACATAATGTTAAAGGCAGTCAGGCAGGTGAAGTTGAAGAACAAATCAATCAGAAGTACAGCTGAGGATTTCGATATAAGCCACTGACTTCTATTTTGGCCTCATCTATGTGGAACACTTTCATACAGTTTTCCAAAGAAGACGTGGTTTAATTGTGTGAAATGCAACAAATGGACCCGCGATGTTTGCACATCAGGCAAAGGCAATTTATGTGAAACAGAATTGTGACTAAACACGTCTGATTAGTCAGATACATATCATACAAAACGCACATTGTTGCATTAGTGTGTTTAAACACCACATCTGTTTAGTTAGAAGTTACATTTAAGCTACTTATCTCCAGCATTACATTTAGTTACCATAGATCTGTTTGCACTCCAGAGACCGTTTGAGTTTAAAGTAAGTAAAAGAGTTTAATGTGTGCTCTGCCAACAGTTTTGTTTTAAATTAAATTATTTATTTTCCAAATTCTATAGGCTTGATTGTTGATTGATTTTATTTTTAGTTCTGGTAACAATTTGAAATTGAAATCAATATTCACAATTAATTGTTCAAACTGTTTGATAATCCAGTGTGACAACTTACCTGCCGATGGGGCAAATTGTCACAAGTGCACACTCTCTATTCAACAGCCTACAGCTCCATAATGAGATAAGATAGGAAGACGTAATGAAACAAAACTTCTGCCCAAGACTTCATTCTTTCATTTGGTAGGACATTTGTACCTTTGTGATGTACGGTGCTCAGTAAATATGAGACAGTGTGAGAAGTGTGACAACATGCCCCGCTCTCCCCTACACCACTGGGGTCACACACTGCAAGAGCTGACAGCGACTCTGTCACCTGACGCTGATCTCCAAACAATGTTTTGTGAAGAAAACACACGCAGGTATCAGGAATAATCTGAGCTACAGAGAGCTGGAGGTGAGTAAAAAGTGTTTTACAGTGAAAAAGTAGCTGCCTGCTCTCATTGGATGGATGCGGATGTCAGGCGGCCGACTCCGCCAGATATTTGGCGTGCTTATGATGTGTCGGGGAGCCGTTAGGATGCGTTGTCCCTGAGAGTGAAGAGTGATGACCTCGACCCCTGCGGTGTCTTTTATAAAATGCACCGACCTCAGCAATAGGCTACCGAATCTGACTCCGAGCTAAACTGAAAAATTGACAGCCTGTTTAATAAGAGGAGTAACAACAACACTAATAAATGAATCAGTGTGGCGCAGCTGCAGGTCTTAAACTCTGTCAGTATCAACAAGGTCCCGCATAAACTTCGACAACAAGGCTCATGATGCTACATTACAAGATTCAGGTCAGATGAGAGATGCACACAAAGACAGAGCTCACCTCCAGATGCACAGAGCAGAGGGAAGATCATGAAACAGAAGAAAACTGTGAGTGACATGTCAGCTGAGAGAGAGATGAGCTGGTCCCGTCCTCAGAAACTTTCAGAAAAGGTGGTTTCAAGATCGCCACGGCTTTCACTAAACTCATAATCCAGCGTGAGTGCAGGCATTAATGTTCAAACATAACGAGTAAGTTCCTCAAGAAATCCTGAGTTGTAAGTCTCCGCCCAGCTGCAGGTTTCGCAAGAGCCCGTCAGTCAGTCAGCAAGTCAAACAGTCAGAGACAGAACTGGGCTCAACTACGACGTTAGTCACAGAGCCACAGATACCAAACACCAAAGGAAATGTGGCTACATGCTTCTCTCCACAAGTTGTTCATGGAGCCTATTTACAAATAGCCTCAATACAATATTACTGTAGTTTACACAAACAAACTAACTGTTGTAAACTCTTTTTAAGGCTCTGAGCCCTTTTGAAACTAATCTGCGGCCTCACATAGAATAAATGTTGTGTTTGTGTCATGGTCGGTCAGTAAGCTGTATGCCTTGGACATGACCACACAGAACAAAATTTTAGGCATCAAGAGATTTGTAACATTACGCTTTCAACTTCTCCTGGGTATAAACACTTGGAGTGTCGATCAGGTAATTATATATTTCTGGCCATTTCGTTTCGTTGTTTGACCATTGACAAGGCTCTATGGCCAACGGATCTGTAAGACGTATCCCACTCACTAACGTAAGCTGAGTTGATTAACAGCTCTTATCGCTGGGTGACAAGCTGTTGTAGCACGCGGAGAACATTTTAAATATGTACCATCTAATCAATATAAAATGTAATGTTGATATCTAACTACTATGTATAACGTAACGTCTTATTTTGCCAGCTAACTCCTCTCTCGCACTCTCTTCCGGATTTTTCTGCAACCATGTTGCGCTACAGCATCCCTAATGTTTACAAACATATAATTGGCCTATATGACCGGGCAATAAACCCATACAGAATTTATATAAGTGGGCAGCAATATTGAGCCATGGAGTTACTCATGTCTCAACAGGAGGGATGGTGGCCCAGGTACAGAAAAAAAAACAGCATGCCTGATTTGCGCTAAACATAATCCACAGGGGAATCTAAGACCAAAAAGAGGCTGATTCCCTGAACCTCAGTATCCGTTCCAAGCATTATACATGGACTTCATAGAACTAAATAAGAGCTGAAGGGAAAAAGTGCTGCCTAATGATAACAGATGCTTTTTCCAAATGGATAGAACTTTTAGCTGACTGTAGCAAAAGCATTGTGTAAAGATATTATCCCACGGTATGGCATTCCAGAAAGGATCTATAGTGATAATGGAACACACTTTGTAAATCAATTAATTGAAAGAATAGGAGTTATGTTTCACATGAAGTTAAAACACCACTGTGCATGCCATCCACCAAGTGCAGGATTGGTAGAGCGAATGAGTGGAACTATAAAAAACAGATTAAAGAAATGTATGGAAGAGACAGGCAGACCATGGACACAATGTCTAGACCTAGTCAAAATGTACATAAATATAACGAGCACGGGTTGACTCCATATGAAACCCTTTTTGGACGATCATATAGACTACTACAGTTTAAAAATCAATGGAAGACAGATGATGAGTCATGTCCGGCTGATTATCTGACTCACTGTAAGAAAGTAATTTCTGGTGACTCAAGCTCCAACAAGGGAAATGAGCCAAAGTCTGAATCTAGTGGCAGATGAAAATGATAACTGGACACCTAGTTGGGCAACTACTGAATCACAACACCACAAAAAGGCCTGTTTAAACTGGTACATACAAACACTGAAACATAATCCCACAGGGACATCACTAACCAGGTGTTGGGGATTCCTACTATGGGCCTACAGTTCAGGATATGACCCAAAATTTGCCATTTACATATGTGAAGTGAACAATACAAATGTTACTAAACCCTACTTATCTGCAGCTTCGTTGAAAGGTGGAATACGCACTATCGGCACGCTGATCTAATGGTTCCAAGTGACCACAGGAATAACTGGATGTAGTAATAACTGGTTGCTAATGGTGGAACAAGCAGGTAACATGACAAAAGGAAATTGCGTAGTGTGTATGGGGCTTAGACCACTCCTACAGGTAATGCCAGCATCTGTAGAAGAAAGTTGTAGCATTGAAGTGATGAATAATACCAATCCTAAGAAAAGCTGCCGGAGATGGGATTTTGTGTCGTTGCAGCAGACAAAAAAGAAACCCCTATTCTCTAAAAGAGTGGCACGTGGAAATTTCACATGCGTGAATATGATAGGGACAGGTACCAAATTGGGGAACCTATCCAAAGAATGGCGTACCACCACAATACCTGTGAACATAACAGACCAATATCTCGAGGAGATGCCTGGTGGTGGTGCGGGGATGATAGATTGTTTGACAAATTACCATATAATGTGACAGGACTCTGTTCACTAGTGACATTGATACCGGTTTCAGTATATCCCATGTTAATTGATAATTTAATCATGGGCCTGAAGTTTGTGATGCCACATCAGTGGCTACATAAAAAAGAAAATCTTAGATAGAAGTGACTGACCTAAGTGAAATCAGAATTTGAGGAAATATGTGATTAACAGGTAGGAAATGTTGGAATCATATTTACTCTTCACTCATCATATTCAATACTGCACAATGAAGTGCATAAGCATGAGCTAATATGAGTCTTTGAGTTTGTTACAGAGAAGTGTTCACAGGAAGCCTGCAGTGGATGGGTGTCAGAGGTTACACAACAGACCTCTGAAGAAGCAGGAACCAAGCCCAGCTGAGGAGCGACTGTAATGAACATACATAGTTCCTGGAACATTCTGTACAGTAACATGTGTTAATTGTTGCTGCTGTACCCTTTCCCCCATATAGTAGCAATGTGCATGTAACTAGGGAAGTCCCTGAACAAAATAAAAAGAGAGGAAGCGGCAGAGATGCCTCAGAGCGGTTGGAGGATGTAACTGAAAACATCTCTGTCCGTTCTCCTTGCCTTGTGAATTGCCTTGTGTGCAAAGAGGTGGCGCTGAGGCAGCTGGCCACCTGTGAGGTCACTCACCTGTCACTAAAAGAGGCAAAATCCTTAATTATGGATAAATTTAAGCATTAATGCAATTTAAACTAAAACCCCTGTGAGCAACACTAATCTCAGGGTGTTTCACATGAACCACTGCAGAGTCCACAGGCCCCTCTGCTGGGCTCAGAGAGATGCTGCTTCTGTCACCAGGCTTACATATTTTATATAAATATAAAATACATTTATTTACATTACAAAATAAGACAATAGTTAATATATTAAAATCTATCTCTATAACTCTATACTCAAAATAGTATATATTAAATCTATCATTAGCTGTGATCTGACACATGGGAAGCGCAGAACGTGACAAGCGGGCGTGCGACCCCGCGGGGACAAGAGACCAAACCAGGAGCTGATCTGCAGGCGAAACAGGATCAACAGTCACACAAACTTCTTCACCTCGTTAAGGCAGAAATCCATGAAGGGCAAAATATCAGTCTGTGCTGATGAAGCAGATCATCATGGTGAAGATCTTCAAACGGCAGATTTACACCCAGCCAGCAATGACATGTGGGGCCCATGTGGGCGGCAAATGTGGGCCCCATTATGGGCTTGAAATGTTGATCACATGACACACAGGGGTGGGAATCTCTGGGCACCTCACGATTCGATTATGATTCAGAGAGCTGCGTTTCGATTATAAAACGATTATCGATGAATCATGATGCAACATTTTTTTCTATACAGAATCCCTGAATAATTACTAAGCATTTAATTTTGCCCATTAAAATCCAAAAGAAAATTGCTAATTAGCTTAAAAGGACTAGTTTTCATCCCTAGTTTACTTTGTTAGCCTCAGCTCCATGGTCCATTTCATTAACAACCAGCTGTCAGACTCCTGAAAACTGAAATATTATTATCAGAATGTACAGTCTGTGTACAGGACAGAGCTGTAGTTTAGTCTCAGCTTGTACCTGATGTTCTCAACCCTTGACTAGTACGTTAGTTAGTAATGACATACAGCTGATAATAATATTAGGCTACTTCATTACTAATTTAGCTAATGTTACATAAATAAATACATTTTTAGCACCTTTCACAGGCCCAAAGGACACGTAGTTCCAGTGACAGAACAACAAAAAGTTGGGTAAAGAGCTGGGTTTTAGTAGATTTTTAAAGTGTCCTGACAGGGAGCATGTCGGGTCTCTGTGGAGATGAGTTCCAGAGGAGGGGGCTGTGACGCTGAAGGCTGAGGCTCTGTCCCCAAAAGTCCAGAGTCTGGTGTGGGGACAGAGAGCAAACACCTGTACAGGGAGATGTTAGCTCGCGCTAACAGCCTCCACTTTTCCAGCCGCTACAGACTTTTATTAACGGTCACACAGCCGACCGACGCTGCACGTTTAGTACCTGATTGAAACTTACTAATATTTTCCTCCGCTAACTTTCACCGTCACGTTCCGCCGCTCGCTCTCTCTCACTCGCTCGTCTTCACACGCAGGCAGAGAGCTGCCTCACCGTGCTCGCAGTGTGCGAGTTAAAATAATTACCTGCGCATTGATATTAATGATTGTGTGACATTGTGGATGGTTTTTCATTCCACAGCTGTGACAAATACAGGGGGGCGCTGGTCTCTCTGTTGTGTGCGCTCCTCAAACGGTCCGGGCGCTGCGCTTCCGCAAATTCCGCCTTTTGCGTTTCGTCAACATTATGTTATCAAATAACATTCAAATAATCGATATTTAGACATTTGTTAATCGATTAATAATCTTCCACGTAGGCATCGCGATGCATCTAAGAATCGATTATTCATCCCACCCCTAATGATGCATGTGGTCAGGTGGAAACAACCTGTGACAAGCTGACCGCTTCTTCATCAGCAGCAAGCTGTTCTGGTTTCTTGTCCCTGTGTCTTTTATATTTCCAGCCAACAGCAGCCAAACAAAGTAGAACAAAAGCTGCTCCCAGTCCGTAATGATGTCTGTAGTTTTCCTCTGCGGGTGTTCGTTAATTTGGTTTCCTCCTCGACGTCTCCGCTGTTGAAACCTGAAGGTCAAAGTGCATATTAGTCAGGAAATGAGTGAACAGTGGAACAGCCTCCATTTACTCTTCTATATCTTCTATATTCCTCATGTTTGACTCTCATCATAAACTGCTGTGTGGCAGCATTTTAAACTGAGTGATGACAGCAGCTGTGTGCAGTTATGGCATTTATTAATTTTACGAGTCCTGAATTTCATTACAGATCAAAACAGTCAAATAGTCTACATTTTAAGTTAATCAGTAAACTGTAGGCTACAACAAACAACAACACAATGGACTAATTTAAATAATTAATAGGCCTGCTGTAGAGGAAGAACATTTAGTCACTATGATAAAAGTTAAAAGCTAATTTTGTGTAATGATGTGTTGCTCTAGTTATTCTAAAGGAAACTCATCCCTGCTCTCCCTGGATCCCCACCCGGCTAAACTATTCCCAGATTCTGGACCTGCTGGATCAGACTCTCTGACTCTGGACTCTGAGCTAAGGTTCCCCCTGCTCTGTACAGCAGCCACCAACCCGGTTCTGCAGCATCTAGTCTTCCACTCTAACTCCAGCCCTCTTAGTCCTGCACTTCTGTCTACTTGCCTGAACACAAAGTTAAATACAAAGTTTTAGTAATAATAACTATAACATACTTATAATATTCATACTTATACTTAATATAATAGTTAGAAAACACTATGAGAACAAAGAAACGGAGCGCTCTCTCTCTCTCTCTCACACAGACAGTGACCTACACACTCATGCCCACCGTTTTCTCTCCCCCATCAGATTCTCCATCACTCGTGTCGTGGCAGAACGTCTTCCTATCTATGTAACTATCAATACTGGAGCTCTAGCTCACTAACTGACCGCCTGCTAACCAACAGACGTCTAAACAGTCGCCGTAACGTGACTGTTGAGTGAACCCCCACCACAGCAAAGCTTCCATTATCCGCTGTTATTTACTATTGAAGCTTCGAAGCTCAAAAAAGACATTTGGGTCAGCCCTAGTGCACACAGACACACTGACCTCCACAAACTCACCTGAGGCTGAAACCTCCAGCTGGATCCTTCTGATTGGCTCAGTCTCAATGATGGCTCTCTTACTTCTTGATCCACCTGCTGCCACTCGACACTCGTATGTTCCAGCGTCGTTGCTGCTCACGTTCTTCAGAATTAAAGACACGTCTCCGTCCTTCAGCTCTCTGTCCACCAGCTGCACCCGGTCCTTAAAGGATGGATGCTGGTGGGTTGGATCAGAGAGTCCATCTCTGTGAAAGATGACGTAGTCTGGCTCCAGGTCAGGTCTGGTCCACTCTGCAGCTCTGATGGAGACGTTACCAGCCTGACATGGCAGAGTGACATCATCTCCAGGTTTCACTTGGACCACATCTAAAAACAATAAAAATATCCAGACGATACAGTGAGAACCAGGGCTGTGCGATATGACGATATATCTATAGTTTGAAAAAGAAAAACGTCCATCGTTTACAATTATGCTCCATTGTTTATTTTGGGGGGACTGCACTGCGGTGAAGTTAACTGGATATTTGACAGGCGTCTGTGGAATATCCAACTTGAAGCTAACTTCACCGTGGGCCGCTCTTTCACATGTGCCTGTGCTGCCGGAAAGGTATTTCACTTCAGAATAAAGAAACATGGAGAAGTTTTAATACTGAACAGGAGGACTCAGAACATGCAGGCAAAAACAAGGAGCTCATCCCGAAGAGAGAGTCTGTTATACACAACACTATTCCAGCAGTTCCAGCCATGATTTCTGTGTCAGGTATCTTTAATGATGACACCATTTTCGTGTGGCCTTTTATTGTGGCCAGCCTCAGGCACACCTGTGCAAAACCCTGATCAGCATCTTGATACGCCACACCTGTGATGTGGATGGATTATCTGGGCAAAGGAGAAGCGCTCACTGACACAGATGCTGACAGAAACAACATTTGAGAGAAACAGGCCTTTTGTGTACAAAGAGAAAGTCTCAGATTTTTGAGTTCTGCTCATGATGAATGGGAGCAAAAACAAAAGTGTTGTTTATAATTTTGTTCAGTGTATTTTTTCCCATTCCTTATTTAGCAGCAGGGGTGGTAATTAACTTTTTGGCTCACCTTCCAAGGTGGCTGAAATTTTTTTTTAAAAAGTTCACCGACCAAACATATTTTTCACCAGCCAAAATAATAAATTGCCTTTTGTTTCACACACGTTTCCATACTTTTAAATGAGATAATAATAATAATAATAATAATAATAATAAGAAGAAGAAGAAGAAGAAGAAGAAGAAGAAGAAGAAATAACTTAAAACTAACTTTGAAACAAAATTATATTATTACCATTAAAACGTACTTAAGACAGAATAATAAATTGTTTTATAAACTTACAAGATGCTTATTAATCATTCAACTTAAATCTTATCACAGCTCACATTTGTTCCATTGTAATCAAATCGCAATATTGTCCACAATAATCGCATTTTGCCTTTTTCTCCAAATCGTGTAGCCCTACAATAAACAACATTTATAACAACAACAAGTAAAACAGAACAAGGGGAGCAAGTTGCTCCACAGAGGAGGCGGCTAGAAGCATCATGGGCACACTGACATCCTGACTCTGGCTCAATGTACATCTGTCTAATGCAAAGTCTCTATCCAAAACCTGGGGGAGGAACTCTACAGGATGACGAATTAAATAAAGGGTTTAATTTTGAGTTTATAGTTTAAATATTACATTCATTTTAATGTCATATAATAGACTACTATTTTACTACTAGTCGAATATTATATCCAGTTAAAGCTGTTTTTATTTCTGTGGGTTGTTTTTATTCATTAAATCTTTGTGCAAGAAAAAGGCTCTACAGTGTTTATTAATGTCCTAACTTCGTCAAAAAAAATGTATTGTCCTTTTGCCCCATCCAGCCTGAGTGAATATAAAGTCAACCATTACAGATAGCCTATAATGAAAGAAGAAGCGCACATCTCATGAATTTAAACTTTGAACTTATTTAAGAAACAAAGACAACAAAAGTTTGACAGCTATAAGCATCAGGGTGGCAAAGCTGCAGTTTTAAACTGTCAATAACAACAATCAGTCTCCGACACGGCGTCACGTGTGGTTTGTAGGCCTACATGACAGCAGTCACCTCAGGAATGAATGGACTTATTTCACGCGAGTGCGTCCGTCAGCGCTCAGTACACACGCGCGCGCAAAGACAAAAAACACAGCTCACCTCCAGAGACAGAGATCAGAGAGAAGATCCAGAAAGAGAAGAAAGGCACGAGCGACATGTCTCGTCAACGCAAAGCTGGGCAGCTGTTTTCTTCCGCCGCAGGTTTTAACTTTTTCCTACTGGGCCGATCAGAGGCTGCGCAAAGCGGCTGCCACTAAACTGAGAGGTGCGGGCTGTTTGGATCAGGTTACAGGATCGACCTATCAGAGACTCAGGCACGTGCACACATAAACGTCATCTCGAGACCTCTCCCTCTACCCTCAAGCTCTCTCTCTCTCCAGCTTCCCCTCCCTCCCTAAATCTAGCAGGCTTAAAACCATCTAAAGGTGTATCTTTAAGTTTTATTTCCATTAGAGTAAAAGACGACATGGAAGCAAAACAGACCAAAGTCTCAAAATTGATCACTCCGTGAAAAAAGTGCCTTAAAGAGGAACTTCATAGTTTTGATGGTCGGCTCCTCATCTAATAACTCTCCATTCGTTTGTTGTATGCTGATCATAGACTGTTTAGATGCTGATAGACAGGGGCGTTGTTAGGATGTTGAAACATTGGGGGCTTAGCCCAGCCCACGAAACTTCATATCTTCACATAGTAATTGAAACCTCCACCAAGCATTAAAGCAATAGTAAATATACTCTACTTATATGGCACAACAAAGCAACACTATTAACTGTGTGATGTCTGCTAAATTGTAATGTTGTTGTGTCTAAATCCGATAGCCATATATAACAACAAAACTGCGACAGTGTGAACCGGGGGGTCTGGGGGTCCTTCCCCAGAAAATTTTGAATGTTAAACACTTAGTTTCCTGCATTCTGGTGGTTTTTTTACAACAATTTCTGCATTTCTGCATCCATTTATTATTATGTAAAGGGACACACAAAATTGAGGCAGCCCACAGGGGCTGTGTGTTTGTTTCACTGTTGCTTTAAATGACTTGAAGGCTGGTAATTCTGCCTTCAGATGTTAGGACTGATTGATCGTTTGATCGTCCTTGGGAATGAGTGCTAAATTGTGGTGAATATTTGAGAACATTTTGACATTTTATGACCTTGTAACTGATTATTTATTCCCATCTTAAATGTGCAATTGTACTCCTGCCTGACTTGGCTAGGACACTGTTAAAAAATATTTGTTCTGGTTTTATAAAGGTTTAATAAAACAATTCAAAATCTAAAATTTTAACAGAATATATTGTAGAGCAGCTCTCAGCTTTCAGATATGTTTCTCCTGTAAAAAATTGAATAATTTTAATTCAGTAGAAACTCCTGGACTTCAGTAGCTCCTGTGTTTCAGCAAGTTTTCTGCTCATGTTCAAAGTTCTGCACAGAATCTAACTGGGTTCTCTGACATTTCCAGAATAAAGGAATATTTTGAGAGGTCAAACAGGATAAATCATCATAGACTTTGTAATCAATCTGCGGTCCACCTACGTGCTGCACCATGTGGACGGGATCCTTACCACGGATTCTGCAACCCGTTGCACCACTACTATCCTTGGTAGTGTAGGGATGTTTTTTTGTGCACAGGATCACAGCCCCGATGTGTCCACATGAGGAAAGGTGAAGATAGGCTATCAGAGTAAAACTGTCTATTACATCAGACTAGGAACCTTGATGAGTTTATTTTTTAAGTAGCCCATTAAAATATTCCTGCAAATGCAGTGAAGAAGCTGATTATCTGTAATTTGTTTGTCTGTTTCCACAATTATTTTCCTTTTTAAATCTCCATGAAGGTGTTTATAAGATCACTTTAAAATATCAGTTTTGCTGCCCAGCCAACTTTTGTTACCTGAGCTTTTTATTATGGAGATGTAGCCAACCAAACCGCTTGTTCTGCAGCAGCACAGGCTGCCAATACAATCTGATTATTCCTGAAGCATCTAAATAATCTTCACAACGCAAAGACTTATTGTGGCAGTAACACGAGAGCAGCTCGTTGTTGAAGCAGGTAAACCTGCAGACAGAGGAGGCTGTGCGTCATGCGTAAAACCCAACAGGGCTGTTTTATGCACCACATTCTCTCTCGCTCTCTGCTGAGTCAAAGATCAGTTTCAACAGCAACATACTGTTAATTGACTCACGTCGGATGTGATGTGGCTCACTGGGTTTCAGTATTAGTAGAACATAAAGCCTTAAACTGAAAAGATATTTGCCTGATTTTTATAAATGTTTGCATCTGCCAGCTCTGTGACTGTGACAAGCGCCCGACCAGCGCTTTACTACTGAGTGATTGACTGGTCTCTTAGTAAACTACCTCCTATGAGCTTGCTCTAAAATCGCCAGAGCCAGGAAGGCAATCGCCTACATAAAACTTTAGAAAAGAGTCATATCATATCTCTCCTGTCTTAGCTTCTCTGCATTGGCTTCCTGTAAAATCCAGAATAGAATTTAAAATCCTTCTTCTCACATTCAAAGCTCTTAATGGTCAGGCACCATCTTATCTTAAAGAGCTCATAGTACCTTACTACCCCACGAGAGCACTGCGCTCCCAGAATGCAGGGTTACTTGTGGTTCCTAGAGTCTCCAAAAGTAGAATGGGAGCCAGAGCGTTCAGCTATCATGCTCCTCTCCTGTGGAACCAGGTTCCAGTTTGAGTTCGGGAGGCAGACACCGTCTCTACATTTAAGAGTAGGCTTAAGACTTTCCTTTTTGATAAAGCTTATAGTTAGGGCTGGCTCGGGTGAGTCCTGAACCATCCCTTAATTATGCTGCTATAGGCTAGACTGCTGGGGGGATTTCCCATGATGCACTGAGCTCCTCTCTTCTCTTTTTCTCTCTGAGTGCAACCTCATCCCATTAATGCATGTTACTAACTCGATTTTTCTCCCTCTCCGTGGTGCGTGTGCTTCCCCTCCTGTCACTTCCTGCGGGTGTTGCTGGCTCTGGAGCTGTGGAGTCTGGATCTGTGGTTGGGAGTCTCCTGCTTCCTCCGTGTTCCTGCTCGACGCCCTATGCTACAGTGTTGCTGGCTCTGGAGCTGTGGAGTCTGGATCTGTGGTTGGGGGTCTCCTGCTGCCCCCGTGTTCCTGCTTGACGCCCTCTGCTACAGTTGCAATTGCTATTACTAGTCCTATTGCTATTATTACTGTTATTATTATTATCATTAACATTACTATAAATATCTGTACCATTTTTCATTCAGTCTATAGCACCATCACCTTTATTGTCTGTACCTCTATGTGTATACTGTGTAGGTTGCCTCCCTCTGCTCTCTCTCTCTGCTCTCTCTCTCTCTCTCTCTCTCTCTCTCCCCTCTCCCCAACCCGGTCGAGGGCAGATGGCCGCCCACCCTGAGCCATGGTTCTGCTCGAGGTTTCTGCCTCTTAAAGGAAGTTTTTCCTTGCCTGTGTCAAGCCTAGTGCTGCTCTTGGTGGGAATTGTTGGGCTTCTGTAAATAACTTCAGAGTATGGTCTAGACCTGCTCTTTATGAAAAGCGCTGTGAGATAACTGTTGTTGTGATTTGGCGCTATATAAATAAAATTGAATTGAATTGAATTGAAAAGAGGGGGGGAACAAAACGTAGATTTTGAAATGAAGCATGTATAACGCCTCCTCTGCCTATCAGCTGATTAACCTCACCACAAATCCACACACTTATTTTCAGGCCTCTGATAAAGTTCAGCTCACAGCTTCAAGTGGAGCAGAGAGGACAGACACAGAGCTACAGATGGATCTTCTTAGTTTCCCTAATTTGCAGGAGAATAAATAATACCTATAATCTCTTGCTCTCACTCTCTCCCACGCACGTAACGGTAGTTCAGCAAGTGAAGTTCAATTTTCGGCCTTTTGTTGTTTATCTTTTAAAAATCCTTCAGAGATCTGGGGCTTTTCAAAAAACATGGGCTAACGACGCCACTGCTGATAGATCCTTACATGATACACACAGCCCTCCCTCAAACGTGAAACTAAGTCCATGTCACCATCAGTAATTGTGTGTTTGTTTGTGCACATGTGTGTTTGGTAAATGTAATATAATAGCAACAATAATAATGTATTTGACCAATACATTAATGTATTCAGGCAGTTTATTGTTCTGTAGCTTGGCTGTGTGAAGCTGAAGGTTATCTTTGCTCATTTGGCTTCTTGCTTGTGAAACAAAAAGTGTTTAAATAACATTTATTTTAATTCTGCCTGCAGCCCAATGCCACAGTTTAGTCTGGAGATTAATGTGAAGTGTTATGTATTCCAATAACACCAAAAGAATTGAAACGATTTATTGCCTTGTGAAAAACAAATTATTAATGAAACTATGTCATAAAAATATACTAAACTAGCAGCATAGAAAACCTGCACATTATGGCCTAGTGAATACTAAAGAAGACCGTGGTCTCTGTGTGAACTGATTATTTTGTAGAAAAGTTAAAATGTTAATATATGAGTTAATATATTTGTCTTGTTTTTTTAAAAAAAAGTCCCTTTTTTGAGCCCCTGCCCACCAAAATGTCTGTGCACGTCCCTGCACTATACCAAACATTTGTATGTAGGCCTAAATGTTTCTCTCAACATGTTGTTTACATATTTATTCTGCTGTTTACACAAACAACACCTATAATTTTATATTTAAACCTCAGCGTCCCTTGGAAACTAAATCTGCACCACAGCTTTAATCTGCAGTATAAAAGAGAATAAATGTCATGGCCGGTTAATAAACTGAGTTACTCAACCACCAGCTTCCCTTCAGGTAACTTTAGGTAGAAATAACTAACACCTATTGGCTTCTGGGGGAAACTTCTTCTTAGCGATATCCTGATCCCTCCCGACTCAGAAAAAAACCCTGAGAGACATCTCAAATATTGGCATCTGCAGCTGCTACCAGCGGCATTTCCGGTGGCAGCTTGAGATGCTGCGGCACCTGCCCTTTATATACAATCTATGGTCCACAGGTTGATGTGGACCAATCGCCCGGAGGCACACACTAAAAACGCACATGTAAAATCATCTCTTCAGGAAGTAGGGACTGAACACACAACCCTTGGAATGGGAATCCTGTGCATCACTGAGCTCAGCACACAGTGAACTGCGGTTAATAAATGATACATTTATGATGTTCTGGCCGGCCATTTAATGACTTTGGCCCAGTGTTAGACTTATTTGCCGACCCCTGCTATACACGATATATAATCTATATATACACATTTAGTCTAAAATAACAATTTACACTTATTTATTTAGCTGATGCTTTTATCCAAAGCAACTTACAATTGGTGTTAAGTGTGTTGCTCAGTGGATTCGAACCCTGGTCTCACACAAAAGGCATGTGTCTTACCCACTGCCCCATCACCACCCCGGTCTCAAATAGTGTAAACATGATGATCTTACAGACCTTGATGCATTGCTGTAGATTAAACTACCAACAGGATATAAATGGTCTACACTGTAGCCTGTGTCTGATTTTATTGTGTTATTGTATGAGTAAGCACATCATGAGCAATGTACAATCCAAAGTCAGATTCCTAGTATGTGTACACATACCTGGTAAATCAAACTGATTCTAATAAATAAAAACATCTCCAGCAGTAAAATACAACATTCACATTAATGCAGCAGAATATTAATCCAGAAACATCAGATAGTGAAAGACTGACAAACATTTTACTGCACTATGAAAACTTTAAGTGGCCTACAAATAAACTTGCAGTGTGTTTGTGTCATGTTCTTATATCCTGTTGGGGACTGTCAAACTGACCGCACACACAGAAAGGTATGTAAAGTTGGAGTTAAGAAGATGAAAGGAAACAGGGGAAAGGAAGGGTGAAAAGCACTGGTTTGGTCTCTAAGTCATAACCTCCATTTCAGATAAGGGTTTGGTGACTGCCAAGCACAAAAAGAGTCCATCTGTCACGCTATGGTGCAGGGTAGTGTGTGTGGAGTGCAGGGCAGAGCAGGTGAGGACCCAAATGCAGGACACGGAGTGGAGCAGGTACAGTTCTGAGGTTTATTTAAGGCGAAACTAAAGGCGAGCACACTTACAGGAGTGGCTGGTGAACAGAGTCCAAACAAAGTAATCCAAACACACAGATAGTCCAAAACGGGGCAGAGACGGGACGAGGCAGAGCAGAAACACAGCACAGCAGAGACACACGACATCACACGGCAATGACCGGACAAGGACTGAACAGAAACACCAAACATTTATACAAAGGGACTGACGAGCAGGGCGGGAGCAAAACAGGTGAGTGGGATCAGGGCTAATGAGGGAGGCAGGCAGACAGAGAGCGAGGGAAAACAGAGAGAGGCAGGCAGGCAGTGTGATAACAAAGAGGTAAACAGGTAGTGTGAAAACTGAGGGAACAGACGGAACACTAGACAGGCGGACACGGGGCAAAACACAGGAGTACACAGACCAGAGAAAACACTAGATACATGAACTAAGGTGTAGGACTAAGAGCTAACATACTAGACAAGACAGACACTAAGAAACTAATACATGAAACATGTGACAGAACTGAAATCCGGAAAATACCAAAACACAGACTAACAGATACAGGAATAAAACTCAGAACTAAACAGAACAGATGACAAGACTAACATGAAGCTACAAAACCAAAACCCTCAGAACAAAAACCCAAAACCACAGCACACAGGACAGGATCGTGACACCATCTGTCTTGGATTATACATTCATTAAGAGGAGCACTTTACTCAAAGTGTGATTTGCTTATGATTGACGTAGTGATAAGATAGGAACGAAATGCATCATATTAATCAGTATATAGTTAACCATAGAGCTTGTGCAGAAAACAGGGTACGCACCTTTCATCGAGTAAACTCTGCAGAATACAGAGCATCTCACACTCTCACATCATCCAACAGCCCACACACGATATACTTCTCCAACACACCCTATGTCCTTTACACATTTCAGACTCCATGCACACCTACATAAGGTCATATATCAGACATGAGACTTACATCTTTACTAGACATGCCTAAACAAGGCCAAAAGCATTTTATAGTTATTGCATAGCAACACTCATTAAGGTGAAACTGGATATTTTCTTAAGTCTTGTCTGTTTTTTAAAAACCTAAAATGAACTGGAAATAAAGACATTTTCAAAGTCTTAAACCTTTTAGCTTCCAAATTAGAGCTGGGTGATAAGCCTATAAATAATATCTTGATATTATTTAGTCACATTTAGTCTAAAATAACAAACGTACGTTCTCAAATACTGTAAACATGATGATCTGCATCATGATCTTTTAGACCATGATGTGTTGCTGTAAGTACCCAACAGGATATAAAGCAGTTGACATTCACATTAATGCAGCAGAATATTAATCCAGAAACATTAGTGAACCGGCAGAAACATTTTACTGCACCGTGAGTACTTTAAGTACATGTTGCTATAAATCTTTCATAATTTTACCTTAGTAAGGTTCAAAATACAGTAATACAGGTAGAGACACCATGAGGGTTTAGCTGTGGTTTGTGGCTCAGTAATCAGGTCAATGTTAGGTAGCTATGTAGTACGTACTTTCGTATTGAACGTCGCCCAGCCCTTACAAACATGTGAAGATCTAGAAGACACTATTTTATAACACTAGTCAAAAGTCTTTTCTACATGAATCTACAGACAATAAAAGCTTGTCTTTACCAGAAGCTGCTCTAGACAGAAGGAGCACAAACAGGAGCACAAAGTAATCCATGAGAGAGGAGGCGATGAACGTCTGCTGCTGTGTCTCTGCTGTGCTCGGTCTGTTGAAGCCAATCTGATCTGTTGCAGTTGGAACAAGTGAGAGCATGAGCACGAAGACTGTGGCTTCTGCATGAGTGTAAGTTTGTATACAGTCCTCTCTCTTATGAATCATCCGGGGGTGGGTGGAGGTAATAGAAAGACATCAAGGTTTTAGGTATGTGGTTTTAAAGTCTTTCACAGAAGTTTAAAAAGCCTTCCGACAACATGCTGATGCAACCATCTGTGAGACCCTGAGACAGCAGCAAGGTCAATAAATCTGCTGAGCAGGGGTGGAAATTAACTTTTTGGCTCACCTGCCAATGGGACTGGTAGATGGAAAAAAATCCACCGGCCATCCATATTTTTTTTTCTGGCCAAAGTAACGTGCCTTTCATGTAAATTTGTTTCAGTACTTCAGTAACTGATTCTGTCAAATACAAAACTTAAGGAAGAAGCTAGATTTAAATGTTGAAACACAGCGATTTTCTCGGAGCCCCTAAACAGCACATAAATTAACAGAACAGGGAGAAATCAGGTGGATATGTCACACTTTCCCAGAGTTATACGAAAGCCACCAGGATACTCACAGCCAAATAACAGGGTCTTCACAGTAGACCAGGAAAACAGGCTGCAAATGTTCATTAAAAACGCAGCCAATATCTGATCCATGTGCATTAGCTATTAGATTTTTAGCTAGATAAGTTATATCTGGTGCCCTTTTTGCCCTAGTACACCTCCAAACATCCCAAAATATGATGCATTACTTTAAAAGAGTTGCAGGGCCTTAAGGAACCCAATAGCAGTCTTAAAATTTGTCACATGATTCTCAGGCTTTGGAATCTTTTTATTGCTGCTTTTTGACAAATATATTTTCATGCCATTTTTTGACCCAGAAAAACCTATTTACAACAATAGGTAAGTAAAGTTTCATTGTTAATTGTTTAATATCACTTATTAATTGGTTAAAATGCAAATGTTGCCTTGAAGCAACATCAAACCATTATGGAATCGGGTCATGCCATTTATTGGTGTTGTGCATTAGGTTTATGTGATCAAAATCATAACAGTACATACTTTTCTCTCATTTTACATTAATTAATTCATTAATTAGACATTCGATAATGTTGCTTGTAATAACACTGTAATAAAAATGTATTACACTGGATATAGCTGGTGGTGCTGAGAGGAAGTCAGCCTAAATAGTGACGCTAATAATAAATGCTGTCCGACATTAATAGGTACTTTTGTTGGTAAGCGTGAACACTTAGTGTTGAAGCAGCCAAAGCAATTAAAAACACTGAACTAATGTATAAAAGGTACAAAGAGAGGATGAAGGATGGATGCGGGGCAGAGATATGATCCACGTCCACGATTATTATAATAAAGGACAGTGAGGATACAGCTCTGCTGCTTCATACGTGGTATCGCGTTCACGCCCTGGACGTTCACATGAGACAGCTGTCAGTCTGTTTGTCACTTGTTACTACACTCCATGATAAACCACATAATTATACAACGTTACAATCACACTCATAACCACGTGGCCTCCTCTATCCCATGCTTTTCTGTCTAATGATTTTAGCCTATAGAACCTCAAACAATGCAGAAAGCCAAAACGGAAACTGTAGGCTACAATAAAAAAACGCTGAATCGGCAAATATGTATCAGTTCAATAACTTTAATTCTTACAACTGCTGAATTAATGGGCGATGAGAAGTATTTTATATTAGATAAAAAGAAACCGGCCAACTTAAACTAAATATTGGAAACATCAAGGCAACCGAGAGGGAGGGAGAGAGAGAGAAATGTATGGGGTTGCTTGTTGTTATGGTGTATGGTTAGGCAGTATTGTTTCACAGTCATGCCAATAAAGCTAATTGAATTGAGAGAGAGAGAGAGAGAGAGAGAGAGAGAGAGAGTAAGAGAGAGAGAGAGAGAGAGAGAGAGAGAGAGAGAGAGACTGTACGACAGCTTTCGTGTGAGCTTAGTTTTTATTTTCCCGGGATGGGATGATTCTTACTGCTGAATCATTAATGGCTGCACTCGCGTAGGCCTGGGACAGAAGGTGAACGTATCTGGCATTGTTTGTCTTATTATTTGTCTTATTACTATTAATATATTTAGCCATTTTGCTACAATTATGCCTCACACAACAGCTGCTGTGTATCGATTTGACCTTTTTCTCCATGAGATGGAAGAATTTTTAAAGTTGCGTGGCGGAAAGCCCCAGAGAGCTTTCATCATGTGTAAGAGGGAACAATCACGAACTATTCACAGCGGAAATGGAAACCACAACACTTCTCGTTATGATCGGCAAGGACATGTGACTGGTTAATAATACACATCTTGTTTTGATTTGATTAACTAAAAAAATCAAACATAATGCACAGTCTACTGTTCTCATAGTCAAAACCTAAATATAGGCTATAAATATTTTAATGATCTATTGGCAATTAAAATGATCTTTTTAATTATTTAAAATTATGTTTTTAATTGCCTGCAGTTAATCAATAGCCCATAGAAAAAGCATGGGGTGCTGCAGCACCCTCAGCACCCCCACTTCCCGCGCCATTGTGGATATTGTTTCCTTTCACGTGATACTCTCCAGGTAACTTAGTTATATATTTATTGAATTACATTACACAAAACAAAACATTCCTGTTAGACCAGTAGGCTACTGTTAAGGCTTTTTGTGTATGAAATGTGCTGTTTAAATTTAATGCATTATTAAATTGTTATGATAATAATTTAAAGAGGAGTACAATTTCCAGCAATATCCAAAGGCTGTCCATGCAATGGAAACATGGATTACAAGGACAAAATATTGTCTACAATGCTGCATTCAGTTTAATTTTTATAAGAAAAGAAGATACACTATGATTACTGTAGACCAGGGCTGTTCAATTATAAATTTAATTGGGACGGATTTTAAAACCAGGACACAGAGATGGGCCGGACATTTTCTCAGGAGTTGGGATCATTAAGATTTTATTGACACTTGTATTGGTAATCCTTATTGGTTTAGTTCTTTATTGATGCTCTTATCAGTCCTATTTATTACTTATTTATTTTTAAATAATTAAATATATTATTTAAATTTTTTGTTGTTTCCAGAGCAGCAACAGGATTTACAGCTGCAAAGTTACTAATATCCAACACATTCTCATCTCAATGCGTCATATCTGACGCTTTCATCCGGAGTGACAAAGCGTAAGGATTTTACGCTAAAGGTACCCTTCCGCGTCCGTATGAAACGCTCCCGTTTCCTACGTTAAAGCAACACAAGGGAGGCTAACCCTACCTGTTAGCACATCGGCCGTGAGGCCGATGTGCGCAGCTGTAGGGTTAGCCGGTCGACATGCATACATTCAGTGACTTGGGTTTAGGCACTAACATTTCGGATGGTTGTGGTTAGGGTAGGGGCCTCGGGGGGGCTGTCAACACCTTTATCACGAACTTAGCTACCTAGCTAGCTACCGCTAGCTAGCTAGCACTTCCGGTCCGAACCGGACGCCCCGGAGCGTCTCATACAGACGCTTCCGGAAGCGTCTCATGGAGACGCACCGGGTGCGTCTCCATAAAACGCTAAAGGGTACCTTTCGCGTAAAATACTTACGCTTTGTCACTCTTTCTCAAATCGTCGGTATATGACGCCCTGAGATGAGAACGGGCTCTAATATCTCACTGGAAACAAATTTAACATGTCAGTAAAATTAATATTACATATTCCTGACATCAACATACTGTGTGAAGTTTAGAAATGATGAACAACTTAGTCCCTCCTGTCCTCCTCCTCCCGCTGCTGCTGCTGGTAGAGGGGAGGGCTGGTTTGTCTCGGCCGACTGCCGTAGACTTTTCGTTCAGAGGGGGGGCCATAGGGGGGTCCGAGGGCTGTGTTACAGGGGGACTGGCCCCTGCTGGACCCCCGCCCAGAACCGCCACAGGATAGTAAATCAGGTTCGGACACTCTGAACGCTCCTCAAACCAAGTGTGTCACCCCGTTTGTGTTGTGAAGCTCTGAACCGATGTTTGCGGCTACCGGGATCTGACGTCAGCTACCAAACAACAACACAGCTGCGTGGCGGTCACTCTGCGCACGTTTGAAATTAACTAATGTGACTCACTGAAGGAGATGTGAAACACGCAGACTAAAATCGTGTGTTCGTAAACCTTCAGCGAGAGCTGCTGCCGCTCCGGGTGACACTGCAACTGTAACAGATGACACGAACGTGAAAGATCAACCCGATCGCATCAACATGCGTCACATACATAAAAGGTCGCCTCCACGCTAGTGATATTAATCTGACACCGAAGCTCCGATGCCCGCTTCATACTCTCTTACTCCTTTCAACGAACCACTGCTTTGGAGCTTGTATCGTTACGTCATTAGTGACGTTACAGTGATGTGTGAAGCAAACGCACTGGTTCACTCCATAGACAGTAGCTTATGGCGCGTTCGATACCGGTCGGAAATGGGAATTTTCCCAGTTGAAACTTACGAATTTCGACATCAAAGCGTTGCCACCAGGTTCATTGTGGTGCATGACGCCGAAAGTGATCGAAAACCTTGGCTGACCGTGATAAAGTGTGCACACAGTTGCACTCTCAGCTGTGCTTTAGGTGTTTAAAAGGATGGAAGTTTAACCGCAACTACTGACATAAACAGCTCAAACGTTACTAGTTATGTGTTCCCCTCTGGCTATATAAGTCAGTCAGTGTTGTTGTTACACTTCCTAATGCTTTGGCATTTTTAACAATAATTTTTATGCAGAAAAGATGACTTTATGAGATTCTTTACTGTAGCCAGATACCTAATGTGTAAAAACTTCTACATCAATATACATGCAGAACAGGTTTTACTATATGATCGTAGGCTATGTATTATTTTAATTCAAATACATGCAAATACACGTTTTGTTACCTTTAGTTTATGGTTTACCATTTACAGTTTGTGCTTCCATGGGCGCTGACATTGTTTTCTGACGTCATTCAGCTGCCAGTGAGATCACACCAAGAGGCGCCTCCACAGGATGAGCCTGTGACGGACAGGTTTAATAATTTACTGTGTTTCACTTTGTTACAGCCATAAAAAGGAATTCAGCCTTTCTAGAGACGAACGCTGAGTTCGATGTTTCTCATCTGACGGCCTTGACTGGAATAGGGGGTCCTTGGTGCAGTCCTGGGTCATTGGGTTGTGAGCCCCAGGTTTCCTCAGTCTGCCTGAGGCACCTGTACAATAAGATGTTTGCCAGCGAAACACCAGATCCAGTTTGATCCAGCTGCTGCAGCAGTCGTGCCCAGAGAAAGATCCCAGGAGCTCTCAGGGAGAAAGAAGAGGAGGACTGGAAGAGATGGGAGTCAGAACAAGGCAAACAGGACCGCTGACTGGGGGAACAGGGGGGTGACAGAAACTGAAATAAGACCAGGACGTGCATGGATCCACAACGGGGCCATCACAAGAGAGCTCACAGAGGCCGTCTCCCTCACGTCTAATGCAAAGTCCTTCTCCGTGCTGGATGTCAGTCAAGGTTTCTGGCAGATCAAGCAGGATGAGGAAAGTTTCAACGCTTGCACTTTTAACACCTACAGGGAGATTTGTTTCCTCCGTCTGTCTGCTGATGGAGCAGCTGAGGATGGACTCGATGAGGGCGGCGTAGAAGGGCACCGTCTTTGTCTTTGGCAGGCTGAACTTCCAGGACTTTGGGGAAAAAGGGGGACCGAGCGTCCTCACCTGAGGAGGGCCGGCAGCGATACCAGAATGAATAAACGAGGATGTGGGGAGGGGCTCATAGAGGATTTTGTGCGACGCCCTTCAACACAACCAGGAGACCAAACAAAGTCCTTTGAGTGAGAGGGAGCCTCAAGTGACTGAACAAGATTAAAAGACTTCACAGTGTTTATAAAATCCAGAGTAAAAGAAGAACCAGAGGGACAGCAAACGTGTTAAAATCACCTGCAGCGAGACTCTTTCACAGCAAAGTAAAATTAAAGCTTATTTATCATGAATAATAAGAACGGGTTAGTTTTAGAGTCTTATTCTATATTTTAACTTTAGTATCAGGAAACCCTGACTGCCCTTTACTTTACTTTGATTTTAAATGTTTGATTAATTAAAAGTACACACTTTCTTCATGCAGTATGTCTTCCAGTATTCTGATGAAAATCTGATGTTTAACATTTCTCGCTGTGGTCTGTTAGCGTGAGACGCGATCCTCCATCTGAATCTGTCGATCTGATAAATGAGGAACAACAGACCTGATCAAAGAACCAAATGTGTCCTGAATTCAACGCGGACCAAAACAATAAAGAACAACTCCAGTTTCCAAATTTAACAACATGAAAATATTTATTTGTGTCCCAAAATACATAGAAATAAATACATTTTTAGCACCTTTCACGGGCCCAAAGGACACGTAGTTACAGTGACAGAACAACAAAAAGTCATTCAGGACTGAATTCCTGGGTAAAGAGCTGGTTTTTAGTAGATTGTTGAAAGTGTCCAGACAGGGAGCGTTTCGGATCTCTGTGGAGATGAGTTCCAGAGGAGGGGGGCTGTGACGCTGAGGGCTGAGGCTCTGTCCCCAAAAGTCTGGAGTCTGGTGTGGGGGACAGAGAGCAAACACCTGTACAACCTGTGACAAGCTGACCCCTTCTTCATCAGCATCTGGCTGTTCTGGTTTCTGCTCCGTGTGTCTTTTATATTTCCAGCCAACAGCCAATCCAACAGCAGCTAAACAAACCAGAACAAAACCTGCTCCTAGTCCGTAGTGATGTTTGTTTTCCTCTGTGGGGTTTCTGTTGATTTGGTTTCCCTCCTCGACGTCTCCGCTGTTGGAACCTGAAGGTCAAAGTGCATATTAGTCAGGAAATGAGTGAACAGTGGAACAGCCTCCATTTACTCTTCTATATCTTCTATATTCCTAATCAGGGATGGGGATCCTTCAATTTTATTGATTTTGATACCATTATTGAGACTGCTTATGAGCTCACTGACACAGATTTAGACACATTTGTGAACAATATTTGAGAGAAATAGGCCTTTTGTGTACATAGAGAGTCTGTGGCCCATATCAGACTCCAGTGTCCGCAGTTTGTTTGTTTCATTACGCTTTCTGGCGCTGTACACATCTGTCCTACAACCCGCTCAGTCTCTCCCCACTGTGTCGCTCGGCCAAGTAGCATACCAGCACGCATGTAACTCAGAAGAAAGCTTGCGGTCCGGTGGATTTTAGGTATAAGACAGGGAATTTGTGAGCAGATGATAGCGAGGTAGAGAAGGAAGAGAGCCAAATGTTTAACAATGGCTTTTTGTGTCTTTCAGCTCCGTCTGCAGCAGAACTGCTCTACAGTGACATTAAAGTTGCATCAAATGCGACCTGAGTG
This sequence comes from Lepomis macrochirus, assembly GCA_024633595.2. NCBI lineage: Eukaryota > Metazoa > Chordata > Actinopteri > Centrarchiformes > Centrarchidae > Lepomis > Lepomis macrochirus. The sequence goes on along the minus strand of JALXJV020000002.1, from coordinate 32,990,049 downwards.
TCCAGACTGAGGTCGCACTTAAAAAGATCTGGGCCCGTATTCACAAAGAATCTAAGAATCCTCTCAGAAAACTCTTATCTTAAAAACTTTTACCTAGGAGTCTTAGCTTAAGAGCTATTCAGGACTGATCTGAGAGCAACTCTGAGCAAGGAAAAGACAAAAAACTCTTATCTTAGTGAGGAGGTTGACCCCGTTGCTATGTATGACACAATCTTTTGAAGACTGTGATTGGTTGGTTGTCCAAGAAGGAAAAAAAAAAAGAGTGATTTTAAGTTTAGGTTCTATTCTGAGCCTTTACTTTGAAAATTACATGCGTAATATTTCCTATTTGACCGTTCTCTCCTCACACACACACACAAACACACATTATATATGTGTATATAAATCCTGTTTTTTATTTACCATGCTGTTAATTTCCTATCAGGTAGTTGATTGGCTTGGAATGATAAAAATTGTTCCACTCTTTCTGATTGCTGGCGTTTCTATCTAAGTGGTGGTTTGAATGTTGGTTTTAATGGATCAAACACGGAATCAAAATCAAGCAGGGCGAGAAAGCCCAACTGGACCAGTTAGTGGATAAACAGAAGGTGTCACAGCACGGGGCGAGAAGCAGACGAGGGAGCTTAGCGCAAACTATTAACGGTTCATTCTCGTTGTGCACAAGAGGGAAGCTGCTATATTCATAAATGCAGTTTTTTGAGCCTGTAAGGTGGGAATGTCCAGTGGAAACGAAATGACCTGCGACACAATAAGAGGTTCTGACAGTGCTGTAATTGTTTGTGTGATCACGCTTACAGAAGGTTGTGACAGACCCTAATCACCGCTGCTTTGCCAAATATCCTAATGTAGTGATTACTTTCATTCCTGCGCTGTCGGAGATGTTAGCGTGTATCTAATAAGATCAGTCACAAACACGATCCCTGCATCTAATCTATAGCGTCTGATTAACTCACTGTCATCCTGCAACACATTTCTTCTCCCTCTTCGTCTTTCTACCATTTTCTCCTCTACTAAAGAAACTCTTAAGCCTCTTAAAAGTTCTCGTCCTGCTCCTAAAAATTCTGACCTTAAGAGCTCTTTTAAGGGTTAAGATGCTTTATGAATTACTTTTTTCTTTACTAGGATTTTTTCTTTAATTTTAAGAGTAAACACCCACTTTTCTAAGAATTTTCTTAGATTTTTGTCACTAGGAGCTACTTTTAGCCTTAAGATTCTTTGTGAATACGGGCCCTGATCTGTGATGTTTCTCAGCTCAACTACCAGGAAGCAGCTTCACCTGAGAGACAAAGAGACACTCTGAGCTCTACACACTCACCTGGATCTGTCAGGCTGATGTTGGTGGGTTTAGGGAGTGTGTCTCCTCTGTGCGAGCTGTTTTTCCTCTACATTTTCTAAAGATCATCCTTCCAAATACAGCAACAGCAACAAGAAGAACAGCAACAACTGACAGACTGACTATCAGTCCAACATGTCTCTCCTGGCCTCCTCCCTCCTTGTTTCCTCCATCAGTGTCTGCTCTCTTTTCGTCTCCTCCCTCCTTGTCTCCTCCATCCTTGTGTCCAGCTGTGTGACCTGCAGAGCAGAAACAGGTGTGAGGTATCAGCTGTCAGCAGGTGAACAGAATGTCAGACATTATCTACTGCACTTTGATCACATGACTCGTAGCAGCTGTTTCCTCTAAAGTCTCATCAGCAACATCTTTCTAAAACACAAACATCTGATCTGTGATGTTTCTCAGCTCAACTACCAGGAAGCAGCTTCACCTGAGAGACAAAGAGACACTCTGAGCTCTACACGCTGACCTGAGAGACAAAGAGACACTCTGAGCTCTACACACTGACTGAGAGACAAAGAGACACTCTGAGCTCTACACGCTGACCTGAGAGACAAAGAGACACTCTGAGCTCTACACGCTGACCTGAGAGACAAAGAGACGCTCTGAGCTCTACACGCTGACCTGAGAGACAAAGAGACGCTCTGAGCTCTACACGCTGACCTGAGAGACAAAGAGACGCTCTGAGCTCTACACGCTGACCTGAGAGACAAAGAGACGCTCTGAGCTCTACACGCTGACCTGAGAGACAAAGAGACACTCTGAGCTCTACACGCTGACCTGAGAGACAAAGAGACGCTCTGAGCTCTACACGCTGACCTGAGAGACAAAGAGACACTCTGAGCTCTACACGCTGACCTGAGAGACAAAGAGACGCTCTGAGCTCTACACACTGACCTGAGAGACAAAGAGACGCTCTGAGCTCTACACGCTGACCTGAGAGACAAAGAGACGCTCTGAGCTCTACACGCTGACCTGAGAGACAAAGAGACGCTCTGAGCTCTACACACTGACCTGAGAGACAAAGAGACGCTCTGAGCTCTACACACTGACCTGAGAGACAAAGAGACGCTCTGAGCTCTACACACTGACCTGAGAGACAAAGAGACACTCTGAGCTCTACACGCTGACCTGAGAGACAAAGAGACGCTCTGAGCTCTACACGCTGACCTGAGAGACAAAGAGACGCTCTGAGCTCTACACGCTGACCTGAGAGACAAAGAGACACTCTGAGCTCTACACGCTGACCTGAGAGACAAAGAGACACTCTGAGCTCTACACGCTGACCTGAGAGACAAAGAGACACTCTGAGCTCTACACGCTGACCTGAGACTATGACAGTCAGCCTGATGTTGTTGATGAGTTTAGCTTTCCCCGTCTTGTTCTTCTCTCTAACAGAACACACATATGTTCCAGTGTCGTTGATGTTGATGTTTTTCAGAATCACAGAAGCGTCTCCGTTCTTCATCTCTGGATCTCTCAGCTCCACTCGACCACCGAAAAGATGGATGCTGGTAGTTTTCTTTTATCTGCTTCTCCTCCCAGAAGAGGACATAACCGGACTGCATGTCTGGCCGAACCCATTTTATGATGAAGATGGCAGCATCACGTGGATTGACGCATTGAAGAGTGACGTTTTCTCCAGCCTCCATTTTTATTTCTAAACAAAAACATCCAGAGAAAAGAAGGAAGCTGAAGTTAATAATCTTTAATATAATCACAGATTCAATCAAGTGAAGTCAATTAATATATAAATTAAAGTAAAAAGTAAAAATCAAAGCAGAAATGTGACTTCACATAACAGAAGGATAAAATTCCACTTAAATGTTTCATTTAAGCTCATTGGTTACTTTAATTATTCAATTCGATCTGGAAAATGGAAAAACACAGATCAAGAGTTTGTTTTTTATTTTTTTGATGCTTCTGTCCTGAGCTGCACTGAGGTGGTGGCAGCGGTGAGGTTCAAATCCACTGTGACACACCAATGTGTCTCTGAGCAAGACACTTAACGCCTCATTCCACATCTCAGAGGGAAATATTGTGCTTTTACTTCACCACATTTATCTGACAGATTTATTTACTTTAAAAATTAAGGTTTTTACACACAAAACACATGAAGACTAAGACATTTTTCATGTAAAAAAATGTATGGTTCCACTTCACATATGTGAAGATGTGTTGCTTTTCCTCTGTTGGTTAGGCAAAGTAAGCTTTGTGAAGGTGTCACTTTGGGCTCTGGGTAGGTGACAGATTAATCAGCAGATTAATCCATAATGAAATAATCATTAGTTGCAGTCTGATACAAAAAAGTTAGAATTTGCTCCCCCTCAACAATTATAACAGTAAAATCCAGTAATAATCTAACCTTTTTTCTACAATGAGTTCTTTTAAGTACATTTTCCTGATTATATTTACTTTTACTCTAATAACATTTTCAATGCAGGACTTTTACTTCTAACAGAGTATTTTTACAGTATTAGTACTGAATACTTTGTCAGCCACTGAGACACACACACACCTACCTGAGTAACTTGAATAATTATTTAAAGGGGAACCTGTTTATAATAAATGTCATCATTTATTAAATAGGAAAGTTTGCCTGCTGTATTTTTTAATTCTCTTTTTAATGCCAGCAACTCCTGACAAGCATAACCATACTATACTTTTTACTTTTGATACTTAAGTATTTTTAAAAGCAGGTGCTTTTGTATTTTAATTCAGGCAGAAATGTAAATTACAGACTTTAGTGGAGGAATATTAAGAAAGGGTTTCTGTTCTTTTACTCAAGTGCAGGATTTGTGTACTTTGTCCTCCGCTGCTCGCGTCTCAACAGTCTATGGGTCTCAACATAATACTGCAAACTACAGTAACATAAAATAATAAACGTGGTTTGACAGCCTCATTAAAAACATTAATAATATATTATTAAATTAAAAAGGATGCTAGCTTGTTGTTGGAAATCACCACATGTATTATCTGTGAGGACATGGCTCTCTTCCTGTCGAGTTATTGCACCTTTACATGATGCCAAAACACAAAATATTATTTGTAATATTATACCTATTAGAGAAGATTAGTGCTTTGTTTTAAATATTTGTGGTTAAATGTCTTTTCCAGCTGTGTTTCTATGTATCCACTAGCAAAATGTTGATGTGTACATGCTTATTTCATATTTATATGTAAACTCATTATGGGGTCACGCTATGACTGTGATGGCACTTCTGCTTTGCTGATATAAACAATAAAAAAATAGTAAATGTAAATAGTGAACATCGAGGCAGACATGTAACTTAACAAAATAACAAAATTCTACTTCACAATTGACTTGGGTCGTCCTTTTATGTAATTATAAAATTCGATTTGGAAAGTGGAAAAACACATCGAGTTTGTTTTGCCATTTTTAACTCAAAAAAGTCAAATGACTATGTAGTTTTATTTCTGTTTTGGCGATATTTTTGTTTCTGCACATTTACGCAGTCTTGACCTCCTAAAAAGCGCCAAAAAATAACTTTTGAACTTTCATGAAGCGTAAAATGTTCAGTTAGTGATGGTTGTACTGCACTTCATTGGGTTTCTAATACTTTCATGTCCAGTGGTGGACGATACAAATTTAAAGTAAGTATTTTCTTTTCATGCCACTTTTTACTTCTACTTCAGCTTCTACTTTTGACGTCACTGCTACACTACAATAATCAGAAAAGAGATTAAAAGGTAAAATTGATGGCAGAGCTGTTGGACTGCATTGAATTATACAGGTGTGCCTAACAAAGTGGCCACTGAGCTTACAACAATGTTAAAATATTTATAAGAAACTCATCCACCTGTAATCTGACTGAACTGCTATTTAAAAAAATTACTTATTCAACACAATTTAAAAGTCAACAGGAGAATAAGTAAACGTGAACTGACAGCCTTTTTGGCAACACACTTCTCAGTCCTCTTTCAAACAAGAGTGACTCTCTCTGTTTGGAGACTGCACAGCAAAGGTGTGGCCCTAACTTCAGCAAAGATGACGGCCCGCGGCACACATCAAGGAAGGAATGTGAAATATCTTTCCTCTATGGATGAGCGCAGGAGAGAAAGGAAGTCGCCTGGTAAGCAACTGGTTCAAATGCCATAACCTCCATTTTAGATGAGGGTTTGGCGACTGTCAAAGCACAAAATGGATTCAGCTGGCCTAAAGTGGGAGGTACTGTTACTGTTATTCAACAGCACATTGCAGGTGGACTAGGTTTGTGGTAGTTGTATCATACTGTTTTTTTCTTCTCATCAGAGTCCAGATATCTCAATCCCTGAAGGTGACAGCTTCCATGGTACCTCTTTAAATCCAGTTTACTCAGCTAGTACGGCTATGATACTAAGGAACAGGGCTCGTGAACTGCCACTGCAGATTTACTGTAACAGATTATCACTGGCAAAGTGTTCAGTGATATGTTTTTTGTAAAAAAAAAAAGTGTTTTTTTTTCCCACTAACGGCTGAACAGGAGCCCCTTTCTGACCAGCTGGTATCAAAGCAATCAGCACGTGACCACGATTACAGTTTTACAGGATGCACCCAGTTCAAGACATGCAGATAGTTTAAATACATCTACTTTATATATAATTTTGAATCAAGGTACAAGGTCTTTTGTTTGTAGTTATACAACGCAAGGTTGTATAGTTAGTCGGGGAACATTTAACTGAAACCATGACTGTTGAGTTGAAGGCGAGCCAGAGTAAGCTGCAGACCGGAATCTTGGCGTTGTTGTGGCGTTCGCACTACGTGACTGACCGGTGACCGGGGGTCACACACTACATGAGCTGACAACAACTCTGTCACCCGATGCAGCTCGGTCCCCAAAACCAGCAATTATAAAGACAAAGAGTCTGAGTGAAAGAATGGATTAGCACAGGCAGACGGCAGGGATCGTCTGAGCTACAGAGAGCTGAGGAGTAAAAAGGTTTTGCAGAGAACAAGCAGCTGCCTACTATATATACTTGGCACGCCATATATCGAGACGTCGGCGATGTGTCAGAAATGTGTCGGGGAGCCGTTTTGACGCGTCATTGAATAGTTAACAACATAACGACCGCCAATCACCGCTGATTTACTCCCGATCACAGCCTGACGGTCGCCGAAGCTCGCTGAGTGGAAAGTCGGGCTAAAAATGGTGGGGTGTGAACTAGTTTATGTGTGTTTTTAAAACATACATTAAGCGCTTGCCACTAACCTTTTCTCCAATAACATCTTTAACATCTTTTTTTCCAAATAGTGTTTCTGAGCAGAGAAACTTCAGTTGTTTAGTCCAGTCGTTCCTTGACATTATGAATATGTAATTTTTATCAATATAGGGAAAAGATGTCCACATTGTGGCGTGTATGTTGTTCCAAACAGTTACTACCCTACTCATGAGAATTGAGACAGACCATGTAAGCTAATGTGCTTTGTACATTTATACCAGTTTCAATCAAGCAACCCGATCGCATCACACGCGTCACATATACACGCTTTGGAAAAGTAGTATGTATATAGTGCATAAAGCGGCGATTTGCGTGTATATGATACGCTGCAGTTTACAATAGCGTTGCAGCACAAAGGAGGCTAATCCTACCTGCTAGCACATCGGCCGTGAGCTGTTAGTTACATGCATATATTTACTGACTTAGGTTTAGGCACTAACTAATGTCATGGTTGAGGTTAGGGAAATTGCCTCGGGGAGGCTGTCAATTCCTTAAATAAAAACATTGCTAGCTAACTAGCTAGTTAGCAACCGGAAGCACTGCTCGCGCATCCGTTAACCCGGGGCGTCATATACATACGCTGCCGGGATGCGTCTCATACACGTACCTGGGGGCGTAAACTACACACGCAAAATCGCCGTTTTGTGTACTATAGACACGGCTTTCCCAAAGCGTGTAGGCTATATGTGACGCAAAAGCATGAGAACAGGCTGAATCACAAGATCAGTGGGTGACATACGACATAATTTTTACTTAAAAATCGTAACACAATTGATGCTATTAACACAGACACCTTTTTTAATTATTTAATTTAATTTGTTTTTTGACAGGGACAGTGCTCATTAATTAACAGCTGCACTGTAAATGAGCCAGAGTTAGTTCAACAGGCTAATTTCCATCCATTTCCACGAACGTAAATCTCAAGTGTACACGAGGGAGACGGGGCTTCTCACCAGTGTGGCAGTGACCACCGTCTTTAGAGCCCCTAGTGGCAGCGACCACACCGACCAGTGTCTCAGCAGTGGTCGGTGTGGCACTGACGATGGTCTGTGTGGCAGCAACCCAAGACTATGGAGCCTCGTCTCATGCACCGTCTCGCCAAATTAAAAGATGAATTCTGGTGTCTTCTTCATACTTTGGTGTTTTTGAATTGAATAACGTCATCCATGTGAATAAAATACTATTCATTTCCAGGCCATTAGAGCTTGTTTATAAAAGTTTGATAACTTCACAGTAATTTATCGATTTTGTAGTCTTTTTTATCAACTCAGTTAGCCATTTAACTTTCGAAAGTATTGTTTAAGGTTTAAAACTTAAAACCTCCAGACCTCAATTTTTTAGGTTGCATAGGGTATCTTTCCCTAAATAATGCCATTTGTTCTTCCAAATGAAATTAAATAAGATCTTATCTAATTCTTTGTTTATTTCAGTAGGCATTTCCAGTGATAAGGATACATAGATATGGATATTCCCTCAGTATTAGATATTAGAACTCTACCATTCAGTGAAAGATGCCTCATCCACCACATGTTGAATTATTGCAGAATTATTGCAGAGTTTTTCATTCTTTTCACACCCAGGTATGTAACTGGGTTCTTCACAGGGATACCATTAACTTCTGATAGTTCACATTCATACAGTAGAAAATTCCTCAACACATCTAATTACTTTGATCCATTCCTCTCTATTAGACAAAAAAATTGTATCATCTGCCAGAGATAATTTAAATGATGTAAGGTCTCTTTAGGTCTACTTTGGAACCATAGACTGTATAAAAACTTGAAAGTTTTTTAAATGTGTACAGCCACAGTTTGTGTGACAAGGAACAGAAAGGAGCCATCCCTTAGAGACTGTGGCAGAGACCAGTGGTCTGTGTGGCAGCAAGGCAGCGACCAGCGAGCCCTAAAATGTCCCCACCACTTTTCAACACAAACGCACTCTAAGACACAGTCCTTCAGAATGCTCTCTATTACATGTTCATGCATACTGTAAGTATTAGTGAGTGTAGTGGTGCTCATGGGACGATGCTCTGGCATGGAGGAGTAGCCTATAAGGCTGGGATCGAAAAATCACAGTATACTCACTTGAAAAATCTAAACTACAGCACTGGGGTCACACACTGCAAGAGCTGACAGCGACTCTGTCACCTGACGCTGATCTCCAAACGATGTTTTGTCAAGAAAACACACGCAAGTAGCAGGAAGAATCTTTTACAGTGTTTTACAGTGAAAGAGTAGCTGCCTGCTCTCATTGGCTGGATGTGGATGTCAGGCGGCCGACCAGATATTTGGCGTGCTAGATATGATGTGTCGGGGAGCCGTTGTAATGCGTTGTCCCTGAGAGTGAAGAGTGATGACCTCGACCCCTGCGTTGTCTTTTCATTAAATGCACCGACCTCAGCAATAGGCTACCAAATCTGACTTGAAGCTAAACTGAAAAATTGACAGCCTGTTTAATAAGAGGAGTAACAACAACACTAATAAATGAATCAGTGTGGCGCAGCTGCAGGTCTTAAACTCTGTCAGTATCAACAAGGTTCCGCATAAACTTCGACAACAAGGCGTCATGATGCTACATTACAAGATTCAGGTCAGATGAGAGATGCACACAAAGACAGAGCTCACCTCCAGATGCAGAGAGCAGAGGGAAGATCACGAAACAGAAGAAAACCGCGAGCGACATGTCAGCTGAGAGAGAGGTGAGCTGGTCCTGTCCTCAGAAACTTTGAGGTGGCTTCAAGATCGCCGGGGCTTTCACTGAACTGATAATCCAGCATGAGTGCAGGCATTTATGTTCACACATAAGAGTGAGTTCCTCAGGGGGAAGAGGCTCCGCCCAGTCAGTCAGTCAGGAAGTCAAACAGTCAGAGACAGAACTGGGCTCAACTACGACGTCAGCCTGTCTGACAGCCACAGATACACCAAAGGAAATGTGGCTACATGCTTCTCTCCACACTGTTCATGGAGCCTATGTATCCTATTTACACAAATAAATACAATATTACTCTAGTTTACACAGACTAACTGTTGTAAACTCTTTATAAGGCTCGGAGCCCTTTTGAAACTAATCTGCGGCCTCACATAGAATAAATGTTGTGTTTGTGTCATGGTCGGTCAGTAAGCTGAGTTACTCACCCACACATCGTCTCTTCAGGCAGAAACTCTTCTTTTCTGCTGGTGCAGTTCTGGGTGTTTCCTGTTGTGACTCTCAGGGTTTTTTGCTCTCAGCAGTGAAGCTGCAGCTTTTCTGTCGTCCGGCAGATTTTTCAGAAACTTCATGTTCCTGTTTTTCTCCTCCTGTGAGTAAAAAACACTGTTTAACACCGGGCTGCAGTACGAAGTGAAGATTCCTCACTGCTGGCTGTTCGCTTAAAGCGCGTCTCAACACATGATTGGCTAAATGTGCATTTGTCAGTCACTGAGCCTCCTCTCACTACATACATTAAAACATTCAAGCTGCTCAGTAAAGATGAAGGGTGGAGGACATGAGGCGGCTGCTCCTCTGCTGCTGGAACAAAACACTTCCTGCTTAATAATTCTTTATTTCTCAGTTTTTTAAATCAGCTTAAAAAATGCAGAAACATCTGACTCTCAACTCTGTTTGGTTTCCTGTGAGTCCTCCCAGAGCCATCACTAATGAAACCTGTTTGCTCAAACTTGGCTCACAGCCAGCGTGAGTTCCTGAAGCAGGAGACTGAACGTAGAAGTTAAACTGAACAAAACCTGGTGTTACTTTAAGCTTCATCAACGTCAGAGTCTTCAGATATACAACATGAATAAAAGAGCAGCAGTTTGTTCTCATGTCCGTTTCTACTCACCAGCAGTGAAGAGGAAAAACTGAACCCACATCCTGATTCAGACTGAGACGCGAGTGGGGGATGGTGAAGTTAAAATGAGCTTGGAGCTGCTTCATACCAAACTCCTCCCTCTGAAATTTCCCCTCGCTGTTATCTGATCACAGGGAAAGGCCCTGACAGACACTGTCTATGTGTAAAACATTAGATGTCACTTTCCTCTCTCAGCTCCAGAGTTACACCTAAAGAAAGTGAATGATACTGTTTTTATCAGGTTTTACTGACTCTTGGTTTCATCTGCTCTACAAGCAGGATGAATAAGAGAGAAGTGATTTTAAAATATAGGCTACTCTGGAGAGCAACTCCCTGAGGATAACACTGACATGTAACCTGACACCTGGCTGTCTGGAAGCTCAGGTTCAACAACTCTGAACTCAAGTTCTCTACTGAAGCAGAAATATTGTAGGTTCCAGGTTCATTTGGTTCATCTGTGAACAGTCATGAGGTTGTAATCTGATAAATGAGTCCTGAATACAACATGGGCCAAAACAAAAAAAGAGCACAACTTGAACGTCCGATGTAATGTTTTTTTTTAACTTCACACGAACATTAAAAGCAGGAGAGAAACAAAGTTAGTACAGTTTTCCTTCACAGCAGCAGAAGGTGGTTGTTTACTTTTTACTTGGATCTGAATCCAGTTTAAGTGATTTTACTTTTACATAAGCAGAACATTGTAGTACTTTTCCATCCCTGGCTCAGGGTGGATATTTGAATTGCATTTATTCTGACCCGTCTGTGAGAACAATGTGTCTACAAGGAGCTGTTCAGCAGAAAGGAGAGCTTCAACAGGTTTACAGACTCTCCACCAAGATGAGGCAGCAACCCATGAAGGGAAAATTATTGTTGTTGTTGGTCTGTTGAAGGTGAGTGCATGTTATTAATACTAAAAATCAGCTTTTGTTCATATTAGTCAGGAAATGAGTGAACAGTGGAACAGCCTCCATTTACTCTTCTATATCTTCTATATTCCTCATGTTTGACTCTCAGAATCAACATGGAATAAACTGCAGCTACAACATGGCACACAGACGATGCAACATTAAAGTACGTCCACTGTAAAACTAATGAGCATCGTTTGCTAAAGACAAAGAGATTCTCTGATTATAAATCCAATGTAATTTGCTTCAGTCAGCACTTTTTCACTTCATGCTGGGAATTGTTTCCACCGTAGAGCCGAGGTCTGCTGTCATGGCTCCTACACTCCTGCAGGTAGGTCAGCCTGGCGTTTGCAGTTCCTGCCTCATGCGGGAAGGCAAACAAATGTCAGATAGTGTGAATGCCTATATGAACAGGCGTATGATGTGAATGCTTTGATATACATATTAAGTTTTAGTCACAAATATATATTTTTAATTCTTGCATATCTGCCAGTCTAACTGTGCAGATCTTAATCATTTAGATTGTTGAAGAGTTTACACTAAATTAATTATTTTGATAAACATCTTTGTTATTCTGACATTTCAGTGGATGAAACTCATTAGCATTAAATATTAATTTTTAAAACCTTATACATCCTTTATATATAAAATGATCAGAAACTTTACTGCTGTGGATATTAATATTACTAATGTTGAAGTAGTAGCAGCATCAGTAGCAGTGCTTTACGTGTTGCAGTAGTAGCACTGTTAACACTGGTGTCAGTTGTTGTACCTGCTGTAATGTGTTTTATTTTCCAGAGAGTGATCGAGCTCCAGTTTACTCGGCAGTGGGAGCTAGAAGAGTCTCAAAAGAGATAAATGCACACACTACATTCACATATGCAAACACAGGGTTCATATATGTACACACGTGATACACAAATGCACACACAATTTACAAATGCACACAAGATTCAGAAATGTATTTCTGATGCACACACAAATATATCTTGATTTACAAACTTCACTGCATTTGTGTGTGAATTTTGAGACTCCCCTGACTTGGCTCGACTCACAAATGCAAATTTTTTTTATATAGGGAATGATCTGCAACCAGTCAGATCTCTCCTTTGTTTCAGCCAATCACAAGAACGCTCCCCACGTGGGGGATGATTCACGCATAAGCCAATCACATGAAGGCGTTCACACAGCGATGTATAAACAGAGCCTTCTCATCTCAGGGCGTTATATACCGACGATTTGAGAAAGAGTGACAAAGCGTAAGTATTTTACGCGAAAGGTAACCTACACTTTAGCGTTTTATGGTGCGTCTCCAGGAGACGCTTCTGGAAGCGTCTGTATGAGACTCCCCGGGGCGTACGGTTGTGACCGGAAGTCTACGCTCGTGATAAAGGTGTTGACAGCCCCCCCGAAGCCTCTACCCTAACCACAACCATCCGAAATGTTAGTGCCTAAACCCAAGTCACTGAATGTCGACCGGCTGACCCTACAGCTGCGCTAGGGTTAGCCTCCCTTGTGTTGCTGTAACTTAGGAAATGGGGGCGTTTCATACGGACGCGGAAGGGTACCTTAAGCGTAAAATCCTTACGCTTTGTCACTCCGGATGAAAGCGTCAGATATGATGCATTGAGATGAGAATGTGTTGATAAATACAAGACAAATGTTTGTCAAGAAGAACACAACAGTGTGGGAGTGCAGAGGTCAAAGAGCAACAACAACAAGCTGCTGAGTAAAGATGGAGGACAGGAGTCAGCTGCTCCTCTGCTGTTGTAACAAAACACTTCCTGCTTTATTATTCTTTATTTCTGAGTTTTATCACCTTAAGTTAACTTCAAACTGCAGAAAAACGTCCAGTAAAAGCCTCTGAATCCGAAATCAGACTCCTTCCAGAGTGATCACTTAGTAAACCTCTTTGTTCAGACTAACTTGGCTCCCAGCCAGCTGAAGTCCTGAAGAGAAACTAAACAGAGAAACATGTTTCCTTCTTAAAGTGAAAGAATCAGTCAGAGTTTGAAGCTCCTGATCAGCTCTGAGCTCAACAGCAGCTGAAAAACTTTGCCTCCACATTTGGGATTTAATCTTTATCATGGAGTCACATGAGAAAAACTGCAGACTGTGTCATGAGGGAGGAGACGAGTTTATCCTGCTGCTGCTCACAGACACAAAGTTAAACTGAGCAAAACCTGATTTTGATTTAAATTTCTTCACTGTGGAGTCTAAACTGAACTACTGTGACTGAGAGCTGCTGCTCGTCTGTCTGCTCTGTTTTCTCCTGAGCTGATTCTTTGTTTTATCAGCAAGAAGAGAAAACAGTGTTGACTTTCGACCTGAAGTACAGACAGATAAAACTGGTCACATTTAACAGGAGACAACATCATATCCTGTACAATGATCAACACGTCTCCAACAGACATAAGTCATGGTGAATAACGTGTGTTAACATGTGTTCCCATCACATTCAGGTCACAGCGCTCAGCTTTAACACATAATCATCTATAATAAATTAAATATAATAAAACATTTGACAAACACAGAAGGTCAGTGAACCACCGTCTGGTGTTTTACAGGTAAATATAATATCATTTAAATTTAATGTCCAGGAAACCAGGAGCTGAGACTTAAAGGTGACGACATGAGAGGAGCAAACAGCTGAAAAAGGTTTAAAAAACTTCAGCAGACGTCAGGAGACACTTAAACTTTCTGTAATAAAGAGTTCACTAACTCTGAGAGTCTTTCTCACTTTTACTGTCACACTTGTGAGCGAGAACAATGAACCTTCAACAGGCTGAGAGCAGCCTCCTCTTTCTGCAGTCTGTCTTCATTCAGCATTCAGTGACCTTCCTCTCTGCTTCTGTGGCGTCTCTGTAGCAACAGGAAACGCTGTACCTCTATTACTCCTCACTGACTCTTATTCACACAAACTGAAAGACATGAACGCGACTCACATGGAGACATTTCACACAAGGTGTTTCAATATGCTGTGGTGTGGAGCCTGATGGCTGACGGCACAAATGAGCCTCCGAAGCTCAAAGTAGGTCTTTTAAAGTCCTCCACAACATCAACAGCACGGCCATTAATATTAACTGTGTTTAGGCAGAGTGAGATTGCAGCTGAAATAATTCAACAATAAGAGACTTCTTAAGTTATTCACTACTCAAGTAAGTTTTTCAGTGAGTGCTTTTGTATTTTAATGACCACTTTTACTTGTACTTAAGTACTTTTTTTTGCTGTGTAGAGACTCTGTGATCATCAGAGGAAGAAAAGCCTCCATGTGAACAGAAGAACAACAGAAAACAGAGCAGTCACAGCTGTTCAATGTGCATCTGTGCACACATCATCTGTTCATGAGGTGTTGAGTCCAGTCTGACAGAAACAGAAGATTTACCTGAACTCTCAATCACAATCCTGAGTCAGACTGAGACCTGAGTGGGGGATGGTGAAGTTAAAATGAGTGCAGAGCTGCTTCATACCAAACTCCTCCCTGTGAATAGTGACATCACTTTGTTCTGTGATCGCAGACGTTCAGGCATTTAGAGCCATCAGGTTCACTTTCCTCTCTCAGCTCCAGAGTTACAGTTAAAGGAAGTTTATGATCCTTTTACTGACTTGGTTTAATCTGCTCTAGAAGCAGGACGCTGTTCAAAAGTCAACACATAACTTACATGTCTGATCCATTATCATCCATATATATATCAGACATGTAAGTTAAATATCAGACATACCTGATACCTGCGGCTGCCTGGACGCTCAGGTGTGTTGAGGTTTGGCTTCCAGCTCAGAGCAAACCTGGACCTACAGCTCTGAACTCAAGTACTGTACTGAAACAGAATGATACGAACTTGTACTTGAGTATTTTTATTTTATCTGACAGCTGTATGATGAAGTTTTTACAATTAAACATGAAGTACTGTCAGAGATTAAACAGCCAACATCAGGTAAAATGGCTCCACCTGCTCTGCCTGACACACTGCTCATGTTCAGGAATAATAATGACACATGATGCAACATCTGAATGGGACATCATGATAATGAGAGATCTGATTCCTCATGTTTACTGTGCTCCGTTACTTAAAGTGACAGTTTGAAAGGAGCTCAGGTTGTTGTGAAACATCTGGATCAACAGTTCAGGTGACCTACAGTTTATTCTGACTTTTAGATCGACAGAAACAAGAGTTACCGTTTGAAAACAAAACCTTTTGTATAGATGAAATTAAACTTAATTAAACCATCAGCTCACGCAAACCTGTGCTCCATTTGACAGGAAGTCAAAATTTCAGACTGGAAAGTCTCTTTAAGTCGAAGAACCTCATCGACCTCAAAATCCCAGATGGCTGCTCTGAGCTGACGCAGCTGGCCACCTGTGAGGTCACTCACCTGTCACTCAAAGAGGCAAAATCCTTAATTATGCATAAATTTAAGCATTAATGTAATTTAAACTAAAACCCCTGTGAGCAACACTAATCTCAGGACACGAGCCTGTGATGCACAGGTTTAATAATTTACTGTGTTTCACTTTGTTACAGCCATAAAAATGAATTCTGCCTTTCTAGAGACGAACGCTGTGTTCGATGTTTCTCATCTGACGTCCTTGAATAGGGGGTCCTCGGTGCAGTCCTGGGTCATTGGGTTGTGAGCCCCAGGTTTCCTCAGTCTGCCTGAGGCACCTGTACAATAAGATGTTTGCCAGCGAAACACCAGATCCAGTTTGATCCAGCTGCTGCAGCAGTCGTGCCCAGAGAAAGATCCCAGGAGCTCTCAGGGAGAAAGAAGAGGAGGAGGACTGGAAGAGATGGGAGTCAGAACAAGGCAAACAGGACCGGCAAGTAGGAAAGTCGACTTCAAGTGGCGTTCAAGGATAGTTTTTCTAGTTGGAGGTCGGAAATTTCCCAGTTACGAGTTGCCGGGAACGCAGCACAAGATGGTGGCAGGTGAAAGTGCGACGCGTTTTCCGTCATCTGTCCTCCAACACCGCACACACAGATGCCAGAATGAGCAGGGATGTCCCGATCAGGTTCTTTTGCCCTCGAGTCCGAGTCATTTGATTTTGAGTATCTTTCGATACAGAGTCCCGATCCGATACTTCTATAATACTTAAAAAACAGATCCAGGATGTGCCTTATTTTTTATTTAATATAAAAACATATAACAACAATGTGAACAATCAAGTAATAAATAACATAAATTCTTCATTTTGGACTAAAAAATATTACAATATATACACATTTATATCCAAGTCCTGATCAGGAGGTAACGTCCGATTCCGATCAAGTCTGAAACAACGTGATCGGGCCGATTTCCGATCTCGTGATCGGATCTGGACGTCCCTAATAATGAACATACCTGCTGTAAGTTCTAAGTTAATTACATGATACATTGGTTAGCGAGCTCACAGCGATGTTCATCAGTATGATGCTCTGACTTAACGAGGCGTGACAGTGCGCCTGCGCAAGTTTGAAGAATCACGTATGACTTATGGAGTTTACTAAAGTCATACGTCACCACAACTAAGCAACTTTTGCAACTTTGAGCAAAAAATTAAGCTATTTGTCAAAAAATATTTGGTTAATCAACAATGTGAGGAAGTGACTCAGAAAAATATGAAATATCAGAGAAATGTCAAAATACAGTGGAGGGGAGCTTTAAATATACAATAAAAAATACATTTATATACAAAATAAAACAATAGTCAAAAAATATATTAAATCTATTATTAGCTGTGATCTGACACACTGGAAGTGATTTACAGGCCTTGTAATTAATTTTCAAAGACAGTAGAAAGCGACAAGCGGGCGTGCGACCCCGCGGGGCCAAACCACTACACAGTCTGTCCCCCTTTGAAGAGACCCTCAAGAGTCAAATCATTATTTACTGAGAGGAGATTTTAACAGATCTGCTTTTACTTCTATCTTTTACTTAGGCAGAATATTGTAGGACTTTTTAATCCCAGGACAAAAGGGGGACATTTGAAATGCATTTGGTCTGACCCGTCTCTGGGACCACTTTCCCAGGAGAGACCAAACCAGGAGCTGATCTGCAGTCGAAACAGAATCAACAGTCACACAAACTCCTCCACCTCGTTAAGGCAGAAATCCATGAAGAGCAAAATTTCAGTCTGTGCTGATGAAGCAGATCATCATGGTGAAGATCTTCAAACGCCAGATTTACACCTTCACACCCACAGAAGGATGAAATGTTGATCACATGATACATGTGGTCAGGCGGCAACAACCTGTGACAAGCTGACCGCTTCTTCAGCAGCAGGCTGTTCTGTTCTCTGGTCCGTATGTCTTTTATATTTCCAGCCAACAGCCAATCCAACAGCAGCTAAAAAAAGCAGAACAAAAGCTGCTACCAGTCCGTAGTAAACACCGTAGTTTCCCTCTGTGGCGTTTCTGTTAATTTGACCTGAGGCTGAAACCTCCAGCTGGATGATTCTGATTGGCTCAGTCTCAATGGTGGCTCTCTCACTTCTTGATCCACCTGCTGCAACTCGACACTCGTATGTTCCAGCGTCGTTGCTGCTCACGTTCTTCAGAAGTAAAGACACGTCTCCGCCCTTCAGCTCTCTGTCCTCCAGCTGCACCCGGTCCTTAAAGGATGGATGCTGCTGTTCTGGATCTGATTGTCCATCTCTGTAAAAGAGGACGTACTCTGGCTCCAGGTCAGGTCTGCTCCACTCTACACCTCTGATGGAGACGTTCCCAGCCTGACATGGCAGAGTGACATCATCTCCAGGTTTCACTCGGACCACATCTAAAAACAATAAAAACATCCAGAGAGAAAAAGTAATTACATTTCTTTGCTTCAACAGAAGAACCTGAGATTATGGGAACTAGAGGTGTGAATCTTCAGACGCCTCACGAACCGATTACGATTCAGAGGGCTGTGACGTGAATATAAAATGTTCATCGGTGCATCTTTATTTTCTATACAGGATTTATTTTTTCTGACTGTCTGACTTAGTAATGTTGAAGCAAAGTAATGAGCGAAATATTAGTTCTGACTTGTGGCTACTGTCCAACGTTACTTCCTATAAATGTAGTGAACGTTACAAAGCTGCTAAAATACGTGGTGTTTCCTGCTCAGACTGGGGGACGTTAGTGCTAAACTTCACTGTCCAGCAGATGATCAACAACAGCCTTTTGTTAACGGACACAAATTTACGGCTCAACATTGTGATGCTTGCAGCCAATATGGAGCTGTCATTATGATTGGCTCAGGAAAACTAAAGAATTCAAATTAAATTTTTGGTACTGACCAAAATAATTTAATTATTAATCACACTGATTGGGTTTGTCAATAACACCAAATACAGACTAATGTGACAATAAATATGCACATGTTTTAAACTTTAATGATCCATGATGTGAACTACATTTTGATGTTCATACATTATAACATTTGTTTATAGGCGTTAAATATATTTTTAGCAGTTAGGCTAACACCATTTATAGTTTATGTGAATTATTTCTGCTTATTAGCTGTTAAAATACCTTTACAAGATAATAAAACACGACACATCTTTAAATGTAAAGGGTATCATGTGGATAGCTACAATCATTGTCAATTCCAGTGGACCAAAGGGGCCTTCTGAAAAAATATGTACAGTAGCCAATGGCAAGAGACAACTAATATTTGATCCCGTTTGAATTGTGCTCTCATCATATGTTGACAGAGTAAAGTTCAACCAGTTAAAATCCTATGATGGATCTAAAGTATGACAATGTTTCCAGTATAACTGTACCAAACAAACTCATCAGCACCTCCACTGGCTAACCGGGGCCTCCCGAATCAAATTCAAGTCACTAATGCTGCATACAGAGCTACTACTGGGTCTGCACCATCTACCTAAAGTCCACAATTCAGGTTTACGTTCCTTCTCGGCCACTACGCTCCTCTCGAGCAGGTTAGCTTCACAGCTAACAGCCCGGCTAACCTCGCAGCTAACAGCCCGGCTAACCTCGCAGCTAACAGCCCGGCTAACCTCGCAGCTAACAGCCCGGCTAACCTCGCAGCTAACAGCCCGGCTAACCTCGCAGCTAACAGCCCGGCTAACCTCGCAGCTAACAGCACGGCTAACCTCGCAGCTAACAGCCCGGCTAACCCAGCAGCTAACAGCCCGGCTAACCCAGCAGCTAACAGCCCGGCTAACCCAGCAGCTAACAGCCCGGCTAACCTAGCAGCTAACAGCCCGGCTAACCTAGCAGCTAACAGCCCGGCTAACCCAGCAGCTAACAGCCCGGCTAACCCAGCAGCTAACAGCCCGGCTAACCTAGCAGCTAACAGCCCGGCTAACCCAGCAGCTAACCCAGCAGCTAACAGCCCGGCTAACCTAGCAGCTAACAGCCCGGCTAACCCAGCAGCTAACCCAGCAGCTAACAGCCCGGCTAACCTCGCAGCAAATCTGTTACTGGAGGAGAGAGAGTGAGGAGGAATTTCTGGAAGGTTCCAGACGGGAAAACTTGTAGCTAACGTTAAGTTAGCAGCTACAAGTTAGGCTGAAGCCAATAACAGCCTAAAACCGTGAATACCAACCGTTTTGGAGTTGGTAATAGAGTAAATAAAGCTATCGGATGATTATATTGCCTTTCCTCCCCCAATCAGTGTCTCTCTGCTGACGTTAACGTTACAGTTCATCCCTCATCAGCGGAGCCCCGATACTTGACGACAGACTCATCGTCATTATCACACATTAACTAATATAAACATTGTTCAGAACTTTCCTGCCTAACATTAATCTGTTCACAAGAAAAGCTCGTCTTTACCAGAAGCTGCTGGAGGCAGAATAACCAACAGGAACACGAACTTATCCATGAGAAAGGAGGCGACGTCTGTCTGCTGCTGTCAAAATACCTGCTCTTTCTATGCAGACAGGTGTGACACACAAAATGTGTGACCTATCAGATTCTGTGACCCAAATGGGGGCGGAGCTAACTATTACGTTATTACGTTTTTACGTTACACTCGTCAGGCCTCAGCGTCCTGTACAAACTAATCTGCGCCCCTTCCAATAACTCTGCGGTATAAAAGAAAATGAATGTCTTTGGGTCATGTCCAATAAACTGAGTTACTCACCCACACATCTTCCCCTCAGGTACAAACCGTTGGTCTCTGAGGGTATCCGGATCTCTCTGCCCCGTCTCCGCCGCCATTTTCTTTAAGTACAACAGCCTGCAAAGAAAAGATCCAGACAGGGTGGAAACTCCTTTACGTCCGCTTCGTTTACGTTGCTCTCGTCGCCGCGAGGTATAAATTAACCAGGCCGTGTCTGCTGTAGTCGTTTTAAAACATTTGTTAATCACCTTCATGGCTGAGTCTTTCCCCAGAAGCAAGCTGCAACTTCTTCTTCTGCAACGTTCATAGCGCGTGTCTGTGCGGGCGGATGTGCACAGTTATATCCCTACCAGAATAAAAGCACGGTAGTTTGTTGCAGCAAGGAAAGAAAGGCAGACTCATAAATATAGAGTCAATCAGAACTTTTTCTGCAAACACAAACCAGGTGGAAGAAGTATTTCAATACTTCAAAGTATCACAGTGTGAAAATACTGCACTGCAAGTAAAAGTCCTGCATTTAAAACTCGTATAAAACGTAGCTTGTCGTGGACATTTTATTTTTCTGCTGCAGATGTTAAAACTCGTGTTTTTCTGTTGTGAATCTGTTATATTTCTCTTTGATGACCCCCTGACCTCCCTGGCTTATTTAGGACTCAATAGCTGGACAGAAGAGGTTGTTTACCTGCAGATCGTCCATGACTATGAATAAAGATTAATTTAAAACAAAACATGTCTTCTTCTTTGAGATTTTATGGTGGTTCGCATCCAAAATGCTGCATTATCACTGCAAGCACAGTGCAAACAATTACAGTGGCCGCCAAAAGGATTCCCATTCAATATATTGTCAGTTTTATGACTCAAATGTCTGAGTTGGTGTAAATCTTTCCCTCAGCCTAATGTAAATCTAGTCAGCATAAATGTGCAACAGGTGAGTTTCAAGCTACAAAAGCAAACAGAAACATGAAAAAGTAAAAGAGATGGAAACTCTGGCTGGACTCTGATCAGAGTGGCACAGACATATATTTATAAATAGGCTACTTACATAATATTAGTCTTGAATAATACAAAACACTGGTTAAATTAAACCTAAGTTTAAACATGTCACAATCTCATCTGCTGCCCGCATGAACAATTCTGTGGTCGACAGACTCTCTTGTGGCAAAACGGTGTAACTGCAAACTGGACTTGGTGAAACACTGCAGACGTAGTAGGACAACATCAGGGCTTCACATCTGCATTCAGCAGTGGTGTGTAACAGTCAGTGTGATATGTTGTGTTAGTATGAGCAGCGTCAGAATGCTCATGACGTCATGACGTAAAGGCAGGGAGTTACAGACACCATCACCTTTGAACCTACATGGTCCTCTTAAGAAGAACTGGAAAATCTGGATCCAAAAGTTTGAGCTGTTTCGTACGGAGCAGCTGAAACAGCAGGGAAAGCCTGTGATACACTGTGTGTCTGCGTGTGGTGGGGGAAGAGACAAGAAAGGTTTGCAACAAGTTTGTCTTCAAAGATAATGAACAAGATAAAAAGTGTTTGAAGAACACTGCCAACCGAGGAAGAACCGACCGGACAATCGGCATGTTTTTCCCGAGGCCTCGAGTCCAGATGTTGTGAGTTTGGAAAACATGACTCGTTACTACGTGACAGGATTTTGCTGATCAGCTGGGGGGGCAGAGCACTGAGGGAGGTGGATCTTACATTAGAGAAGGCAACTGGTGCTGTGCCAGTGAGATCACGACAAAATGCTGAAGAAAATAAAACTGAAGAGAGACAGAGGCGCCTCCACAGGACGAGCATGTGATGGACAGGTTTAATAATTTACTGTGTTTCACTTTGTTACAGCCATAAAAATGAATTCAGCCTTTCTAGAGATCTAACGCTGTGTTCGATAAGTTTCTCATCTGGACGGCCTTGACCGGAATAGGGGTCCTCGGTGCAGTCCTGGGTCATTGGGTTGTGAGCCCCAGGTTTCCTCAGTCTGCCTGAGGCACCTGTACAATAAGATGTTTGCCAGCGAAACACCAGATCCAGTTTGATCCAGCTGCTGCAGCAGTCGTGCAGAGAAAGATCCCAGGAGCTCTCAGGGAGAAAGAAGAGGAGGACTGGAAGAGATGGGAGTCATAACAAGGCAAACAGGACCGACTGACTGGGAGGACAGGGGGGTGACAGAACTGAAATAAGACCAGGACGTGCATGGATCCACAAGATCTCTTTACTTTGATTTTAAATGTTTGATTAATTAAAAGTACACTTTCTTCATGCAGTATGTCTTCCAGGATTCTGATGAAAATCTGATGTTTAACATTTCTCGCTGTGGTCTGTTAGCGTGAGACGCGATCCTCCATCTGAATCTGTCGATCTGATAAATGAGGAACAACAGACCTGTTTTTAAGAACCAAATGTGTCCTGAGTTCAACACGGACCAAAACAATAAAGAACAACTCGAGTTTCCAAATTTAACAACATGAAAATATTTATTTGTGTCCCAAAATACACTTTATCAATACAGATAAATAAATACATTTTTTAGCACCTTTCACGGGCCCAAAGGACACGTAGTTACAGTGACAGAACAACAAAAAGTCATTCAGAACTGAATTCCTGGGTAAAGAGCTGGGTTTTAGTAGATTTTTGAAAGTGTCCACACAGGGAGCGTTTCGGATCTCTGTGGAGATGAGTTCCAGAGGAGGGGGGCTGTGACGCTGAGGGCTCTGTCCCCAAAAGTCCGGAGTCTGGTGTGGGGGACAGAGAGCAAACACTTGTACAACCGGTGACAAGCTGACCGCTTCTTCATCAGCAGCAGGCTGTTCTGGTTTCTGGTCCGTGTGTCTTTTATATTTCCAGGCAACAGCCAATCCAACAGCAGCCAAACAAAGCAGAACAAAACCTGCTCCCAGTCCGTAGTGATGTCTGTAGTTTTCCTCTGTGGGGTTTCTGTTGATTTGGTTTCCCTCCTCGACGTCTCCGCTGTTGGAACCTGAAGGTCAAAGTGCATATTAGTCAGGAAATGAGTGAACAGTGGAACTATATTCCTCATCAGGGATGGGGATCCTTCATTAGGGGTCCAAGCCCGAAGTGGGCAGGGAACCCGCGATTGCAAGGCATCGCGGTTCCCATACCACGAAGTGGGCAGGGAACCCGCGATTGCAAGGCATCGCGGTTCCCATACCACGAAGTGGCTGGGAACCCTATTGTAATCGCTCTGGTTTTATTATTATTCTTCCGTGAAGAAAACCGATACTGCGGCTCTAGACCGTAAGTGCTACACACTCGAAACTCACAAGGTAGGTCACGCCTTTGTCAATGACCTCAGGCGCAAAAATTCGCACACTTTTACGCATAGGGCGCTATAAGCAAGGTCAACGCGTTTGGGCTTGGAACTCCCGACTATGAAGGCGGATATCAAAAACCTTATATCCACGCTGCTCCGGGATCCAGCTGAATCTCCTGGTATAGGCCACGCCCATTTCCGCCTGGACTTTTTTCGAGCTACATCGCGAAAACTGAAAACCTATTTTAATTAACTCCTCCGAAGCCGCAAGTCCGATCGCCACGAAACTTGGCACGGATAATCTCTGGACCGAGCTCTACAAAGTTTGTAGAGGGAATTTTGATATCACAAAAATTGTCACAATTATATGCTAACAAACGTTTGCAAAAAACGCTATTAACAGGAAGTGAGGTCATATCTTCACTTTGGAATGGCCGATCGACAACATATTTGGACCATTCATTTGGGACGTCCCCCTTGGGGCCTGTGCAAAATTTGGTGCAACTCGCCCCTAGGTGGCGCTCTTTAATCCAGAAAATTTGTTCCTCTATAACCACAAGTCACATTGACATGAAACCAGTGCAGAATTGTTCAGCATGGTCCCCTGATGCCAGGCACCAAAGGGGACCCTAATGTGCCCATAGGTGGTGCTGTTATTGCAAATTAAAAATGTTTTCAAAAATCCCATTGACTTACATTCATTTTATATCTCCATAACCACAAATCCGAATGACACCAAATTTGGGTCAATTGTTACCCATGGGGCCCTGATCACACCACAAAAATTTGGTGCAATTCGGCCTAACGGTGGCGCTGTAATCTAAGCTTAAATGCCCCATTCATTTCAATGGGATTTTCAACCAAAGCACATTTTGCCTCATAACTACGGCCTAATACATCGCACATTCATAAGTCTTATGTTTACGTGTTTGGGGGATGCTCCCGATTCCGACGATATAGGACACGCCTCTGTGCGATGACGATTTCATTTTGCGAAATCGCAAAAAATGGAAAACCTATTTTAATTAACTCCTCCGAAGCCGCAAAGTCCGATCGACACGAAACTTTGCACAGAGCATCTCTGGACCGAGCGAAGAAAGTTTGTAGAGGGAATTTTGATTCGACAAAAAAAGGCCGAATTACAGGCTAACAAATATTTGCGAAAGCGCTAAAAACACAAAGTATAACATAACTCTGGCTTGGAAAGGCCGATCAACACAAAACTTGAGGACCTTATCTGCCCTGCCCCTAGAAGGCCTCTGCAAAATTTGGTTCATTTCAGCCGCTAGTTGGCGCAACCCAAAAAATTCCCATTGACTTACATTCATCTCATATCTCCATAACCACAAGTCTGATTCTAACCAAATTTGGGTCAATTGTTTCTGATGGGCCCCTGATGACACCACAAAAATTTGGTGCACTTCGGCCTAACGGTGGCGCTGTAATCTAAGCGCAAATGCCCCATTCATTTCAATGGGAATTTCAACCAAAGCACATTTTGCCTCATAACTACGGCAAAATACATCGCACATTCATAAGTCTTATGTCTACGTGTTTGGGGGATTCAGCCGATTCCGATGGTATAGGACACGCCTCTGTGCGATGACAATTTCATTTTGCGAAATCGCAAAAAATGGAAAACCTATTTTAATTAACTCCTCCGAAGCCGCAAGTTCGATCGACACGAAACTTTGCACAAACCATCTCTGGACCGAGCCGAAGAAAGTTTGTAGAGGGAATTTTGATTCGTCAAAAAACATCCGATTTACAGGCTAACAAATATTTGCGAAAACGCTAAAAACACAAAGTTTAACATAACTCTAGCTTAGAAAGGCCGATCAACACACAACTTGACAACCTTGTCTGCCCTGCCCCCTAGAAGGGCTGTGCAAAATTTGGTGCAGTTAGCCGCTAGTTGGCGCTACCCAGAAAAATTCCCATTGACTTACATTCATTTCAGATCTGCATAACCGCAAGCCACTTTCATTTACAACTATGATCTTTTCTGCTCCACAGGCCCCGTCTTGGCTCTGGGGCCCGTGATTATGATACCATTATTGAGACTGCTTATGAGCTCACTAACACAGATTTAGACACATTTGTGAACAATATTTGAGAGAAATAGGCCTTTTGTGTACATAGAGAGTCCGTGGCCCATATCAGACTCCAGTGTGAACTGTCCGCAGTTTGTTTGTTTCATTACGCTTTCTGGCGCTGTACGCATCTGTCCTACAACCCGCTCAGTCTCTCCCCACTGTGTCGCTCGGCCAAGTAGCATACCAGCATGCATGTAACTCAGAAGAAAGCTTGCGGTCCGGTGGATTTTAGGTATAAGACAGGGAATTTGTGAGCAGATGATAGCGAGGTAGAGAAGGAAGAGAGCCAAATGATTAACAATGGCTTTTTGTGGAGCTTTTTCACAGCGGCTCCGTCTATAGCAGAACTGCTCTACAGTGACATTAAAGTTGCATCAAATGCGACCTGAGTGTCCAGACTGAGGTCGCATTTAAAAAGATCATAAAGAAAACATTCATAAAGAATCTAAGAGTCCTCTCAGAAAACTCTTATCTTAGCTTAAAAACTTTTACCTAGGAGTCTTAGCTTAAGAGCTATTCAGGACTGATCTGAGAGCAACTCTGAGCAAGGAAAAGACAAAAACTTTTATCTTAGTGAGGAGGCGGGGTTGACCCCGTTGCTATGTATGACACAATCGTTTGAAGACTGTGATTGGTTGGTTGTCCAAGAAGGAAAAAAAGAGTGATTTTAAGTACAGGTTCTATTCTGAGCCTTTACTTTGAAAATTACATGCGTAATATTTCCTATTGGACCGTTCTCTCCTCTCTCACACACACGAACATTATGTGTATATAAATCCTGTTTTTTATTTACCATGCTGTTAATTTCCTATAAGGTATTTGATTGGCTTGGAATGATAAAAATTGTTCCACTCTTTCCAATAACACTGATTGCTCCCGTTTCTATCTAAGTGGTGGTTTGAATGTTGGTTTTAATGGATCAAACACGGAATCAAAACCAAGCAGGGCGAGAAAGCCCAACTGGACCAGTTAGTGGATAAACACAAGGCAATTCTAAAAGGAAAATTCGGGCCGGGTGTCACAGCACGGGGCGAGAAGCAGATGAGGGAGCTTAGCGCAAACTATTAACGGTTCGTTCTCGTTGTGCGCAAGAGGCAAGCTGCTATATTCATAAATGCAGTGTCTGAGCCTGCAAGGTGGGAATGTCCAGTGGAAACGAAATGAACTGCGACACAATAAGAGGTTCTGACAGTGCTGTAATTGTTTGTGTGATCACGCTTACAGAAGGTTGTGACAGACCCAAATCATCACCGCTGCATCGCCAAATATCCTAATGTAGTGATTACTTTCATTCCTGCGCTGTGTCTGAGATGTTTGCGTGTATCTAATAAGATCAGTCACAAACACGATCCCTGCAAACTCTTAAGCCTCTTAAAAGTCCTCGTCCCTGCTCCTAACAATTCCGAGCTTAAGAGCTCTTTTAAGGCTTAAGATGCTTTATGAATTACTTTTTTTTTTACTAGGATTTTGTCTTTAATTGTAAGAGTAAACGCCCACTTTTCTCAGAATTTTCTTAGAATTTTGTCACTAGGAGCTACTTTTAGCCTTAAGATTGGCCCTGATCTGTGATGTTTCTCAGCTCAACTACCAGGAAGCAGCTTCACCTGACAGTCCTTCCAGAAAAATGCGGAGTTTTTTTGTGATTGTTGCGGGCAAAAATCCTTGATTACGCGGCACGTTTTCTTAAAAAATGCGATGGAATATGCGGGATATTTATGCAATTTATGCGGCGAAATTGCGGAGTATTTGAAAAAATATATGCGGACATTGGCTGATTATGCATTGAATTCAGCGATCGCATAATCGCGTTTTTCTGGAGGGACTGTTATTCGCGGGGTTTGCAGCTTTTCGATGATGTTCACGTCGCGTAATTACGTCACTTCAAAACGTTCCCATGGCAACAGAGGGACGGCTGCTCTTGTGTGAAGTAAACGCAACATTTTCCAACTTTCTGCTAAGATATATGTGACTTTTTTTGCGATGAAAATGCGGGGATTATGAAATCATGCAAGCCCCGCATATATTTCGTGGAAATCAGCAATTTATGCGGCGAAATTGCGGAGTATTTGAAAAAATGCGACCCCCGCATAAATATGCGGACTTTGGCTGATTATGCATTGAATTCAGCGATCGCATAATCGCGTTTTTCTGGAGGGACTGACCTGAGAGACAAAGAGACACTCTGAGCTCTACACACTCACCTGGATCTGTCAGGCTGATGTTGGTGGGTTTAGGGAGTGTGTCTCTTCTATGTGAGCTGTTTTTCCTCTGGATTTTCTGAAGATCATCGTTCCAAATCCAGCAACAAGAAGAAAAGCAACAACTGTCAGACTGACTATCAGTCCAACATGTCTCTCCTGGCCTCCTCCCTCCTTGTTTCCTCCATCAGTGTCTGCTCTCTTTTCGTCTCCTCCCTCCTTGTCTCCTCCCTCCTTGTGTCCAGCTGTGTGACCTGCAGAGCAGAAACAGGTGTGAGGTATCAGCTGTCAGCAGGTGAACAGAATGTCAGACATTATCTACTGCACTTTGATCACATGACTCGTAGCAGCTGTTTCCTCTAAAGTCTCATCAGCAACATCTTTCTAAAACACAAACATCTGATCTGTGATGTTTCTCAGCTCAACTACCAGGAAGCAGCTTCACCTGAGAGACAAAGAGACGCTCTGAGCTCTACACGCTGACCTGAGAGACAAAGACACACTCTGAGCTCTACACGCTGACCTGAGAGACAAAGACACACTCTGAGCTCTACACGCTCACCTGAGACTGTGACAGTCAGCCTGATAGTGTTGATGAGTTCAGCTTTCCCAGTCTTGTTCTTCTCTCTAACAGAACACACATATGTTCCAGTGTCGTTGATGTTGATGTTTTTCAGAATAACAGAAGCGTCTCCGTCCTTCATCTCTGGATCTTGAAGCTCTACTCGACCATGAAAAGATGGATGTTGGTAGTTTTCTTTCATGTGCTTGTCCTCCCAGAAGATGACATAACCGGCCTGCAGGTCTGGCCGGACCCATTTAATGATCAAGATGACAGCATCACGTGGTGTGACGCATTGAAGAGTGACATTTTCTCCAGCCTCCATTTTTATTTCTAAACAAAAACATCCAGAGAAAAGAAGGAAGCTGAAGTTAATAATCTTTAATATAATCACAGATTCAATCAAGTGAAGTCAATTAATATATAAATTAAAGTAAAAAGTAAAAATCAAAGACTTAACATAACAGAAGGATAAAATTCCACTTTGTAATTCAGTAAATGTTTCATTTAAGCTCATTGGTTACTTTAATTATTCAATTCGATCTGGATTCTTTTGATGCTTCTGTCCTGAGCTGCACTGAGGTGGTGGCGGCCGTGAGGTTCAAATCCACTGTGACACACCAATGTGTCTCTGAGCAAGACACTTAACGCCTCATTCCACATCTCAGAGGGAAATATTGTACTTTTACTTCACCACATTTATCTGACAGATTTATTTACTTTAAAAATTAAGGTTTTTACACACAAAACACATGAAGACTAAGACATTTTTCATGTAAAAAAAAATGTATGGTTCCACTTCACATATGTGAAGATGTGTTTTTCTCTGTTGGTTAGGCAAAGTAAGCTTTGTGAAGGTGTCACGTTGGGCTCTGGGTAGGTGACAGATTAATCAGCAGATTAATCCATAATGAAATAATCATTAGTTGCAGTCTGATACAAAAAAGTTAGAATTTGCTCCCCCTCAACAATTATAACAGTAAAATCCAGTAATAATCTAACCTTTTTTCTACAATGAGTTCTTTTATGTACATTTTCCTGATTATATTTACTTTTACTCTAATAACATTTTCAATGCAGGACTTTTACTTCTAACAGAGTATTTTTACAGTATTAGTACTAAATACTTTGTCAGCCACTGAGACACACACACACCTACCTGAGTAACTTGAATAATTATCTAAAGGGGAACATGTTTATAATAAATGTCATCATTTATTAAATAGGAAAGTTTGCCTGCTGTATTTTTTAATTCTCTTTTTAATGCCAGCAACTCCTGACAAGCATAACCATACTATACTTTTTACTTTTGATACGTATTTTTAAAAGCAGGTGCTTTTGTATTTTAATTCAGGCAGAAATTTAAATTACAGACTTTAGTGGAGGAATATTAAGAAAGGGTTTCTGTTCTTTTACTCAAGTGCAGGATTTGTGAACTTTGTCCTCCGCTGCTCGCGTCTCAGTCTATACAGTAACATAAAATAATAACTGTGGTTTGACAGCCACATTAAAAACATTAATAATATATTATTAAATTAAAAAGGATGCTAGCTTGTTGTTGGAAATCACCACATGTATTATCTGTGAGGACATGGCTCTCTTCCTGTCGAGTTATTGCACCTTTACATGATGCCAAATCACAAAATATTATTTGCTGGTTCAAGAGAACCTATTAGATAAGATTAGTGCTTTGTTATAAATATTTGTGGTTAAATGTCTTTTCCAGCTGTGTTTCTATGTATCCACTAGCAAAATGTTGATGTGTACATGGTTATTTCATATTTATATGTATACCATATGTAAACTCATTATGGGGTCACGCTATGACTGTGATGGTACTTCTGCTTTGCTGATATAAACAATAAAAAATAGTAAATGTAAATAGTGAACATCGAGGCAGACATGTAACTTAACAAAATAACAAAATTCTACTTCACAATTGACTTGACTTGTTTTTTGACTTGACATCGAGTTTGTTTTTCCATTTTTAACTCAAAAAAGTCAAATGACTATGTAGTTTTATTTCTGTTTTGGCGATATTTTTGTTTCTGCACATTTACGCAGTCTTGACCTCCTAAAAAGCGCCAAAAAATAACTTTTGAACTTTCATGAAGCGTAAAATGTTCAGTTAGTGATGGTTGTACTGCACTTCATTGGGTTTCTAATACTTTCATGTCCAGTGGTGGACGATACAAATTTAAAGTAAGTATTTTCTTTTCATGCCACTTTTTACTTCTACTTCAGCTTCAACTTTTGACGTCACTGCAACACTACAATAATCAGAAAAGAGATTAAAAGGTAAAATTGATGGCAGAGCTGTTGGACTGCATTGAATTATACAGGTGTGCCTAACAAAGTGGCCACTGAGCTTACAACAATGTTAAAATATTTATAAGAAACTCATCCACCTGTAATCTGACTGAACTATTTTTAAAAAAATTACTTATTCAACACAATTTAAAAGTCAACAGGAGAATAAGTAAACGTGAACTGACAGCCTTTTTGGCAACACACTTCTCAGTCCTCTTTCAAACAACAGTGACTCTCTCTGTTTGGAGACTGCACAGCGAAGGTGTGGCCCTAACTTCAGCAAAGATGACGGCCCGCGGCACACATCAAAGAAGGAATGTGAAATATCTTTCCTCTATGGATGAGCGCAGGAGAGAAAGGAAGTCGCCTGGTAAGCAACTGGTTCAAATGCCATAACCTCCATTTTAGATGAGGGTTTGGCGACTGTCAAAGCACAAAATGGATTCAGCTGGGAGGTACTGTTACTGTTATTCAACAGCACATTGCAGGTGGACTAGGTTTGTGGTAGTTGTATCATACTGTTTTTTTCTTCTCATCAGAGTCCAGATATCTCAATCCCTGAAGGTGACAGCTTCGATGGTACCTCTTTAAATCCAGTTTACTCAGCTAGTACGGCTATGATACTAAGGAACAGGGCTCGTGAACTGCCACTGCAGATTTACTGTAACAGATTATCACTGGCAAAGTGTTCAGTGATATGTTTTTTGTAAAAAAAAAAGTGTTTTTTTTTTCCCACTAACGGCTGAACAGGAGCCCCTTTCTGACCAGCTGGTATCAAAGCAATCAGCACGTGACCACGATTACAGTTTTACAGGATGCACCCAGTTCAAGACATGCAGATAGTTTAAATACATCTACTTTATATATAATTTTGAATCAAGGTACAAGGTCTTTTTGTTTGTAGTTATACAACGCAAGGTTGTATAGTTAGTCGGGGAACATTTAACTGAAACCATGACTGTTGAGTTGAAGGCGAGCCAGAGTAAGCTGCAGACCGGAATCTTGGCGTTGTTGTGGCGTTCGCACTACGTGACTGACCGGTGACCGGGGGTCACACACTACATGAGCTGACAACAACTCTGTCACCCGACGCTGGTCCCCAAACCACAATTATAAAGACAGAGTCTGGGTGAAAGAATGGATTAGCACAGGCAGACGGCAGGGATCGTCTGAGCTACAGAGAGCTGAGGAGTAAAAAGGTTTTGCAGAGAACAAGCAGCTGCCTACTATATATACTTGGCACGCCATATATCGAGACGTCGGCGATGTGTCAGAAATGTGTCGGGGAGCCGTTTTGACGCGTCATTGAATAGTTAACAACATAACGACCGCCAATCACCCGCTGATTTACTCCCGATCACAGCCTGACGGTCGTCGAGCTCGCTGAGTGGAAAGTCGGGCTAAAAATGGTGGGGTGTGAACTAGTTTACGTGTTTTTAAAACATTAGTAGCGCTTGCCACTAACCTTTTCTCCAGTAGCATCTTTAACATCTTTTTTTCCAAATAGTGTTTCTGAGCAGAGAAACTTCACAGTTGTTTAGTCCAGTTGTTCCTTGACATTATGAATATGAAATTTTTATCTATATAGGGAAAAGATGTCCACATTGTGGCGTGTATGTTGTTCCAATGTGGAAGTCTCAGACAATGGACCCAATGTTTTCTCTTCCTGTAAGGTCTTTTTTCCCTCGTGTGACCTTCTGTGTTGCTTAAACTTGACAGACAATACTGCAAAATCCCTCGTTTAAGGGTGACCAAAGATTTTATAATCATCCCTGCCTGCAGTTGGCAGCCAGGAAAAGGTAATCACTATTTTCTTTGCGTGAGTCCTATCAACAGTCAAATTAAATTTGAACTCAATTTATTCCGTACATTTATGTCAGGTTTGAAGAATGTATGTAATTTTAGTTCTTTTGAAAATGGTTCACATGTCCTGAAGCCAGCAAAGAACGAGCTTTTTTTTTGCTGGACTCGCTCAAACCAGATGGCTTTGGGGACAGTTGTTACCACAGCAGCTTTAGGTTTTGTAACAACAATCAGACCCAATTATTGGCAAATGACGAAAATGTATTTCCTTTACACAACAATTCCTTTAGAACCACCAGTCTGCAACAGAATACTATGACCTGAAACATGTGGCTTGTACAAGAATGAAAGTAAAGCCTTGTTTAGTGGTTATAACATTTTTGAATGGTTTGTTTAAGCCCTGTTCGGTGGCTTCCTCGTACAATGCTGTTCTGAATACAAGGGAACCCCCGCATTGTGTCACCAAAGTATATTAGCAGAGTGATTACTGACATATCAGTACTCTGGTGCGAATTTTTCAATATTTTAGGTTGATATTATTGTTTTTTTTCTTATACCTTTTTACAGGCGTGCAAGGTTGGTAATTTTTATTTTCTAATAAACCCGTCACATTGCTCCGGGCCAGTGGACAAATTAGTTTGGGAGAGACATTGAGGTATATCTTCACCGAGCAGATGAGTTACAGTATTTCCCAAACATTCATTTATTTGTTGCGGCCCGCCACAATATCAACGCTGACCGCAACATATTGATTTTATTACCAGGCCTATTTCAAATCGTATTTGACTGCAGAGCTGCAGGCAGCGCGAATTCACGGAGCACACTCTCTCTCTCTCTCACCCGTCCCTCGATCTATAGCTCTCTCTCTCCCTCGTGAACACAGGTGCACAACGCAGCCAATGTCCCAGCTAACAGAAGTTATTAGCAAGCATGTAAGGGGCCTAGATAATAAGGAGAGCTGAGTTAATGTTAAAATACAGCTGGGTGTTCGAGGTTAGCCTGCTGTACAGCTGCAGCACAGTTACACTGTCATTCTGTGGGAAACACTGACAGGAGCTGAAGTCCAGTCAGTTACTGAATTAAAACGGATTCATTTATCACTGAGATGAAAAGGGGCCATAAACACATTTAAATAAGTTACTTCCCCACAAAAGAGGAGGTAAGACTGAGTCATATGTTGACTCAGCAGGTATGATATTAAATAAGTTCATATACGGGAGAAAATATTTAAAAGCAATAATCTCCACCAGAAAGCAGCAAATTAAGTGTTTAATGCTCAAAATCTTCCCACTTATTAAGTGCTCCCATCCAAGAAAACAGTATTTTGCTTCATACACAGTTTCTGTAAGGAACATTTGCTTAGTAGTTAAATATAATTACTTTTCACATGGCTTTTTTGTTACCTTTTCCATGTTTTAATAACAATAGTAACAATAAAAAAATAAAAATATATTCAGGGCAAATAGTAAACATCTTTTTTGATGGGGGGCGGTGAGGGATCTGGATAGTGGATAGGGGGGCGCTGGCCTAAAAAAGGTTGAGAACCACTGCCTTAGATCAACCATAACCAAGGTATTTCTGTTTTCATTTTAAAAGGCATAACAACATTAATATAAATCGACCTTACAGATACCAATAATCAGAGTTGTGGCGCACATATCATGAAGAATAAGTACAATTTAAAGTTGAAATAAGGTTTGTGGGACAAACTGAGCAGGAGGGGATGGATACCAATTTAACGCATATAGACTCAAAGGCTTATTTAAAAAATAAAGACAAATCAGCTACAGCTCTCTAAGCTGATGATACACAGAGCAACTTTTAGAGCAATCGTGCAGGGCAACGTTGTTGTCAGTGGGAATGAGTAAAGACTACTGTTACACCCCCCAGGCGTGTGGTGAAGTGCAACAGTTAAATATCCTGTTAGAAGGATGAAAGATGTTAATAATAATCAGCGAGGCGGACGCAGTGTTTTACGTTGGCTTCTTCTCTCAGCAGACTGAGAACCGTGCAGAAGGCCACAGGACAAAACGCGTCGCTTAGGAGGCTGCCCCCCCTGCTGGTGGGAATAGGTATCAACGCCTTAAAACTGCCAACCTTAACATGAGAATTTATGGGGACTCACATCTAAGGGGAATCATACATAATAAATCTATATAAATGTGAACACACATTTAGTGGGTGTCACACTACTACCGTAATTCCCTTCACCCACCACTCCGCCCCGCCGCTATCCATTCAAAACTTAGTCGGACTTGCCTCTAGCAAGATTGCCCAGCAACATTGCTCAAAAAGTTGCCCCGTGTATCATCAGCCTAACTCTAATAACACACAGCTCACCTTCACGTGCAGATACCGGAGATAAGATCATGAACCAGAAGAAAACCATTACCATGCTGACCGCCATCACATCTGAAAACTGGTCACTTTCAGCTAATAACAGAAAAGGATAAGACCCACGCGACATCTCCGATTTTTTTCATTGGTCGGTCAGGGTTAGCAAGCGTAGGCTGTTGCTATCCGTTAAGTGAGAGGTGGGGAAGAAAAAAAACATCCATGGCTCTGACCAGGTCACATGACCACATCAGAGACGTTTTATATTCACGGTGTAACAACAGCTGGATGTAAAATATTTCTCTCCACAAGTTGTTTATGTATTTATTCTACTGTTTACACAAACAACAGCTATAGTTTAGTATTTAACGTTAAACCTCAGCGTCCCTTTGAAACTAAATCTGCGCCACAGCTTTACTCTGCGGTATAAAAGAGAATAAATGTTGTATTTGTGTCATGGCCGGTTAATAAACTGAGTTACTCACCCGCAGAGCTTCTCTTCAGGTAACTTTAGGTAATAACTATTGGCTTCTAGGGTAAAACTTCTTCTTTGCGATAAGTTATCCGGATCCCTCCCGACTCGGCCGCCATTATCACACCCAGAAACACGAAGAGATCCAGACAGGGTGGAAAAACTCCTTTAATCCTTTTCTTCTGCTCTGCTTTCGCTGCTGTCGTCGCCGCTCGGTATAACAGTAACCAGTCCGCGTCTTTTTGTCGTTTTAAAACATTTGTCCGCCTCCTTCATGACCGACTCTTTCCCGAGAAGCAAACGACAACTTGCTGAGTCAGAGCCGTTAATGACGTGAACCCGGAAGTGCCTACGCATTTTATTATGTCACGTGACACGTATGCAGTGAAATGGAGTATTAGGAGCGAGGGGATAATTGCTAAAAAAAAAAAAAAAGATTAAGTTGAAACTTTAAACTTAAAATGATAAGAATTAGGAGTTAGAGATGATAACGCAGCCTTTATTTTATGGTTGTGTCTTTGGTGTTTGAGCATTTTGATGGTCTGCTGTTGTGTGATGTGTTTTGCTGTAGAATACTTTGTGAACTCTGACTATAAAAGTTTTGTTGCATGTACCTGCGCTGTACTGGATATCCTTTATGACCTGGGAAAAAAGTTGTCCCCCCCAGTTGTCATTGTATAATTTTCACCCTGAGTATCCCCACTTACAGAGAAGCTGTCCAACTACCTCAGCTAAAACACATATTATAGCCTTTTTGTTCATATAGTCAGAGTTGGCTGTAAAACTCAATGTCAAGTAGAAGACAAACACAACATCAAGAGGACGGTCAGAGGAAGAAAAGCCTCCAGTCAGAGGACCAACAGGAAACATCATCAGTTCGACCATAACTGAGAATATAATCTAAAGGTCGTCCACCATCGTGTCCACGACCATAACATCAAAGCAGACAGTCACAGCTACTCAGTGTGCATCTGTCCACACAGCATCTGTTTATGAAGTGTTGAGTTCAGTCTGACAGAAACAGGAGATTTATCTGAACTCTCAATTTGCTGTTTGATTTAAACTTCAGTGTTTTC
The DNA here is from genome assembly GCA_024633595.2 of Lepomis macrochirus. Taxonomy (NCBI): domain Eukaryota; kingdom Metazoa; phylum Chordata; class Actinopteri; order Centrarchiformes; family Centrarchidae; genus Lepomis; species Lepomis macrochirus. The sequence goes on along the minus strand of JALXJV020000002.1, from coordinate 32,953,585 downwards.
AGATACACATGAATAAAAGAGCAGCAGTCTGTTCTCATGTTGGTTTATAGACCTGAACACTATGAGTCAGACTGAGACGTGAGTAGGGGATGGTAAACTTTGAAGCACAAGCATGACTTTGTCAGGTGAAAGGAAAAGTAGTTCCTATCAACCGAGTATAATTAGACCATCCTGTTGACAGTAAGAAACTTATGACAAAACACACATTCACTCCAAATGACTGAGTTTAGATATTGATCTTTTTAAATGAGTATCGATCCCAGAGCAGGAAACGTTGGTGTCAGAAATATCAAAAAAAAAAGATCCCTCCGCACATCACTAACAGACAGGAGGGTTGAAAGTAACACCACGAGATTTGTGTTTCCCTTGTTCTTATTAAATACATGTGACTATGACCTTGTAAATATGTAACTGCAAATGTATTTACATCTATTTACAGTTTCTTCAAGGGTTTCAAAAGTAACCCGACCGTATACTTGTTCAAAACCTTCACTCTTGACATAATCTGTTGGTGTAATATAACATCAATATGTTTCAGTACGCTGCAACACAGAGAAAGTCACCACATTAGCAGCAGGACAAAAGAAAGACTTGTCTCTGCTGGCAGAATCTCTGTCGCTCCTTTTTCTTCTCTGTAACAGTCAGGAGGAAACAACAGGAACAAGAGACCTGATCACAGAACTAAACGTGTCCTGAATAAAACACAGACCAAAACAATAAAGAACAGAACTCAAGTTTCCAATTGTGACAATGTAAAAAATGTTTATTTTGTCCAGAAAAAATAGTTTAAAGCATCAAAACCAAACAGGAGAGAAACAAAATCAGTTTCCTGCAAATACTTTTTTAGCACCTTTATCTTCCAGTGTAAAATAAGGCACATTATTAATACTGATCATCAGCTGTCGCTCAGCTCGTACTTACATACATCACATTAATTCGTAACCACATGTCCTTCTGTACATGACATGTTATTCTAATAATAATAATTATTCTCAGAGGTTTATTTCTTACTCAGTGAAACTGACTGAGGTTTTCAGATGCTTTGACCGCAGGTCTGGTATTTATGGTTTGTTTCACAGTTTTCAAAAGTAATCAGAGTTTAATCAACTCCTCTGGTTAAATCACACGAGGCCACATTCATTGGCTTCAAATATAGAAATCCTTGCAGACACCAAAAGGCTTCTATGTGTGTGTCTTTCACAGAGGAAATGTAGTGGATAACCCTCAGACTTCTTCCCACTTGGTTCAACCCTCAGACTTCTTCCCACCATCTGCTGCAGCTGCTGTGGAGTTTATATTGTCTCTAGATCTTGTTATGTCCTTGTGTTTAGAGATGTTTTGTTATTGTGTTTCAGTTAACTTTACTTCCTGTTTTAGTTTGTAGTAGTCTGCCCTGGTGTCTTGTCTTGTTTTACTTCCTGTTCTCGTCTTTAATTGTCTTAGTGGTCTCACCTGTGTGTAATTAGTTTCTCCCGCCCTGCTCGTTTGTACCTCTGTGTTTAAATGTTTGGTGTTTTGTTCAGTCCTTGTCCGGTCATTGTTGAGTTACCCCTTCTGTCTGCCGTGTGTTGCAAGTCTATCCTGTCCTGCCGTGTCACTGCCTGTTACCCGTGTGTTTTTGGATTTTGGATTACTTTGTTTGGACTCTGTTTATTCAGCCACTCAGTCGTAAGTGTGCTCGCCTTTTGTTGCTCAATAAACCTCAGAACTTTACCTGCTCTGCCCTGTGTGTCCTGCGTTTGGGTCCTCACCTGCTCTACCCTGCACCAGCTTATCGCAACAGATCTCTGTGCTGCCTTATTGATGCTTTATTCTGCTGTTTAAGTAGCATCTTATTAAATGTAGCTTAATGAAGCCTGTTGCACCTGCTGCTGTGTCCGTAGCTCTTTTTATTTACTGTCAGACATTTTTGTTTGTTCGTCAGAGTTTTTACACTTTTCTGGTTTATTCCAGCGAGGCTACAGAGGAAGCTGGTTGGATATTTATAACTGATAATTAGTGGGATGAACAGGCTGCAGAGAGCGACTATAGAAAATAAATGTTCCTCTGTGAACACTGACATGTTAGTGCACTTTATTTGTGTCTGAGTGCAGTTTAAGCAAGTTTTATTTTAGTTAAGTAGAATATTGTAGTCCTTATCCATCCTTGGCTAAAGGTGGATGTTTGAATTGAATTCAGTCTGTTCCGTCTCTGGGACCCATTTGTCCTTATACCAAACCAGGTGCTGATCTGCAGACAAAACATCTCCCTGGACCGGGCACGTAACCCCCTCCTGCATTATTTGTTCACTCTGATGAAGCAGACCGTCATGGTGGAGAGCCTTAAGACGCCAGATTTACACGTTCACATCCACAGAAAGTCAAACATAAAAATCAAACTCCAAGCCTTAAAAAATATGTGGCTCAACTTCCACGCCGCCTCAAATCACCACGCTCTCCCTGGGTCTTTTATATTTCCAGCCAACAGCCAATCCAACAGCAGCTAAACAAACCAGAACAAAACCTGCTCCCAGTCCGTAGTAAAGTCTGTAGTTTTCCTCTGTGGGGTTTCTGTTGATTTGGTTTCCCTCCTCGACGTCTCCGCTGCTGGATCCTGAAGGTCAAAGTGCATATTAGTCAGGAAATGAGTGAACAGTGGAACAGCCTCCATTTACTCTTCTATATCTTCTATATTCCTCATGTTTGACTCTCAGAATAAACATGGAATAAACTGCAGCTCAGCTGTGAAGCAGCATTTTAAACTGAGTGACGACAGCAGCTGTGTGCAGTTATGGCATTTATTAATTTTACGAGTCCTGAATTTCATTACAGATCAAAACAGTCAAATAGTCTACATTTTAAAGTTAATCAGTAAACTGTAGGCTACAACAAACAACAACACAATGGACTAATTTAAATAATTACATTAGGCCTGCTGTAGAGGAAGAACATTTAGTCACTATGATAAAAGTTAAAAGCTAATTTTGTGTAATGATGTGTTGCTCTAGTTATTCTAAAGGAAACTCATACCTGCTCTCCCTGGATCCCCACCCGGCTAAACTATTCCCAGATTCTGGACCTGCTGGATCAGACTCTCTGACTCTGGACTCTGAGCTAAGGTTCCCCCTGCTCTGTACAGCAGCCACCAAACTGGTTCTGCAGCATCTAGTCTTCCACTCTAACTCCAGCCCTCTTAGTCCTGCACTTCTGTCTACTTGCCTGAACACAAAGTTAAATACAAAGTTTTAGCAATAATAACTATAACATACTTATAATATTCATACTTAATATAATAGTTAGATTACACTATGAGAACATAGAGACGGAGCGCTCTCTCTCACACAGACAGTGACCTACACATTCATGCCCACCGTTTTCTCTCCCCCATCAGATTCTCCATCACTCGTGTTGTGGCAGAACGTCTTCCTATCTATGTAACTATCAATACTGGAGCTCTAGCTCACTAACTGACAGCCTGCTAACCAACAGACGTCTAAACAGTCGCCGTGACGTGACTGTCGAGTGAACCCCCACCACGGCAAAGCTTCCATTATCTGCTGTTATTTGATATTGAAGCTTTGAAGCTCAAAAAAGACATTTGGGTCAGCCCTAGTGCACACAGACACACTGACCTCCACAAACTCACCTGAGGCTGAAACCTCCAGCTGGATCCTTCTGATTGGCTCAGTCTCAATGATGGCTCTCTTACTTCTTGATCCACCTGCTGCCACTCGACACTCGTATGTTCCAGCGTCGTTGCTGCTCACGTTCTTCAGAATTAAAGACACGTCTCCGTCCTTCAGCTCTCTGTCCACCAGCTGCACCCGGTCCTTAAAGGATGGATGCTGGTGGGTTGGATCAGAGAGTCCATCTCTGTGAAAGATGACGTAGTCTGGCTCCAGGTCAGGTCTGGTCCACTCTACAGCTCTGATGGAGGCGTTACCAGCCTGACATGGCAGAGTGACATCATCTCCAGGTTTCACTTGGACCACATCTAAAAACAATAAAAATATCCAGACGATACAGTGAGAACCAGGGCTGTGCGATATGACGATATATCTATAGTTTGAAAAAGAAAAACGTCCATCGTTTACAATTATGCTCCATTGTTTATTTTGGGGGGACTGCACTGCGGTGAAGTTAACTGGATATTTGACAGGCGTCTGTGGAATATCCAACTTGAAGCTAACTTCACCGTGGGCCGCTCTTTCACATGTGCCTGTGCTGCCGGAAGGTATTTCACTTCAGAATAAAGAAACATGGAGAAGTTTTAATACTGAACAGGAGGACTCAGAACATGCAGGCAAAACAAGGAGCTCATCCCGAAGAGAGAGTCTGTTATACCGCACACTATTCCAGCAGTTCCAGCCATGATTTCTGTGTCAGGAATCTTTAATGATGACACCATTTTCGTGTGGCCTTTTATTGTGGCCAGCCTCAGGCACACCTGTGCAAAACCCTGATCAGCATCTTGATACGCCACACCTGTGATGTGGATGGATTATCTGGGCAAAGGAGAAGCGCTCACTGACACAGATGCTGACAGAAACAACATTTGAGAGAAACAGGCCTTTTGTGTACATAGAGAAAGTCTCAGATCTTTGAGTTCAGCTCATGATGATTGGGAGCAAAAACAAAAGTGTTGTTTATAATTTTGTTCAGTGTATTTTTTCCCATTCCTTATTTAACAGCAGGGGTGGTAATTAACTTTTTGGCTCACCTTCCAAGGTGGCTGGACTTTTAAATGAGATAATAATAATAATAATAATAATAATAATAATAATAATAATAATAATGAAGTAATAATAAGAAGAAGAAGAAGAAGAAGAAGAAAACTAACTTTGAAACAAAATGATATTATTGCCATTAAAACGTACTTAAGACAGAATAATAAATTGTTTTATAAACTTACAAGATGCTTATTAATCATTCAACTTAAATCTTATCACAGCTCACTCAGAGTACCATTTGTTCCATTATAATCAAATCGCAATATTGTCCACAATAATCGCATTTTGCCTTTTTCTCCAAATCGTGTAGCCCTACAATAAACAACATTTATAACAACAACAAGTAAAACAGATGTTAACAGAACAAGGGGAGCAAGTTGCTCCACAGAGGAGGCGGCTAGAAGCATCATGGGCACACTGACATCCTGACTCTGGCTCAATGTACATCTGTCTAATGCAAAGTCTCTATCCAAAACCTGGGGGAGGAACTCTACAGGATGACGAATTAAATAAAGGGTTTAATTTTCAGTTAATAGTTTAAATATTACATTTATTATAATGTCATATAATAGACTACTATTTTACTACTAGTCGAATATTATATCCAGTTAAAGCTGTTTTTAGTGGGTTGTTTTTATTCATTAAATCCTTGTGCAAGAAAAAGGCTCTACAGTGTTTATTAATGTCCTAACTTCGTCAAAAAAAAATCTAATGTCCTTTTGCCCCATCCAGCCTGAGTGAATATGAAGTCAACCATTACAGACAGCCTATAATGAAAGAAGAAGCGCACATCTCATGAATTTAAACTTTGAACTTATTTAAGAAACAAAGACAACAAAAGTTTGACAGCTCTAAGACGATATAAGCATCAGGTTGGCAAAGCTGCAGTTTTAAACTGTCAATAACAACAATCAGTCTCCGACACGGTGTCACGTGTGGTTTGTAGGCCTACATGACAGCAGTCACCTCAGGAATGAATGGACTTATTTCACGCGAGTGCGTCCGTCAGCGCTCAGTACACACGCGCGCGCAAAGACAAAAAACACAGCTCACCTCCAGAGACAGAGACCAGAGAGAAGATCCAGAAGAGAAGAAAGGCACGAGCGACAGGTCGGCGGGAGAGTCGTCAACGCCAAGCTGGGCAGCTGTTTTCTTCCGCCGCCGGTTTGAGCTTTTTCCTACTGGGCCGATCAGAGGCTGCGCAAAGCGGCTGCCACTAAACTGAGAGGTGCGGGCTGTTTGGATCAGGTTACACGATCGACCTATCAGAGACTCAGGCATAAACGCCATCTCGAGACCTCTCCCTCTACCCTCAAGCTCTCTCTCTCTCCAGCTTCCCCTCCCTCCCTAAATCTAGCAGGCTTAAAACCATCTAAAAGGTGTATTCTTTAAGTTTTATTTCCGTTAGAGTAAAAGACGACATGGAAGCAAAACAGACCAAAGTCTCAAAATTGATCACTCCGTGAAAAAAGTGCCTTAAAGAGGAACTTCCTAGTTTCGATGGTCGGCTCCTCATCTAATAACTCTCCATTCGTTTGTTGTATGCTGATAGATCCTTATATAATACAGACAGCCCTCCCTCAAATGTCACCATCAGTAGCCTAATTGTGTTTGTGTGTGCACATGTGTGTTTGGTAAATGTAATATAACAGCAACAAGAATAAAGTATTTGACCTGAATGCATTAATGTATTCAGGCAGTTTATTGTTCTGTAGCTTGGCTGTGAAGCTGAAGGTTGTTTTTACTCATTTGGCTTCTTGCTTGTGAAACTACTGACTGCAGCCCAATGCCACAGTTTAGTCTGGAGATTAATGTAAAGTGTTATGTTCCAATAACACCAAAAGAATTGAAACTAATGATTGCCTTGTGAAAAATAAATTATTCATGAAACTATGTCATAAATATATACTTGAAACTAGCAGCACAGAAAACCTGCACATTGTGGCAGAGTTTGCTTTGCTGTCGCTGCTCCTGTGATAAACCTAGTGAATACTAAAGAAGACCATGGTCTCTGTATGAACTGATCATTTTGTAGAAAAGTTAAAATGTTGTTGAGTTAATATATTTGTCTTGTTTTAAAAAAAAAAAAAGTCCCTTTTTTGAGCCCCTGCCCACCAAAATGTCTGTGCACGTCCCTGCACTATACCAAACATTTGTATGTAGGCCTAAATGTTTCTCTCAACATGTTGTTTACGTATTTATTCTGCTGTTTACACAAACAACACCTATAATTTTATATTTAAACCTCAGCGTCCCTTGGAAACTAAATCTGCAACACAGCTTTAATCTGCAGTATAAAAGAGAATAAATGTCATGGCCGGTTAATAAACTGAGTTACTCAACCACCAGCTTCCCTTCAGGAAACTTTAGGTAGAAATAACTAACACCTATTGGCTTCTGGGGGAAACTTCTTCTTAGCGATATCCTGATCCCTCCCGACTCGGAAAAACCCTGAGAGACATCTCAAATATTGTCATCTGCAGCTGCTACCAGCTGCATTTCCGGTGGCAGCTTGAGATGCCGCGGCACCTGCCCTTTATATACAATCTATGGTCCACAGCTTGATGTGGACCAATCGCTGGGAGGCACACACTAAAAACGCACATGTAAAATCATCTCTTCATAATCAATTTGTTGAAAATGGAGAAACATAACATAAGCAGGAAGTAGGGATTGAACACACAACCCTTGGAATGGGAATCCTGTGCATCACTGAGCTCAGCACACAGTGAACTGCGGTTAATAAATGATACATTTATGATGTTCTGGCCGGCCATTTAATGACTTTGGCCCAGTGTTAGACTTATTTGCCGACCCCTGCTATACACGATATATAATCTATATATACACATTTAGTCTAAAATAACAATTTACACTTATTTATTTAGCTGATGCTTTTATCCAAATCAACTTACAATTGGTGTTAAGTGTGTTGCTCAGTGGATTCGAACCCTGGTCTCACACAAAAGGCATGTGTCTTACCCACTGTGATGGCCACAGCCATGGCCTCACAACCAGTGTAAAAAGTGGTAACCTCGTGCACTTATTACTTTGAGTTTATGCTGTTTTCTTTAGCATTAGTTTATATAGTTTCAGACACATTAAACATTTGTTGCAAATTATTCAGTTTTAAATAACTCACAGGACACTTAATTCACATACATCATTCTTTATTTGACTGCACAGAAGTATCTTTTTGTAGCGCGCACAATTAGTTATTTTTGTGTTGTCATTCTGTTTAATTATATTTTGTGTTTGAGCTTACCAGTTTGATGCCACACCTGGGAGAGATCCAGGAGGTCTGCTGGATTAAAGGGGTGGCGGTTGGACCTGAAGCAGTTTTATAGAGCAGGAGGCCTAATTGGACGCTACCACTGTTAATATGTCTGGGGGGTGGTTTTATTTTCTTCTTTGATATTTTGGGGTTTAGATTTATATTTGAGTATTCATTTGTGTTGAGTTAAGATTAGGTAGATTTAATTTCTTTTGGGAATATATTTTTAGGTAGGTTTTTTGTTGTTGTGTTTATAGTTTATGTAGTAGTGTTGTGTTCAGTCTTCCCCTTGTGTGTCAATTGGTCTGATCAGCCAATATATAAGTCCCCTTTGTTTGTTGTATTTTAGGTCAGTTGTATTTTGAGTTCGTTATGTTCAGAACGTTAGTTATTGTTTGTTTATTTGACCTCTTTTATGGGCCCAAAACTTTATCTTTATTTTGGTAATGATTTTTTTTGTAAATAAACAACCTTAATTTTGAATTCCCCCTTGTGTCTCCTCGTGCTTGGCTGCTTGGTCCCTCACACCCACTGTCCCATCACCACCCCGGTCTCAAATAGTTTAAACATGATGATCTTACAGACCTTGATGCATTGCTGTAGATTAAACTACCAACAGGATATAAATGGTCTACACTGTAGCCTGTGTCTGATTTTATTGTGTTATTGTATGAGTAAGCACATCATGAGCAATGTACAATCCAAAGTCAGATTCCTAGTATGTGTACACATACCTGGTAAATAGAACCGATTCTAATAAATAAAAACATCTCCAGCAGTAAAATACAACATTCACATTAATGCAGCAGAATATTAATCCAGAAACTTCAGATAGTGAAAGACTGAAAAACATTTTACTGCACTATGAAAACTTTAAGTGGCCTACAAATAAACTTGCAGTGTGTTTGTGTCATGTTCTTATATCCTGTTGGGGACTGTCAAACTGATCGCACACAGAAAGGTATGTAAATTTGGTGTTAGGAACAAGAAAGGAAACAGGGGAAAGGAAGGGTGAAAAGCACTGGTTTGGTCTCTAAGTCATAACTTCCAGGTGGCTTTTGCTCTTTACTCAAAGTGTGATTTGCTTATGATTGACTTAGTGATAAGATAGGAACGAAATGCATCATATTAATCAGTATATAGTTAACCATAGAGCTTGTGCAGAAAACAGGGACCGCACCTTTCATCCAGTAAACTCTGCAGAATACAGAGCATCTCACACTCTCACATCATCCCACAGCACACCCATGATATACTTCTCCTACACACCCTATGTCCTTTACACATTTCAGACTCCATGCACACCTACATAAGGTCAGACATGAGACTTACATCTTTACTAGACATGCCTAAACAAGGCCAAAAGCATTTTATAGTTACTGCATTGCAACACTCATTAAGGTGAAACTGGATATTTTCTTAAGTCTTGTCTGTTTTTTAAAAACCTAAAATGAACTGGAAATAAAGACATTTTCAAAGTCTTAAACCTTTTAGCTTCCAAATTAGAGCTGGGTGATAAGCCTATAAATAATATCTTGATATTATTTAGTCACATTTAGTCTAAAATAACAAACGTACGTTCTCAAATACTGTAAACATGATGATCTGCATCATGATCTTTTAGACCATGATGTATTGCTGTAAGTACCCAACAGGATATAAAGCAGTTGAAACATCTCCATCAGCAACATTCACATTAATGCAGAAGAATATTAATCCAGAAACATTAGTGAACCGGCAGAAACATTTTACTGCACCGTGAGTACTTTAAGTACATGTTGCTATAAATCTTTCATAATTTTACCTTAGTAAGGTTCAAAATACAGTAATACAGGTAGAGACACCATGAGGGTTAAGCTGTGGTTTGTGGCTCAGTAATCAGGTCAATGTTAGGTAGCTATGTAGTAATGCACTTCGTATTGAACGTCGCCCAGCCCTTACAAACATGTGAAGATCTAGAAGACACTATTTTATAACACTAGTCAAAAGTCTTTTCTACATGAATCTACGGACAATAAAAACTCGTCTTTACCAGAAGCTGCTCTAGACAGAAGGAGCACAAACAGGAGCACAAAGTCATCCATGAGAGAGGAGGCGATGAACGTCTGCTGCTGTGTCTCTGCTGTGCTCGGTCTGTTGAAGCCAACCTCATCTGTTGGTCGGAACAAGTGAGTGCATGAGCACGAAGACTTTGGCTTCTGCATGAGTGTAAGTTTGTATACAGTCCTCTCTCTTATGAATGATCCGGGTGTGGGTGGAGGTAATAGAAAGACATCAAGGTTTTAGGTATGTGGTTTTAAAGTCTTTCACAGAAGTTTAAAAAGCTTTCCGACAACATGCTGATGCTCATGCAACCATCTGTGAGACCCTGAGACAGCAGCAAGGTCAATAAATCTGCTGAGCAGGGGTGGAAATTAACTTTTTGGCTCACCTGCCAATGGGACTGGTAGATGGAAAAAAATCCACCAGCCATCCATATTTTTTTCTGGCCAAAGTAACGTGCCTTTCATGTAAATTTGTTTCAGTACTTCAGTAACTGATTCTGTCAAATACAAAAATTAACGAAGAAGCTAGATTTAAATGTACTTTTATTTATTTATTGCTATTAAATGTAGCCTAGGCTACATAACTAATTGTACAATTACAATTACCTTAATTGTAAGAAAATTGTTTTATAAAACATACAAGATGCTTATTAATCATTCAACTTAAACCTCCTCATATATTTTTGTATGTTCTGCTGTTGACTTCCCTTCAATGTTACTACATGTTTTCTACATGCTGCCACCGGCTTTACTGGAGGGGAACGTAGCAAACAACGGGTAAAAATAAACAGGAGATTACGGGAAAATATTTTAACGGGAGGATAGAAATGCATGCGCCTCCAAAAACTGCTTTTAAACGCTATAATATTGTTTGCGGGGTACATCAATGGTCATAAATGCTTCTAAGTATATATTTTAGGAAGGTTTAGAGGCATTAATATTTTATTAAGTAGCTAGCAGAGCCAGGAAGATTGAAACGCGGGACGAATGAAACACAGCGATTTTCTCGGAGCCCCTAAACAGCACATAAATTAACAGAACAGGGAGAAATCAGGTGGATATGTCACACTTTCACAGAGTTATACGAAAGCCACCAGGATACTCACAGCCAAATAACAGGGTCTTCACAGTAGACCAGGAAAACAGGCTGCAGATGTTCATTAAAAACGCAGCCGATATCCATGTGCATTAGCTATTAGATTTTTAGCTAGATAAGTTATATCCGGTACCCTTTTTGTCCTAGTACACCTCCAAACATCCCAAAATATGATGCATTACTTTAAAAGAGTTGCAGGACCTTAAGGAACCTAGTAGCAGTCTTAAAATTTGTCACATGATTCTCAGGCTTTGGAATCTTTTTATTGCTGCTTTTTGACAAATATATTTTCATGCCATTTTTTGACCCAGAAAAACCTATTTACAACAATAGGTAAGTAAAGTTTCATTGTTAATTGTTTAATATCACTTATTAATTGGTTAAAATGCAAATGTTGCCTTGAAGCAACATCAAACCATTATGGAATCGGGTCATGCCATTTATTGGTGTTGTGCATTAGGTTTATGTGATCAAAATCATAACAGTACATACTTTTCTCTCATTTTACATTAATTAATTCATTAATTAGACATTCGATAATGTTGCTTGTAATAACACTGTAATAAAAATGTATTACACTGGATATAGCTGGTGGTGCTGAGAGGAAGTCAGCCTAAATAGTGACGCAATAATAAATGCTGTCCGACATTAATAGGTACTTTTGTTGGTAAACGTGAACACTTAGTGTTGAAGCAGCCAAAGCAATTAAAAACACTGAACTAATGTATAAAAGGTACAAAGAGAGGATGAAGGATGGATGCGGGGCAGAGATATGATCCACGTCCACGATTATTATAATAAAGGACAGTGAGGATACAGCTCTGCTGCTTCATACGTGGTATCGCGTTCACGCCCTGGACGTTCACATGAGACAGCTGTCAGTCTGTTTGTCACTTGTTACTACACTCCATGATAAACCACATAATTATACAACGTTACAATCACACTCATAACCACGTGGCCTCCTCTATCCCATGCTTTTCTGTCTAATGATTTTAGCCTATAGAACCTCAAACAATGCAGAAAGCCAAAACGGAAACTGTAGGCTACAATAAAAAAACGCTGAATCGGCAAATATGTATCAGTTCAATAACTTTAATTCTTACAACTGCTGAATTAATGGGCGATGAGAAGTATTTTATATTAGATAAAAGAAACCGCCAACTTAAACTAAATATTGGAAACATCAAGGCAACCGAGAGGGAGGGAGAGAGAGAGAAATGTATGGGGTTGCTTGTTGTTATGGTGTATGGTTAGGCAGTATTGTTTCACAGTCATGCCAATAAAGCTAATTGAATTGAGAGAGAGAGAGAGAGAGAGAGAGAGAGAGAGAGAGAGAGAGAGAGAGAGAGACTGTACGACAGCTTTCGTGTGAGCTTAGTTTTTATTTTCCCGGGATGGGATGATTCTTACTGCTGAATCATTAATGGCTGCACTCGCGTAGGCCTGGGACTGAAGGTGAACGTATCTGGCATTGTTTGTCTTATTATTTGTCTTATTACTATTAATATATTTAGCCATTTTGCTACAATTATACCTCACACAACAGCTGCTGTGTATCGATTTGACCTTTTCTCCATGAGATGGAAGAATTTTTAAAGTTATGCGTGGAAAGCCCCAGAGAGCTTTCATCATGTGTAAGAGGGAACAATCACGAACTATTCACAGCGGAAATGGAAACCACAACCCTTCTCGTTATGATCGGCAAGGACATGTGAGTGGTTAATAATACACATCTTGTTTTGATTTGATTAACTAAAAAATCAAACATAATGCACAGTCTACTGTTCTCATAGTCAAAACCTAAATATAGGCTATAAATATTTTAATGAGCTATTGGCAATTAAAATTATCTTTTTAATTAATTAAAATTATGTTTTTAATTGCCTGCAGTTAATCAATAGCCCATAGAAAAAGCATGGGGTGCTGCAGCACCCTCAGCACCCCCACTTCCCGAGCCGTTGTGGATATTGTTTCCTTTCACGTGATACTCTCCAGGTAACTTAGTTATATATTTATTGAATTACATTACACAAAACAAAACATTCCTGTTAGACCAGTAGGCTACTGTTAAGGCTTTTTGTGTATGAAATGTGCTGTTTAAATTTAATGCATTATTAAATTGTTATGATAATAATTTAAAGAGGAGTACAATTTCCAGCAATATCCAAAGGCTGTCCATGCAATGGAAACATGGATTACAAGGACAAAATATTGTCTACAATGCTGCATTCAGTTTAATTTTTATAAGAAAAGAAGATACACTATGATTACTGTAGACCAGGGCTGTTCAATTATAAATTTAATTGGGACGGATTTTAAAACCAGGACACAGAGATGGGCTGGACATTTTCTCAGGAGTTGGGATCATTAAGATTTTATTGACACACTTGTATTGGTGATCCTTATTGGTTTAGTTCTTTATTGATGCTCTTATCAGTCCTATTTATTAATAAATAATTAAATATATTATTTAAATTTTTTGTTGTTTCCAGAGCAGCAACAGGATTTACAGCTGCAAAGTTACTAATATCTCACTGGAAACAAATTTAACATGTCAGTAAAATTAATATTACATATTCCTGACATCAACATACTGTGTGAAGTTTAGAAATGATGAACAACTTAGTCCTTCCTGTCCTCCTCCTCCCGCTGCTGCTGCTGGTAGAGGGGAGGGCTGGTTTGTCTCGGCCGACTGCCGTAGACTTTTCGTTCAGAGGGGGGGCCATAGGGGGGGTCCGAGGGCTGTGTTACAGGGGGACTGGCCCCTGCAGTGACTTTGAAATGTGTTTCTTTCACTTTGGGTGGTATAGGGAGCGTTAGATACATCGTTCTTAGTTTAGTGATTGAATCTTTATCAAATTTTTGTAGGATATTGTTTTTATTTTGTTTTTCAGGGTAAAGGTATTCGGTAAAACAATTTCTGATAAAGTGGTTATTGCATTTCTTATCCAGAACGTAGATACCTTGAATTGATAGTGGGGCCAATTGTGGTTGTATTGGATGATATGCCAAAATATTTCTTGTTAGAAACATGAATTCTTGGGGTAATGCTCTATATAATTTAGTAAAGTCTGATTTTAAGGGTTTGAAATTATGTTTGATGCAAAATTGTTCATAATTTAAGGAATGTCCGTTAGTATCCATTAAATCCGCTATGGACCATATATTTCTCTCATACCAGTCTTCAAAGAACAGAGATCTGTTGCGGTGCAAAACATATCTGTTGTTCCAGAGTACAGATGTGTGAGGTGAGAAGTTGTGTACATATAACATTTTCCAGTACAAGAGTATTTGTCTATGAAACTCTGACAACGATATAGGTAATTTGTCAACATTAAAATCCGCCCTAAGAAGAAATTCTAAGCCTCCAATTTTCTTGAATAAGGCATTTGGGATACAGTACCAGAAGGAGTCGCTGTGTTTGATCCAGGATTTTATCCAATTTATTTTCAATGTTCCATTAAGGCAGTCAAAATCAATAACTTTGAGTCCACCCTCTTTTGTGTCTTTTACCATGCTGCTTTTTTTCATATAGTGTGGTCTGTTTCTCCAAATGAAATTTAAGTTGATTTGGTTGATAGATTTAATCAATTTGTTTGGAATGGCATTGGAGTAGGCTGGGTAGATACATCCCAATAAACATTCCATCTTAGTTAGGTAAATCCGACCAAGTATTGATAAGTCCCTCTGCAGCCATATATTTAGTCTTGACTTGCATTCTTTAATTTTATTTTCTACATTCAGAAGTTGGCTTTGTTTTTGGTCCTTAGATAGGTAAATCCCCAGGTATTTAATTTCTGATTTAATAGGGATATTACAGATGTCTTTCAGTGGGGTGTCGTGTATAGCCAGCAATTCACACTTTTTTAAGTTTAATGTTAGGCCTGATGCTTTGGAGAACTTTTCGATTTTGGCAATAGTTGTTGGAATTTGGTATCTATCTTTTAAGAATATTGTTGTGTCATCTGCTAGTTGGCTGATTATAATCTCTGTGCCAAGTACATTAAGTTTTTTAATATCATTGCAGTTTTTAATATAGATTGCCAGCATTTCTGTGGCTAAGATGAACAGGTATGGGGAGATGGGGCAGCCTTGAGGAATACCAACATTAATCTTGAAGTTTGGGGTGGTACCGCTAGGTAATAGGACACAGCTATTAATATCTCGATATAAACCACCAACCAATCCTATAAACTTGACTCCAAATCTGAGGTAACCAAGTGCCGAAAGAATAAATGGATGCTCCACAGAGTCAAATGCTTTATAGAAGTCTAGAAAGAGAAGGAAGCCATCATCCTCTATTTGACTTCTGTATTCAATGATGTCCATTACCAGCCTAATATTATTATGGATTGACCTTCCTTTTAAGAACCCTGATTGTGTATCTGCAATAAGGTCCGAGATCCCTGTCTGAAGACGAGAAGTGAAGATGTAAGTTAGGAGTTTGTAAGCTGAGTTTCTGAGTGTAATGGGTCTTCTGTTGTCTATAATTCTGGGATCTTTCCCAGGTTTTGGAATTGAGACGATGATCCCATGTCTCATTGTTGGTGGAAGCACACATGTTTCAAATATTTCAGTAAAAACTTGCAGCAGCAGGTCTCTTAAGTCTTTCCAAAAATGTCTATAAAAGTCACCAGTGAGACCGTCAGATCCGGGGGCTTTATTAAGAGAGAGACGACCAATTGCTGCATCAAGCTCTGTAATTGTTATTTGATTATCACATGTTTGTTTGAGGTCATCCCCTACTCTGGGAATGTGTTTTGCTATATCCTGAAAAAAATTTTGACAATCCACATTGGAAAATTTAGAACTGTAAAGCTGGCTATAGAATTTCAAGATTTCTGAAGATATCAATTTTTCATCTGTGACTTCATTATTATCAACCATCAAGGATCTGATGCTATTTTTTTCCTGTCTCCTTTTTTCGAGTCCACAGAAATAAGCTGAATTTTTTTCCCCCTCCTCTATCCACTTAGCTCTGGATCTAATGAAGGCCCCTTGGGCCTTACGACTGTAAATTTCATCTAGTTTAGGTTGGAGATTTAATATCTTCTGTCTTTCGTCCTCAGTTGGGTTTGGCCTATTGCAGTACATATTAAGCTGGTTAATAATGTCTACTTCTTGTTTTTCACTCTCTTTTTTAATTATTTTGCTAATTGAGATGGTAAGTTGGCGTATTTTATATTTTAGGAATTCCCACTTTTTGGTAGCAGTTGTTAGCTCCTCAGAATTAGCAATTTGTTTGATTAATGATTTAATTTTTTGGCAGAAGTCATTATTTTTGAGCAAACTGGAGTTGAACTTCCAATATGTGTGTGAGTGGACATTGTTGTCATTGGGTTTGATCTGTAGTAAGATAATACAATGATCTGTTAGTGGAGCAGCAGAAATATCAGAACTAATATTATAGAGTAGTAAATGATTTGCAGTTAACCAGTGATCAATTCTGGATTTAAATTGGTGGTTAGAGCTAAACCAGGAGTATTTAGATATTCCTGGATTCAAGTGTCTCCAGGTGTCAATCAAATTATGTTTTTCACAAAAGTTTGTAAATGTGGTGTTTGGATGACTTGCAGAGTGTCTGCAAGGATATTTGTCAAAAAATTCATCATGAACTAGATTTAGATCGCCTCCAATTATGATGTTATCAGTCGAGTGTGTTAATTTGAGATTGTCTAGATGTAAGCCAATTTGTTCAAGTAGGTTTCGGTTTTCTCGGCTATTGTTATAACCATAAATGTTGACTAAGATGAATTTCAAACCGTCAATGTTTATGATAAGCATCAGCCAGTGGCCAAACTCATCTGCCATATGGGACACAATATGACCTCTGAAGTTGTTCAGGAGGATGGCGACTCCTGCTGATCTTGGGGTGCCATGGCTAAAGTAAGCTTCATCTCCCCATTGTTTAGACCAAAACATAACGTCATCACCCTTAGAATGTGTTTCCTGCAAAAAAATTACATTCGACCTCTTCCCTTTACAAAATAAGAAAATACCTTTTCTCTTTGTCATGTCTCTTAAACCCCTAACATTAACAGAAATTAGAGAGATATTACTCTTTAAACTGAACATAGAGCAAAATCAAATTAACAGCAATTATCAATGGATTGCTGAATTCCTTCGAATAACAATAGAAGTTTCCTATTAGGAATACTTAATAGTAGCAAAACCCTGAGAATACGTCATCATTCAAACTCACTTGTTTTGCGGATTCAAAAACCCTGGATAGCTGTGTCTATGGTAAGACTCTTTGTCCATTAATGAAAGCATGGGGCCCCCGGAACACTGTCTTTAGTCCTGCCTTCCTTGCTTGTTCCACTTTCGGCCATACAGCCCTCCGTGCCTCCCTGTCTTCTTTGGTGAGGTCTTCCGCGAAGCGGATGTTGAGATCCTTGCAGACTGGGTGAAGTTTGGTGACCCGCCAGAGTTCGTCCCTGAAGTGGCGTCCTGTAAACTGCATGATGATCTGACGAGGGCGGTTGGTGTTACTTGGCCCCAGTCGGTGCACAGAATCCAGGATGAACTCCATCTTCTCCCTCAGGTGTGGCACAATCTTTCCGATGATATCAGAGATGATTTGTCGTGTGTTTTCGTCTTTTTCTTCCTGTAAGCCGTTTACTCGCAGGTTCCATCGTCTTTTATAGCGCTCCAACTCCGTGGCTCTTTTTTCCACTTCTGCGGCTCTTTTCTGAAGTTCTGTGTTCTCCTCTTTAAGATGTTTCACCTCGACGTGCAGTTTTTGGCACTTTTCTTTACATTCTTTGATTTCGGCAGAGTTAAACTCTACCGCTTTTGCGATGTTTGCTATAGTCACCGTGTTCTGCTTTAGCTCCGCTTTGAAGTCCTGCATCATGTCTTGAAGCGTGCCGATAGCTGCTAGGATCGCAGCGTTAGAGGCGACTTCAGCATGGGCTCCAGCAGCCACGGCGTCGTCTGGTTTAGACTTTTTCTGTGGTGCTGGTGGTTTGGAAGGAGATGTTACGGTGTTTTTGGTTCCTCTGGTGTTAGTTTCCATACTTTCTGGACCGCAGTAGTCGTGCGCTTGGAGAGCCTTCAACTTAGCATTAACGTTAGCTTTTGTATTAGCCATGTTCTGCAATGTCGTTTTCCAAGATGTGTTCAGGGTTACGTACCCGTATCTGGAGTATTTGTCAAGTTCCCTGCAGTTTTACATAGAGTGAGTCAGGGTTTGGGTGAGTTATAAGTCAATACCGTTGGTTTTTTAAGGTTTTGCTACTCTGAGCTGTTTACAGTGCGTCTGCTCTCTCCGCCATCTTGATGACGCCCGCCGTTTGGCGTACTATAGACACGACTTTTCCAAAGCGTGTATATGTGACGCAAAAGCATGAGAACAGGCTGGAAAGATAGGCTACTGAAAGGGAGTGTGTGTGTGTGTGCGCGCGCGCACAGTATCTGTTCCCGTTTGCTTGCTCATGCATTTAAGCTGATACAGTAGGCCTACATAACCTACGTTTGACAATGGTTTTTGGAAGATAAGTGAGCTTGAGAGGATGTGGACCCCTTTTTGGTGTCCTCAATGTTAATATTCTGTATGAATGAGTTTTGGTGATAGACCTGCACGCAGGCCTGTGTTCATTGTTATTACTGCTACTAAGCCTGCAGTTTTCCATTATTGTTAATGGGCTAACAGTTGTAACTTGCACTGTGAAATGTGCACTGAAAATCGTCAGGTGATAAAACCTGATTCATATAACATCTAAGGCTAAATGTAGCTGAGTTAGATGGTGATTAACACTAAACATGAGACATGCATTTTCACCAAAACATTGGTGCAGAAAATGTCTCCAGAATGCAGGAAATTAAATGTTTAATGCTTAAAATCTTCTGGAGGAGGAGCCCCAGAGCCCCCAATCATGTACTCATTACAATGATTTTTTTTTAAAATAGGCCTACTGTTAAAATACTTTCTCGTCTTGATCTCGTGACCTCAGTATTCTGGATTGTCACATCTGAGCCCTAAAATGTCCCCACTACGTTTGAACTCAAAGTGACGCCCTTTCCCATCTGTAACTCTGATTGGCTGTTAAAGTCTTTGAGTTGCTGATAACACACAGCCTAAGCTGTCCTTCAGATGCTCTCTGTTACATGTAGACATGCATATTAGTGAGGGTAGAAGCGCTTAGGCTATGGGACGTCACGCAGGGACGGGGGATCACGTAAACTCAAAACTAGACTACACCACTGTGTAGAACCACCAAGATAATCGGGACATAGCTAGGATTCTCGGAAGGAGGGAAATCTTTTGGTGTGTGTGTATCCACCCTAAAACAGTGAGTTGCTAAGGAACGTTGCTAAGTGAGTAAGTAAGAGTGATCGTGAGGATGTGTCAAAGAGTGAAACGAGTGAAGAAGAGCGGTGAGGAAGTGTAGTGACAGGATAGGCTATGAGAATTATAGGGAAGAAACTATGTTAATAGCTGGTTTTGCTATTTTTTGCATTCATTCCTATAGGCGGTTCCTCAATGGGCAACGTTTAGACAAAGTTTTTTATATATTTGAAATGATTGTATTTTAAACGGGTAAAGCCACTGAACATTTTCATTGAGAAATTTTATTCAAACTTTAAATAATAACTATTTTTTTCAATTCTTTACCATTATGGTACAGTGTTGCTTTAAGGCAAAAAATTCTTAAAAATATGTTTTCTTGGTCCATTTAATGACAAAAAACACAACAATATTTTTTTTTACCCACTGGAAAAATAAAGCGTAAAGAGGGGTAGGCCTATTTATAGCCTACTATTTTTTATTAAGTAAAAGGACATAGGCCTGAGTTTGCAATTACGCATTAAGATGGGCAGTGTCAGCTTTCTAAATAAAAACAAGATTAACATTAGGCTAGTATCGTTGTGTTTCATCAGTCCCGCACTAGGTATGGATGAAACAGTGCGCACCTTTCGTTCAAAGTTAAAGCTAACACCTTGATAGAAAACGCATGTGAGTTGTGAAACCTATGTGGGGATTTCCGCGTTTGATCAGTGGGCACAGCAGGGGAGATTTTAGTTACTTTTAACGGGTCCATCACGCCTAAAAAATACAATTAATTATTAGTTTCTGAAAATAACTTTTTAGTTCTCCTACGTTAGACTTTTGAGAAGCGAGACGACAGACAGTTTCATATTTTCTTACATTAAACGGGTTTAATGTCCAAAATACTGACCACTTTAAATTTCTAATGAATTGGCGGACTGGTGCTGCAGTCTGGGGCCGAGGGCAGAGGGCGGTGTGACAAATGCCT
This sequence comes from Lepomis macrochirus, assembly GCA_024633595.2. Taxonomy (NCBI): domain Eukaryota; kingdom Metazoa; phylum Chordata; class Actinopteri; order Centrarchiformes; family Centrarchidae; genus Lepomis; species Lepomis macrochirus. Next base: position 32,933,199 of record JALXJV020000002.1, on the reverse strand, counting down.
CAGATGAGGGGGGTCAGTCTCTCTCGTTTTCCATTCTTCATTTTACTTTAGCTTGTTGGTTGATAGCTGACTTTAATAAAATAAGGTCCAGTGCAGCTGACCTGCCGCCTAGCCGCGCATTCAAGGATGATGCGTTCAGTAACTCAGTATCGCAGCGTTACTTAGATTAGTAACTGTAATAATGTTCTGGAAATATAATCAGTTACGGGAAAATGAGTTTTAAAAAAAAGTATTGAAATATATATTTCCTGCTCAACACTGCTAACAGCCTAGCTATGAAATTCGTTTTAATTTAATGTTAGAACTTTATGGTAATAATGTGGTGATGGCGCAATGGATAAGATGCCTGCCTTTGGTGTGAGAGACATGGATTCAATCCCCCACTGTGACCCATCCACCATTATGTCCCTGAGCAAGACACTTAACCCTTCATTGCCACCAGAGGTGCGCGACCTATGACAGCAATTGTAAGTCACTTTGGATAAAAACGTCAGCTAAATGAATAAATGTAAATAATTTATACTTCACAGATTCTGTGCAACCAAAATAACCATTAAGATTTTTAATTAACAATTAAATAATACTGTCAAATTAAACAACAGCAAACTTCTTCTTTAAAAGAGAAAGCAAGCGTGAAATAAAGGCAGAGCCTCCGTTTTAATCGGTGGAGCTAAAATATGAATGCTGCTAACGCCATGATTGGCATTATTACATTTTATACAGCGTTGCTTATTCATTATTTACCAAACTGGAATTTCATTAATGAATGATAAAGTGCTGGGATTCTCCTACAGCCTGTTATTCATTTTAAATAACTACAGGCCTGTTTATTCAGCTGTAAACTGGAAGGACTAAATGCCGGTGGCAGTAAAATGTGTCTATTGATTCAAACTGACCGTGAAGTTTTATACGTCTGTTACATTAATAAAATCTTGCTCATTTTGTATTTTATGAGATGCTGTCAAAACACATTCAGACTATCGGCAGATAATGAAAAACTCACGTTTAAACTACATTTATTTGTTTCAGCTGCACCACAGTCATCCTCACTCAGAAATATTCACATCATAATCAGCTGATAATTAAGATGTTCAATCGGTGCGACTACAGAATGAAAGGTTGCTGTTCATCGATTCGTTTTATATTAGTTTAAACTGCAGCACGGTAGCATACGGTGGGCCTACCTGACAGCTGCCTTAATGTCCACAGAGTCAATGTGTCATAAAAGACAGTGTAGCTCTTAGATTTTACTCTGTGCTGAGGATAAATTTAAAATGTCCAAAGATAACTCTCTGTCCATACATCGATGACAGATAGATCATAAAAGCGTCATGTTCAAGATCATGTTTGGGTAAAAAAAATATTTAACCGTGATATCAATGTTTCTAAAGACTTAATATGTGCTTTGATACTGACAGTCTGAATGAGGAAATGTCACATGGCGGCTTCAGGCTCTGCAGGAAGAGTCAGAGAGAAAGTCAGTGTTTGCTGAAGTATAATTTCACTTTGAATTAATGGTGCGCATTGTTTCAGTCTCTACTGCGGGACGGACAGGCCCCTTTCTCTCAGGAATCTGTTCAAATGCGGGCAGTCTTGAATATAAAACTATAGCCTAACTAGACCATATCAGGTCAGATGACTTAACACTGCAGAACTAACTCAGCGGAGCTGTTTTCTCAAGTGGCTGCAGGTGATAACAGCTGCTGGAGCAGTGCGACACCTGCTGGTCATTTTCTGAATATTCTTTTCGAGGGCTTATTGGTTCGTTGCCATCAGTCTTTATAATATTGAGGCTAGACTAAATAACAGAAACACCGTTGTTTTATTAATTACGGCTTAACAGCACCACAAACATGGTCCAAAATGAGACAGTTGAATCGCCACCTCTCATAAACTGTTAATCATGGGGGATTTATTGCATTATATAATTAGTTTTCGATAATAAACTGTTGCATCGTCTTAAGGCAAAGAGCGAGAACCACAGCAGGAATGGAAATTCTTTGGGAGAACCTTAATTTTGAAGAGCAGCCTGAAGCACAGACACAACTGATGGAGAACACTGTCCAATCAGAAGCAGGGGGCTGATGAAGTCCCACCCACCAATGAAAGGAAATATTGAGTAATACATTTGTTTTGTCAGCAAAAAGGATAAAGAGGCATTGTGCTGAATTACTTTTTTGGTTTTGGTTAAAAAAAATCAAACTGAAAGTTGTTTTTTTGTTTTGGAGTCCAAAACTGAAAAACGACCTGTTTCTGGGTTTTGCCTTTGTTAATTATACCAACAAAAAATCGATAGATTAAAGAAGCGACTTGAAACTCGGATAAGATGAATATGTTTGTGAATGTGCGACGAATCTGAGGATGGAGCTGCAGCATAGAACACGCGCATGCGTATGCGATGGCAACCAGATAGTTTGAAAAACCAGTAGGGCTACAATTCCGGTCAATAAGCCGAGTTACTCACCCACACACCGTCCTTTCAGGTACAAACTGGTGCTTTCTGAAGAAATTACTGGACGAAATGTTGCTGGTGCAGTTCTGGGTGTTTCCTGTCGTAACTCTCGGTGTTTTTGCTCTCAGCAGTGAAGCTCCAGCTCTTCTGTCGTCCGGCAGATTTTTCAGAAACTTCATGTTTCTGTTTTTCTCCTCCTGAGTAAAACAGGCTACATACACTGTAATGGGCTGTCAAGGTGAAGCTCCTTCACTGCTGACTGTCACCCAAAGGATGTTCAAGTGTGTCTGATTGGCTAAATGTGACTTGTACTTGTCAGTCAGTGATTGGCTCTCCAGATTGTAGGCTACATAAAAGGTCGCATAAAATGTCGCCTCCACGCTAGTGATATTAATCTGACACCGAAGCTCCGATGCCCGCTTCATACTCTCTTAGTCCTTTCAACGAACCACTGCTTTGGAGCTTGTATCGTTACAGTGATGTGTGAAGCAAACACACTGGTTCACTCCATAGACAGTAGCTTATGCCGCGTTCGATATCGGTCGGAAATGGGAATTTTCCCAGTTGAAACTTTCGACATCAAAGCATTGGCACCAGGTGCATGGTGGTGCATGACGCCGAAAGTGATCGAAAACCTTGGCTGACCGTGACAAAGTGTGCACACAGTTGCAGTCTCAGCTGTGCTTTAGGTGTTTAAAAGGATGGCAGTTTAAATGCAACTACTGACATAAACAGCTCAAACGTTACTAGTTCTGTGTTCCCCTCTGGCTGTATAAGTCAGTCAGTGTTGTTGTTACACTTCCTAATGCTTTGGCATTTTTAACAATAACTTTTATGCAGAAAAGATGACTTCATGAGATTCTTTACTGTAGCCAGATACCTAATGTGTAAAAACTTCTACATCAATATACATGCAGAACAGGTTTTACTATATGATTGTATGTATTATTTTAATTCAGATACATGCAAAAATACGTTTTGTTACCTTTAGTTTATGGTTTACCATTTACAGTTTGTGCTTCCATGGGCGCTGACATTGTTTTGTGACATCATTCAGCTGCCAGTGAGATCACACCAAGAGGCGCCTCCACAGGATGAGCCTGTGACGGACAGGTTTAATAATTTACTGTGTTTCACTTTGTTACAGCCATAAAAATGAATTCTGCCTTTCTAGAGACGAACGCTGTGTTCGATGTTTCTCATCTGACGTCCTTGAATAGGGGGTCCTCGGTGCAGTCCTGGGTCATTGGGTTGTGAGCCCCAGGTTTCCTCAGTCTGCCTGAGGCACCTGTACAATAAGATGTTTGCCAGCGAAACACCAGATCCAGTTTGATCCAGCTGCTGCAGCAGTCGTGCCCAGAGAAAGATCCCAGGAGCTCTCAGGGAGAAAGAAGAGGAGGACTGGAAGAGATGGGAGTCATAACAAGGCAAACAGGACCGCTGACTGGGGGAACAGTGGGGTGACAGAAACTGAAATAAGACCAGGACGTGTATGGATCCACAAGATCTCAACGGGGCCATCACAAGAGAGCTCACAGAGGCCGTCTCCCTCACGTCTAATGCAAAGTCCTTCTCCGTGCTGGATGTCAGTCAAGGTTTCTGGCAGATCAAGCAGGATGAGGAAAGTTTCAACGTTTGCACTTTTAACACCTACAGGGAGATTTGTTTCCTCCGTCTGTCTGCTGATGGAGCAGCTGAGGATGGACTCGATGAGGGCGGCGTAGAAGGGCACCGTCTTTGTCTTTGGCAGGCTGAACTTCCAGGACTTTGGGGAAAAAGGGGGACCGAGCATCCTCACCTGAGGAGGGCCGGCAGCGATACCAGAATGAATAACCGAGGATGTGGGGAGGGGCCCATAGAGGATTTTGTGCGACGCCCTTCAACACAACCAGGAGACCAAACAAAGTCCTTTGAGTGAGAGGGAGCCTCAAGTGACTGAACAAGATTAAAAGACTTCACAGTGTTTATAAAATCCAGAGTAAAAGAAGAACCAGAGGGACAGCAAACGTGTTAAAATCACCTGCAGCGAGACTCTTTCACAGCAAAGTAAAATTAGAGCTTATTTATCATGAATAATGAGAACGGGTTGGTTCTTATTCTATATTTTAACTTTATTATCAGGAAACCCTGACTGCCCTTTACTTTCCTTTGACCCAATTTAATTTAGGCTAATGTTCAGATTAAATATTACTTTATATTCTCATTTTTCTGATTGACTGAGTTGGAAACGCTGCTGTAAAACAATACAGAAGAAAAATGGGGAGGAATTTTGTTCTTTGATGTAGACAAAGTTTATGGTGTGGAAGGAGACTTTAACGATAAAGTTAAATAAACTGGGAATAACTGGGAAGATAATTAGATATGAGAACATTTTATTTGATAGACGTGTTCTTGTTAAGATTGGAGGGCAGAGTGATCATCATGATTAACACAAGCTGCTGATGATGGAAAGAGGGAAGAGTTTGATACTCAGTCAGGGGAAGATACAGGAGGCAGCTGAGAGATAATCACCAGCTGCTGTTTTAAATGTTTGATTAATTAAAAGTACACACTTTCTTCATGCAGTATGTCTTCCAGTATTCTGATGAAAATCTGATGTTTAACATTTCGCTGTGGTCTGTTAGCGTGAGACGCGATCCTCCATCTGAATCTGTCGATCTGATAAATGAGGAACAACAGACCTGATCAAAGAACCAAATGTGTCCTGAATTCAACACGGACCAAAACAATGAAGAACAACTCGAGTTTCCAAATTTAACAACATGAAAATATTTATTTGTGTCCCAAAATACACTTTATCAATACAGATAAAACCAACAGACCTGTTTTTGTACTTTGTGGAGCTTATATCTGAATCAGTGAACTCTGTCCTCCAGGGAGACTCGCTTAGTTACATCAGACTTTGACCACCTCTCTCTCTATATATATATATTTACATTTACATTTACTCATTTGGCAGACGCTTTTATCCAAAGCGACTTACATTTGAGGAACAACTTACAAGTATCAACAGAGCATCAAATACAGATCTAACAACTGACAATACATACTAGTAAGAGCAGCAATAAATCCTAGTAAGAGCTCATAATACATATCACATCAATGGGTAAATACCTAGGGAAGGAAGTAAGAGTTAACAGAAAGTGCAATCAGAACAAAAAGTGCAGTCAATACAAGATAATTGTAGGGATAGAAGAAGAAGAGCACAGGAAGTGCATGTTAGAGGTTAGTTAGTTAGAGGTGTTATAAGAGGAAGTGTTCTCGGAAGAGATGAGTTTTCAAGAGCTTCTTGAAGTTAGAGAGGGACGCCCCTGCTCTGATGGCGTGTGGTAGCTCGTTCCACCATCGTGGTGTCACAGATGCGAACAGCCGGGACTGGGATCGCTTTGTGTGAAGGGCTGGCAGAGCCAGGCGCCGTTCATTGGAGGAGCGTAGAGGGCGAGAAGGAACGTAGGTTTGTATAATGGAGTTTAGGTAGATGGGTGCAGACCCGATGGCCACTCTGTATGCAAGCATTAGTGACTTGAATTTGATTCTGGAGGCCACGGGAAGCCAGTGAAGGTCACTGAGTAATGGAGTGACATGAGTCCTTTTGGGCTGATCAAAAACCAGACGCGCTGCTGCGTTCTGAACCATTTGTAAGGGTTTCACAGCACAAGCTGGAAGACCTGCTAGGAGCGTTGCAATAGTCGAGTGCAGAGATAACCATGGCCTGTACCAGAAGCTGGGTGGCATACTGAGTGAGGTAGGGCCTGATTTTCCTTATGTTGTATAGAGCAAAGCGGCATGACTTAGAGACAGCAGCGACATGGTCTGAAAAGGACAGCTGATCATCAATCAAGACACCCAAGTTTCTCACCACCTTGGTTTGAGTGATGGTTGAGGAGTCAATTTGTAGCTTGATGTTATGGTAAATGGATTGCTTGGCTGGAATGACCAAGAGTTCAGTCTTGGAGAGGTTTAGTTGAAGGTGGCAGGCCTTCATCCATGTAGATATGTCTGAGAGACAGTCTGTAATCCGTGGCGAGACAGTGGGATCGTCTGGCGGGAAGGATAGAAAGAGTTAGCGTATCGCTCTGCGTAGCAGTGGTAAGAGAAGCCGTGTGAGCTGAATGATCGGCCCAAGTGAGGTGGTGTAAATTGAGAAGAGAAGGGGCCCTAGTACTGAGCCTTGGGGCACGCCTGTGGAGAGGCAGTGGGAGGAGGATAATTGTCCTTGCCACAAGACATTGTAGGAGCCCAGAAAGGTAGGATTCGAACCACAGGAGTGCTTTACTCGAGATGCCCATTGCTGAGAGTGCAGAAAGCAGGATTGCGTGGTTGACTGTATCAAAGGCAGCTGATAGGTCTAGCAGGATGAGAACCGAGGATTGGGCTGCAGCTTTCAGCTGACCTCAGGGCTTCTGTTACAGACAGAAGAGCCGTTTCAGTAGAGTGGGCACTCTTAAAGCCAGACTGATATGGATCTAGGAGGTCATTCTGTGAGAGGTATTCTGAGACCTGCTTGAAAACCGCTCGTTCAAGAGTTTTGGATAAAAATGGTAGAAGAGACACTGGTCGATAGTTCTCAACTTGAGTAGGGTCAAGTGAGGACTTTTGAGCAAGGGTGTAACCTGAGCCCTTTGAAGGTGGTCGGAAGGTTCCAGAAGCCAGAGGCGTGTTTATCACGTGAGTGATTGCCGGGACCACAGTAGTAGAAATGGCTTGGAGGAGATTTGTGGGAATTGAGTCCAGTGGGCATGTAGTTGGACTGACTCACGAGTCAAGAGTTCTGATACTTCACTCTCTGAGAGAGGAGTGAGCGAGGAGAGTGAGGAACCACTGGCCTGGGAGGGCAGAGGAAAAGATGTAGTAGGACTGCTACATTGGTTGAGTTTGAATGTTTCAGAGAATTGGCTAGTTATAGCCTCCACTTTGCCTGTGAAGAAGGCAGCAAAGGTATCAGCAGACAAGTTTGTGGGTGGTGGAGGGGGGGAGGCGGATTTAATAGAGCTTTAAAGGTGGAAAATAATTTCCTAGAGTCAGTGGCACTGCTAATTCTGTTGTTATAGAACGCAGTTTTGGCAGCACTGATGCTTGTCGAGAAGGAGGATAGGAGTAATTGGTAGCCCTTAAGGTCAGTAGGGTCTTTGGTTTTTCGCCATTTTCTTTCAGCAGCTCTGAGATCTGTACGTAGCCCCCGGATGGTATCTGTTAGCCATGGGTGGGACTGGTTTGGGCGAGCAGGCTTGGTGGATAGAGGACACAGGCTATCTAGGCACGAGCTTAGTGTAGAGCACAGAGATTGTGTGGCATCATTGACCTCGAGTGAGGAAAAAGTGCCGAGGGAAGGTAGGGCAGAAGCTACCACTAAGGCAAAGTGAGCGGCAGACAGGTTGCGGAGGTTGCGCCGGTGTGAGACCAGCGGTGTTGAACCAATGGGCTTTTCCTGTAGGGAAATCGTGAACTGAATGAAATAGTGGTCAGACACATGTAGAGGTGTGACAGTTAGGCACTCTGTGGCACAATTTCGTACAAGAACAAGATCAAGCACCTTGCCAGCTTTGTGGGTCGGGGGGCTGAGAACCCGGGTTAGATCAAAGGACTGAATCAGAGACAGGAAGTCTGCTGAGTTTGAATTGTCTAAGTGAATGTTCATGTCGCCAAGGACGAGTAGGGGACAGTCATGCTCTGGTATGGAAGACAGCAGTGTGTCAAGCTCCTCCACAAAGTTACCCATTTGTCCTGGTGGACGGTATATGACGATCACAGAGACCTTAACCGGAGCGGACACCAAGACCGCATATATTTTATATAAATATAAAATACATTTATTTACATTACAAAATAAGACAATAGTTAATATATCAAATCTATCCTTAACTGTGATCTGACACATGGGAAGCGATTTACAGGCCTTGTAATTCATTTCCAAAGACAGTAGAACGTGACAAGCGGGCTTGCGACCCCGCGGGGCCAAGAGACCAAACCAGGAGCTGATCTGCAGGCGAAACAGGATCAACAGTCACACAAACTTCTTCACCTCGTTAAGGCAGCAATCCATGAAGAGCAAAATATCAGTTTGTGCTGATGAAGCAGATCATCATGGTGAAGATCTTCGAACGGCAGATTTACACCTTCACACCCACAGAAGGATGAAATGTTGATCACATGACACACAGGGGTGGGAATCTCTGGGCACCTCACGATTCGATTACGATTCAGAGAGCTGCGTTTCGATTATAACGATGAATCATGATGTAACTTTTTTTTTTCTATACAGGATCCCTGGATAATTACTAAGAAAAAAAGTCATTCAGGACTGAATGACTGGGTAAAGAGCTGGGTTTTAGTAGATTTTTTAAAGTGTCCTGTAGGGATGAGCGAGTACAGCATTATCTGTATCTGTACTCGGATTGGGCCTGTCCCGGAAGTGGGTCGGGCTGTCTTGAAATGGGCGGTGCATTAACAGTATGTTATTTTAAGCACGCAATTTATATGGGTTGATCAGAAATTGTTATATTTATTGCTGATTAGAAAACTATTTACATGACAGCATCAGCATTGAGCTTCAGATCAACGGTTTTGATCACGATAACAAACGAACTATATACAGAACAAGTTTTGCAACAATGAATACAACACATGCGGTTGGAATTATGAAGTAAAATGTAATGAACAAGAGTTTTCATACTCAACATAACTTTCTTTTTTTTAACTTTTAATTTTTTTATGAACGGCTAACCTGCTCCGAGCAGGTTATGTTCCAGAAAAGAGATTAACTCAGTGAAAACGCTGCCTACTGACCAATCAGCTCTCTGGAAAATGACATCACCATCTGTCGGAAATCGCACAGACTGTTTTAGCCAATAGGCTGCTTTCTGTTTGCAGCGGTGATGTGGAGAAACTCTTGCCTATGGCGATTGTACAGAGACTGATTAAAAGCCTCAGGCTAATGTTGCCTACAGGTTTTTACAGTACAGCAGGATCAGCCTACTTACTGCCTTTAAATGTGTTTAAGATTTTTTATTTGCTCCCAGTCTGTTTCACACAGCCTGACGCAGCCGTTAAATAAATGGATTTTATTTTTCTTATGTGAGGCTGAATATGATGAACAGTTTGGTATTGAAATACTAAATTTAATATGAACCTGTTTATTTAGGTTAGTATAGCTTTCTAAGGCGACTACAGAGACTCATGTTCCGGTGAGTTTTCAGCAGCTTAAATGTTCAGATTCAGACTTTCAAACATCATTTGAGCTCATTTTATGGCATGAAGGGATTTTTCCGTTTCACTGCTTTATGAAGTTAATTTAGAACAATGTTTGGACACTTTTGAGCGTGTTAAATAAATTAATCTCACTTTTGAAGTGGCGCCAAGTTTTTTTTTTAAGTGAGGGAGAACGGCCGAGTCTTTTAACATGGAAACGCCGACACACAGCCGAGCTGAAAGAATAAGGCTAATATTTTCTGCAGCTCATAAGAACACTTTTTATCAACGCATTATTATAGACTAGGCCTGTTCATTTAGACATTCACACCGTCTGCGACTGCGGTTGCCCGGAAGTCTTCTGTCTCCCTGCATGTGTCAGCTGTCATGTTTCTGTAGTGTTACAGTTTAATCCTCGATGGTAAAATATGACGCTCTGCTGACAGTGGACCTGTTCATGTCTGTTTGGTCATCTGCTGCTAACACCGCCTCTTTTATGTGAACGCACTCCCGGCTGGATCGGGAAACCCTGGGTTAATTTACAGAGTTGATAACCAGCTTCGTGGTGCCGCTTATCCTGATCGGGATTGTTGAACTTGCTTCGTGGTGCAGGCCAGGTATGTGTGTGTGTGTGTGTGTGTGTGTGTGCGTGAGTAAGAGGGAGACGGGGTGTTTGTGTGTGAAGCTTAATTTGTAATATTATTTTAAATAATTTATGTATACCACAACTACCTTTTTTTTTTTTTTTTTTTTTAAATACAGCAACAAAGTGTCAGACACTCAGTGCGTGAAGTCAAAAAAACTGGTGAGAGCCAGATGACAGTTTAAAAAAAATCTCTGATGACCGGCAGAGAGAAGGAGAGAGAGTGTGTGGGCACAGTCAGCTACGCAATGAGGATTTTTTTTCAATCCAGTACAGATATTTACTCGTACAATACTCGTACTCGGCAAAAATGCTTCATCTGTACCGGATACTCGTTTCAGACGACTATCCAGCTCAACCCTGGTGTCCTGACAGGGAGCATGTCGGGTCTCTATGGAGATGAGTTCCAGAGGGTGGGGGCTGTGACGCTGAGGGCTCTGTCCCCAAAAGTCCGTCTGATGTGGGGGGACAGAGAGCAAACACTTGTACAGGGAGATCTTAGCTCGCGCTAACAGCCTTCACTTTTCCATCCGTTGGGGAAACTACAGACTTTTATTAACGGACACACAGCGACCGACGCTGCACGTTTACTACCTGACTGAAACTTACTAATATTTTCCTCCGCGAACTTCCACCGTCACGTTCTGCCGCTCGCTCTCTCTCACTCGCTCGTCTTCACACACAGGATGCACAGAGAGCTGCGTCACCATGCTCGCAGTGTGCGACTTAAAATAATTACTTGCGCATTGATATTAATGATTGTGTGACATTTGGGGTGGCTATTCATTCCACAGTGGTGACGAATAAAGGGGGACGCTGGTCTCTCTGTTGTTTGCGCTCCTCAGATGGTCCGGGCGCTGCGCTTCCGCAAATTCCGCCTTTTGCGTTCCGTCAACATTAAGTTATCAATTAACATTTAAATAATCGATTTTTAGACATTTGTTAATCGATTTAATAATCTTCCACGTCGGCATCGCGATGCATCTAAGAATCGATTATTTCTCCCACCCCTAATGACACATGTGGTCAGGCGGAAACAACCTGTGACAAGCTGACCGCTTCTTCAGCAGCAGGCTGTTCTGGTTTCTGCTCCGTGTGTCTTTTATATTTCCAGCCAACAGCCAATCCAACAGCAGCCAAACAAACCAGAACAAAACCTGCTCCCAGTCCGTAGTGATTTCTGTAGTTTTCCTCTGTGGGGTTTCTGTTGATTTGACCCGAGGCTGAAACCTCCAGCTGGATGATGCTGATTGGTGGACTCTTAATGATGGCTCTCTGACGTCTTGATCCTCCGGCTCTAACTCGACACTCGTATGTTCCAGTGTCGTTGCTGTTCACGTTCTTCAGAATAACAGACACGTCTCCGTCCTTCAGCTCTCTGTCCACCAGCTGCATCCGGTCCTTAAAGGATGGATGCTGCTGTTCTGGATCTGTGTGTCCATCTCTGTGAAGGAAGACGTAGTCTGGCTCCAGGTCAGGTCTGCTCCACTCTACACCTCTAATGGAGGCTTCACCAGCCTGACATGGCAGAGTGGCATTATCTCCAGGTTTCACTCGTACCACATCTAAAAACAATAAAAACATCCAGAGAGAAAAAGTAATTACATTTCTTTGCTTCAACAGAAGAACCTGAGATCATGGGAACTAGAGGTGTGAATCTTCAGACGCCTCACGATCCGATTACGACTCAGAGGGCTGCCACGTGAAATAAAATGTTCATCGGTGCATCTTTATTTTCTATACAGGATTTATTTTTCTCACTGTGTGACTTAGTAATGTTGAAGCAAAGTAATGAGCGAAGTATTAGTTCTGACTTGTGGCTACTATCCAACGTTACTTCCTATAAATGTAACAAACGTTACAAAGCTGCTAAAATACGTGGTGTTTCCTGCTCAGACTGGGGACGTTAGTGCTAAACTTCACTGTCCAGCAGATGATCAACAACAGCCTTTTATTAACGGACACTCTGTAAATTTACGGCTCAACATTGTGATGCTTGCAGCCAATATGGAGCTGTCATTATGATTGGCTCAGGAAAACTAAAGAATTTAAATTAAATTTTTGGTACTGACCAAAATAATTTAATTATTAATCGCACTGATTGGGTTTGTCAATAACACCAAATACAGACTAATGTGACCATAAATATGCTCATGTTTTAAACTTTAATGATCCATGATGTGAACTACATTTTGATGTTCATACATTATAACATTTGTGTATAGGCGCTAAATATATTTTTAGCAGTTAGGCTAACACCATTTATAGTTTATGTGAATTATTTCTGTTTATTAGTTGCTAAAATACCTTTACAAGATAATAAAACACGACATCTTTAAATGTAAAGGGTATCATGTGGACAGCTACAAAGCTATTAATGAAAAATATTTAAATCCTTACATATGTTAATTGCTTTCCTTTAGATCATGTATTTTTTTTTTATACTTTTGGACCATTTCCATTTGGGAATCTTATATTTTGCATATAAGATAAAGAGGTTCAACATATAGTATTTTATAATCAATGTCAATTCCAGTGGACCAAAGGGACCTTCTGAGAAGAAATGTACGGTAGCCAATGGCAAGAGACAACTAATATTTGATCCCGTTTGAATTGTGCTCTCATCATATGTTGACAGAGTAATGTTCAATCAGTGAAAATCATATATAA